>OX030951.1:113055430-113500430 GCA_943735915.1 Pherbina coryleti
ATGAACATATCTTGAAAACTATGAAAAATTTTACTACAACGATATATTTAATGCAACATCGTTGCTCAAAAATGAGAAAAAAAGAATCAGAAATTAAATTTTGCGACTTTCGATTCAAATATCTCCGCTGCTTTTTTATACATTTTGTTAAATTTTTTTTTTTTGTCTTAAAGCTTCATCAAAGTACTATGAAAACCTTATTGCAAAAATACCGTTAGTTGAGTATATATATTTTGTATATTTTTTTCAAAAAAGGTCTGAAATTTTGGAGTTTTCCTCAAAAAAAGGCTCAAAATTTGTTTTTGTTGTAAAAATAATTTAAATTCAAGTTCGTTAATTTTCAACTCTATTCAAAAATTATAACATTAATAAGCAAAAAATATTTAAATTTTACGCAAAAATTAACAACCATTTTTGTGATTCAAAACACAAGGCCTACCCCTTGATTTCTTTGAAGAAATTTTTTTTTCCAATATTGTAGTTTCATATTTTTGAATAAATTTACAAGCTAAAATAATAGTTTATTAAAAAAAATTATCTCAGTATCTCTTACCAATCAAAAGTTATAGCCAATAATATTTATTCAAAATATATATACAAAAAGCAAAACGCTGTCTGTGTGATGGCTGGAAACTTCAAAATTGCTGAGTCGATAGAGCTGAAATTTTGGCAGTACGCTTTTTTTAAGCACAAGATGGTTTTAATTTCTGTCACACCCCCTTTTACCGCCGACAAATCAATAAAAATGCTATATTTCCTATGGTTTTCGTCGATTTGGCTACATTTTGGTAATTTAGTTTGTATGCTCACTGTCGGCAACTGTACTAAAACAGGGCAATGTCCATCTACTAGAAAACTGGGGCGAGCATTATATAAGGGGGTGTGGCTCCGCCCATACAATTAAAATTTGTATTATCGAATAGCTTTTAAAGTAAAAGTAGCAGTATTTACATACAAACTCAAAATGGAGTTACTATTTAAACTGTAACTGTAACTGGGAAACTGTAACGGGCAGTGGAAAATGACAGTGGTGTTAAACTATGGGTCTAAGAAATGTTTCGAATATAATTATTATGTTGCGATATAATTGCTGGGTGCAGCAACGCGCGCCGGGAAAAAGCTAGTTACTATAAATAAAATTTTGTATATTTTATTTTCTTTTTTTTATTTACTTTTATTTTTAAACAATTAATCTCCCTTAAAAACATCTTTAGAGAAGTTCTCAATATATGTCTTATAACTTTAATCACTGATATATATTTTTCTAAAATTTCCCATTTGTGGGATTTTTTAATGGCTGTGTGATTTTTTGTGGGATATTTAATTGCTGTGGGAATTTTTTAGTAAAAATATCCCATGTGGGAATTTTTTTTAATTGCTGTGGGAAAAAGAGAATTTGTATGGGAATATTAGTTGGCAACTATGATTCTATAGACTTTGCATAAGAATGAATCGAAACGTTCCTCTCGAAGTTTAGCCCGCAAACATTGGGACCTGGAAAAATATGAGAACGTGAAACAAAAAAGCAGGGCTGATCATAAACTTATGTTGCTAGATTTTGTTGATAGACTCTAGAACAACAAAACCTTATCAACAAAGTTGTAGGTTAGCCATGTTTATTTTATATTTTCATTGAATTCTATACGGACGGACGGCTTGCTTGTTTACATTTTTTTTGCATGCTTTTTGTTGTTGCTCAACTTTCTCATTTTTGCAGGATTTTCTTTGCTGCTTTGGCTGCATTTCATTGATCGTCAGAAAAGTTATATTTTTGCGATTTTGTCTATTTCAATGGATCTATAGAAAAATCGTAATTCTGTAACTTTTTAAATTCTGATTGGATTGAAATGCACCCAAGGACAAAATTGTAGATAATTTTATAACCTTTTAAATGGCATCAAAAATTATTTTGTAACTATATTTATTCATTGTTTTTACTAAAATTTCTTTGCATGGTTTTTGTTGTTGCTCAACTTTTTCAGTTTTGCAGAATTTTTCATTGTTTTGGCTGTATTTCATTGATTCAGAAATGTTATATTTATGCGATTTTGTCTATCTCAATGAAGCTATAGAAGAATCGCTGTAACATTTTTAATTCTGATTGGATTGAAATGCACCCAAGGACATAATTACAAGTAATTATTTCACCTTTAAAATGACATAAAAAATTATTTTTTTACTATTCATTGAGCGTCAGAAAAGTTATATTTATGCTGTCTTGTATATTGCAAATGATGAAGCCATAGAAAAATCGCTGAAACTTTTTTAACTCTGGTTGGATTGAAATGCACCCAAGGACAAAATTAAAGAAAATGTTAACATCTTTAAAATGCCATCTAAATAATTTTTAAACTAAATTTATTAATTTTTTTAACTAAACTTAACTTAAAATTATATCCATCTACCTTGCTGCTGTATTTGCCTTGTTTCCACTAAAATATGCGATACAAATATTTAAATAAATTAAATATACCTTGTTTGTTGTTGCAAATAAACTATATGTATATCAATTACACTACAAAGTACAAGAAAAAAATATTTTTAAATTATGTTCTAAAAATCCATTTAGTATGATATAAATTTTCAGTTAAATTTTATTTCAAATCTTTTGTAATTAAAAAAAATTCAAAACAGATCTTATTTTAAATATTTCAAATATAAAGTCACTTGCAAAAAAATTAAAGTGTGAAAAAATTAAAAGTTAACAAAATGAAATACAATAAAAAAAGATAAAATTAATAATAAAAGCGTAATTTTGTTATTGCTTTATAAAAAAACTAAAAGCTTATTTATAAAATAAACAACGTTAAATATACGTTATTTATTCAAAAATAAAATAGTTCAAATATAAGATAAATAATAAATTAAAAAATACCATTTTGTAAAAATCAATTTTTTTAATACTTTAAACAGTTTAAAAATCTTAAAAGTATGAAACAAAATTAAAAAAAAAAAAATCAAATAATAACTAAAATTTAACAAAAAGTGTAAAATTAATTAATAGAAAATTTAAATTTGAAAATCAATATTATTTATAAAAATTAAAAATCTTTATATATTTTTAAGGAAATAAGATAGTGTAAAAATAAAATAAAAAGTACAGTTTTTATACAGTACAGAATATAAAGCCATCAATATAAAATAAGTAATCAATAAATCAAATCAAACAAAATAAAATAAATCCATTTCTTAAGTTTCAGTTTTATATTTAATTTTTATTTGTATTTATTTATATATATTTATATATATATGTATATATATATATATATACATAGGTACATAATCTTATATATAATTTATATTTTTTATGTTGACACTTTTTAATTTTTGAATTTTTTTTTTATTGCTTTATTTTAACACTTTCATTTTTTTTAATTTTCTTTTAATTTTTACAAAATGGTATTTTCTAATTTAATCTTTATCTTATATTTGAACTATTTTAAACGTATTTTTAATGTTGCTTGTTTTATAAATAAGCTTTTAGTTTTTTTATAAAGCAATAACAAAATTACGCTTTTATTATTAATTTTATCTTTTTTTATTGTATTTCATTTTGTTAACTTTTAATTTTTTCACACTTTAATTTTTTTGCAAGTGATTTTATATTTGAAATATTTAAAATAAAATCTGTTTTGAATTTTTTTTTAATTACAAAAGATTTGAAATAAAATTTAACTGAAAATGTATATCATACTAAATGGATTTTTAGGTCATAATTTAAAAATATTTTTTTCTTGTACTTTGTAGTGTAATTGATATACATATAGTTTATTTGCAACAACAAACAAGGTATATTTAATTTATTTAAATATTTGTATCGCATATTTTAGTGGAAACAAGGCAAATACAGCAGCAAGGTAGATGGATATAATTTTAAGTTAAGTTTAGTTAAAAAAATTAATAAATTTAGTTTAAAAATTATTTAGATGGCATTTTAAAGATGCTAACATTTTCTTTAATTTTGTCCTTGGGTGCATTTCAATCCAACCAGAATTAAAAAAGTTTCAGCGATTTTTCTATGGCTTCATCATTTGCAATATACAAAACAGCATAAATATAACTTTTCTGACGCTCAATGAATAGTAAAAAAATAATTTTTTATGTCATTTTAAAGGTGAAATAATTACTTGTAATTATGTCCTTGGGTGCATTTCAATCCAATCAGAATTAAAAATGTTACAGCGATTCTTCTATAGCTTCATTGAGATAGACAAAATCGCATAAATATAACATTTCTGAATCAATGAAATACAGCCAAAACAATGAAAAATTCTGCAAAACTGAAAAAGTTGAGCAACAACAAAAACCATGCAAAGAAATTTTAGTAAAAACAATGAATAAATATAGTTACAAAATAATTTTTGATGCCATTTAAAAGGTTATAAAATTATCTACAATTTTGTCCTTGGGTGCATTTCAATCCAATCAGAATTTAAAAAGTTACAGAATTACGATTTTTCTATAGATCCATTGAAATAGACAAAATCGCAAAAATATAACTTTTCTGACGATCAATGAAATGCAGCCAAAGCAGCAAAGAAAATCCTGCAAAAATTTCCAGGTCCCAATGTTTGCGGGCTAAACTTCGAGAGGAACGTTTCGATTCATTCTTATGCAAAGTCTATAGAATATATAGTCTCTGCTTTGGATGTTGGAAAAAATAAGGTTATTATTTTTCTTTTACATGAAGGCTACACATGTTTGTGTCTAAACTAAATAATAGCATGCGCTGTAGTTAAATAAAATTGAAGGGAAACTGTGGCTTCGTTCAGTTTACTGTGATTTAAAACAGATATCAATGTGGTTTGTATTTAAAACATATGTTTGTGGTTTGTGTAGCAGCTATTCGAGCCTAAAAGGCACTGTATGAACAATGTTGGAAGCTCTGCAATTAATTGTGTGATAAATCAAATTGCGCGTGCTTCCCAGACTTCCTGTTACGGGTATCCGTCGCATTTCACGACATAGCTCCCACATGCTGGAAACCGATCGGTAAGATATTAGATATCAAAAATTGGAAAATCCCTGGACTTAAGGGCCTCCGGGAGTATTCCAAAAAAAGAAATTAGACTTTTTTGATTTTTTTTTTTTTTTTGTTTTGTGAAGCTGTGTTTTATTTACGACCAAATCTTACATTATTAAAGTATAACTATTCAAGATTTATCCCTGACATTTTGGTCCAAAAATATTCGGCGAGAACGCAGAAAAATACAATGCCGCGTAAGAGCTTAAATTTTGCAGTGAAGACTGGTTCATCTGGAAAAATAAAAAAAAATATTTACGGTTTAGTAAAGAGTTCTTGGGCGTTTAATTGTTGATTTTTGAAAAATATTGATTTTTGACAAAATGGAGGGCGTAAAAAAAATTGTTCATTTCTTGTGCACAAAATTGAGGTCGTTTTAGGTTATAAATCAAAAAATACGAATACTAAAAAAAAATCGAACGATTAAACGCCCCTTAACGAGTCCTCTAGTAAGTGTCGAAAATTTGGTTGCAATTGGATGAGTAGTTTTTGAGCAATCTTGCTCACCGCAAATTTAAGGTCTTTCGCGGCATTGCACTTTTCTACCTTATTGACGAATATTTTTGGACAAAAATGTCCTGGACAAATCTTGAATAGTTGTACTTTAATAAAGTAAAAAAAAATTGGTCTAAAATAAAATACGGCTTCAAAAAACAATTTCAAAAAAGTGTAATTTCTTTGTTTGAAATACTCCCGGAGGCCCTTAATGTATTAACTAGTAACTATTCAACTATTTTTGTCGAAAAAATACCTTTTATTCAAAAATTTACCAACTTATCAAATTGTCCTCGTATAATAAATATCAAAATTATTCACAAACCACGCTATTTGTTTTGTTTTAGATATTTCTTCTCTTCTCTTATTTCTTCTTTTGCGTGCCAAGTGTAACGTCTTTTTGATGTTTTTGTTTTAACAAAGCCAGTTTTCAAATGTTTATCCATAAAATGGTTAATTGATCAACGCAAGACACGCGCCTAGCTTTGCTGTTTTGTTTATTTTTCAGCTACGATTTTAGTCTTCCGTGAACTAACCTGAATAAACGTCGACTATGGCTTTGAGAACTCAGCGGGGTGTAAAATCAAATTGCCACGATTTTTAAAATATTTAAATAAAAACAACAAATGTTTCATTACAGATTCTATCATGTGTTTTTGTAATTCTTTGCATTACTTGTACTCTGGCGCAAGATGCACCAGCACTGGGCTCACTTGTACCGAAAATCGCCCAAGAATTCTTCAAACTTACTCCACAAGGAAATAGCTACTCTTTGAAGTAAGCTGTTTTATATTTGTCAACTTTATTAAGTTTATCTTTAGAATAATCTTGCCAGATGGCAGTTATCGCACAGAAGTCGTTGAACTCATCAATCCGGATACTCCTGAGCAGTATCTTTCCGTGAAGGGAACAAGTTATCAATATTATAAAGGAGGATCAGATAAGCTTACTTATGCTGCTGATAAGAATGGATACATTGCTAATTATAAGTATGGCTTGGATTTCGGTGAAGCTGTCGAGTATCCACATATTGGTGCACTTGCACTAAAAGCAGCTGCCGGGTAGTCTGATGCGAGGAAATATATATAGACTCAAAATTGTTGATGGTTTTTAAAAAATCAGTACGTATTATGGGCACTCTTAAGCCTGATGCTCCAAAATTTAATACCTCGCTAAAAATTAAATTGCAAAAGATATCGACAAACGGTTTTTATTATTGAATATGTTAGATAAAATAACAAACATTGTTAGAAAATTGTTGTGTTGTTGTTGTTGTTGTCGTCGTCGTTGTTGTTGATTTTGTATGTCAACGTTGGTTGTGGTAAAAAAATGTTTGTAAATAACGTGGGGTTACTGAAAATCTGAACTAAGTAATAATAGGAATAATGTCTTTAAATAAAAACTTTATTTGAACATATTTTTACTCAATTTAAATATACTATTTTATACAATAAGTAAAAATTATTAGTTACATTCAATAACTCCAATATTCAATAACTTGCGACGAATATGATCGATTCGTCTGATGGTACTACCTGCAGGCGTTGTACAACATTACTGTCGATTTTCTGCAGACCATACTTAATGCGATTAATAAGTTGGGCCACATTTTGGGGAAACAAATTTTGACGTAGAATACGTCATTCTCGGAGGTAAGTAGGGTGGTTGATAGTGACCAAGTGTCGGTATATATATCACTTTTTGAGCCTTTGGGGGGCCTAAAGTACTGATCGTACAATGTTGATGTTAGCACTTGTTGGTCTGCTTGATCCTCAATGCGACAAAAATTCATGTTAGAACTCTCCAACTTATATAAATTTTACACAATTACATGAAATATAAAGCCAACATTTGATGTTTTTGTTTGCTTAAACTTGCTACCTATTTATCGACAGTTTCCGGTTTTATCGACAAAATCATAAAATTAGTATGGGAGCCCCCCTAAGGAGTGGTCGGAGGGAATAGATGTCAAAGGCAAAAATGTTCCTTTTGCAAAAGTAATGGGGTCGGTCATACATATTAACCCTCTCCGGCACTCTCTTAAAGGTCATATGCTCAGGTGTATGGAATAAATAAAGAAAACCCATAAAATTTGTATGGGAGCCCCCCTAAGGAGTGGGTAGAGGAAATAGGTGTTAAAGGCAAAAATGTTCCTTTTGCAAAAGTAATGGGGGTCGGTGATACATATTAACCCTTTCCGGCACAAACACAATAAAATTTGTATGGGAGCCCCCCTAAGGAGTGGTTGGAAGGAATAGGTGTCAAAGGCAAAAATGTTCCTTTTGCAAAAGTAATGGGGGTCGGTCATACATATTAACCCTCTCCGGCACTCTTTTAAAGGTCATATGCTCAGGTGTATGAAATAAATATTTTGCTAAATATTTTTTAAAAAAAAGATGTCATCAAAAGCAAATGATGTCATCAAATTCATACATTCCTCTTTTAACCCTTCGAGCCACACCCTCACTCCAGGAACCACATGGGGGTATGTCATCACCCCACGTCAAAAAATCGTTGTAAAATCCCGAATTTTTGATATATAAGCTTCAAACTTTACATGGTTACTATTTTTGGTCTTGTTCAACATTTTGTATAGTTATTTTTTAGTATTTTAAAAATGGCTGACTTTAGGAGCGCGAGCAAATTAAAAAAACGTGAAAAATTAGTTATTTTACTAAAAAATTCAAACCTTTCACAGTTTTTAATTTAAGACCTTAAAATTTATGTTTGAAGGCATCAAATACGTTGCATCAAAGACAAAATATTAGTCGTAGCGTTAGTTACAAAAAACATATATATTCTGTCAAAAAACTGCACCCACTTTTTCAAAAAACGAAATAAAAAGATTTTTTACCAATAACATTCAAATAAACTCGTCCAGTGTTGATTTTAAGACCTAAAAATATTTTTTTTTTAAGTAATTTAATAATATATTTAGAGAAAAAAGTCGTAAAATATTCAAATTTAGTCAAATTCAGTCAAATTCAAATTCAATAATTCAGACACTAAACTTATAAATTTTTAGACAAAAATACATTTTTTTTTTTTTAATTTATATTCATACATACCTTAAAACAATAAAAAAATAATTAAATTTAATAAAATTAAATATTTCAGTTTTTTCTAAAATTATACACTAAGCCACACGTGGGGTATATGAGAGCACCAGTCGATTTTAAACGAATGCCAATGACACACTAACGCATCCCTGACCTTCTAAATTGCTTGAGAGTAAAGCTAGCTAAGTTGTGAGCACGCAGGTGGCGTAAGTAGTATGAATAAAAAGTTTTTGATTTCAAAAAATAGTTTTTTTTAAGGCATGGAGCGATGAAAAGCACCAGTGTGGCTCGAAGGGTTAAATATTCGATAGCTTTTTTCGCAAAGTGCTCTCACTTTCATCCTGCCTGAAGATATAGCCTCCATTTGGATAATTGTCTTTAATAAACGGTACCAAGCGTGAATTTAAGTATGTTTCTCCATTAAAAGCGAAGCCAGATTTGCGTATAAGTGCGGAACTTAATCTTTTTGGGCTCATAGCTATCCATATCAAAACCTTGGGCTCAAACTTAGCATTTGTTTTACATTTTTTTAAAGACTGTGTTAAAGATACATTGATTTTTGAGTGAGTTGGCGTAAAATAGGACTCGCCATTTAACACAAATTCGTAATTAGAGAATTTCCGAAAAAGTCGACCAAAAAAGCTGCTGAAATTTGTTGAACAGATCGTTTTGAAATTATTTTTTTTTTTTCTTTCTATACCAGATTTCCGTCTTCTCTTTAAGTAATTTTTGGACGTATGACTTCGATAAGTTAAATTTTCTGGAAGCAGCTCGCTATGAAGCCTGGCCATTGTGGTCGAAAAATTTCTTTGTGAACTTTCAACGACTTTCTGTAATTTAAACATTTTATCGTTTTACATTTTTCTTTCTTTCTGCAGACAGATTATTCGCAAAACGTTGCAAAATGGAATACGATGTTATTTTTCCTTAGAAAAATGGTTCGATGTACACGATTTGCCCAATGATTTATTTTCTTGGTAGAATCTGTTCACGCAGTATCTTAGCTCTAGTTCTTTTTAACACATTTTTATAAGTCAAACGTAAGCTGACAACAACAAAATTTTGTAAATGTAAGCCATAAACAAGGACAAATCTGAAAATGAAAAGCAAAACGGAAATATGTTAAGAACTAATGCCATTATCGTTGGTACTAGAATTAAGAGGGTCGTTAAAAAATAACGGAACTGTAGCATCCAAATTTCAAAATTAAAAAAAAAAAAAGAATGACTGGTGTTTTAAGGATGTGGTGCAAAAATTATTCAAATTGGGTAATTTTATCGATAAGTTTTTATTACAACCAACCGCGAAAAAGTGTTTTCGAGACAAATGCATTTTAAGTTATAGTAGGTAAGTCTTTTCGATATAATAAAATTGAATGACGATTGGTTTGAAAAGTTTTTCCCAATGATGATTGGTTTTCGAGAAATTAGGGGAAAAGTGCCCAAAGGTGTGGTTTTCAAAAAAGTTCCTACTGTATATCGCTCATTCCAAAAAAAAGTCTACCACTCAGTCGAATTTTACTTACTTACTTACTTATCTGGCGCTTACAACCGTAGGTCGGTTTTGGCCTCGTATAAGAAATTGCGCCAGCCATTTCTGTTTTGCGCTTGCTGGCGCCAGTCTGAAACACCAAGAGTAGTCAGGTTATCCAACACCTGATCCTTCCTGCGAAGATGTGGGCATCCTCTTCTGCGTTGACCACCACCGGGGACCGAATCGAATATTTTTTTCGCTGGCGCGTCGTTTTCCATTCTCTCAATGGCTCATGACCTAGCCAGCGGAGCCGCTCGATTTTAATACACTTAACTATGTCGATGTCAGCGTACAGCTCATACAGCTCGTGGTTCCATCGAATTCGGTACTCGCCATTGACACAGATTGAACCGAAGATCTATCGAAGGATCTTTCTCTCGAAATCAGAACTGCTCAACGTCCAGGTTTGTGCTGCATATAATAGGACGGGCATGATAAGTGACTTATAGAGCGTGAGTTTTGTTCGTCGAGAAAGGGCTCTGCTTCTCAATTGCCTACTCAGCCCAAAGTAACACCTATTGGCAAGAGTTATCCTTCGCTTTATCTCAATACTGACATCGTTGAAAGAGTTTACGCTGGATCCCAGGTAGACGAAGTCGTTAACGACCTCGAAGGAGATGTTGTCAACAGTGAAGTGGTTTCCAAGTCGCTGGGACTGTTTATTTGTTGACACTAGGTATTTCGTCTTATCGTTCGTTCACTGCAAAACCCATTCGACTCGAGTCTTTCGCTAACCTGGAGAATGCTGCGCTGACTTCGCGCGTATTATGGCCAATGATATCGATATCATCAGCATACGCCAGCAGCATAATACTTTTGTAGAATATAGCGCCACTGCGTCTCAAATCAGCAGCTCGGATGATCTTCTCCATCATTAGGTTGAAAAAGTCGCACGATAAGGAATCACCTTGTCTGAAACCTCGTTTGGTATCGATTATTCCCAATCTTAACTGTGCTGCTGGTGTTGCTCAGTGTCATTCTGCAAAGATGGATGAGCTTTGCAGGAATACCAAATTCAGACATGGTGGAGTATAGATTATTCCTTATTGGACTGTCGAAGGCGGCTTTATAATCGACAAAAAGATGGTGTGTGTCGATTTGTTTTTCTAGGGTCTTCTCCAAGATTTGTCGTAGCGTAAATATCTGGTCTATTGTGGATTTGCCAAAAAATTTGTTTTATAGAATAGTTAAGCTAAATTTTTCACATATATTTATTAACATTTAAAGAATACAAACAAATTTTTTTCAGAACTTTTGAAGCGGTTTTTGACGTTATTTGATTTTTTTTTAAAAAATGCCAAAAAAATTGACGGTGTGCAGGATATCACCAGTCCGGAACATCTGAGGAAGAAATAAAAAACAACAAATTAATCCTTGTCTAAGTGGCCACCGCCTGAACTAGGATAATTTTTATCCGCCGAAGAAAAACAAAACGGACATTACAAACGACGTGGTGACGCTGATCAAGAATACAAATACTTTTCTATTCCTGCCACGCCTCCTTATGGGTGTTACAAACAGAGTAACAAAATTAATATACCGCTTTTACGTTTTATAAACGTGGGGGTATAAATATTAACATTAGGATTAAACCTCAAACGCATTAAGCTGCTTGAAAACAGAACAATTCGGGCAATTGTAACATTTCTCGATTATTCTCATAGAATCAATTAAACACACAACACAGTTTTATTGAAAATCAAAGTTTACTTGAAAGACCCATTTCTCTATAGATTCATGTTTTATTTGATTTTCAGGTACTTGTACTCGTTAAGAGTCAATTACGTCATTCTGCATAAAAGCTTTTGATTCTGCATAATTAAGTCAAGTTTGTTCAAATTCAAATTAGGAACGAAAGCTGAAGTGCAAAATAAAGTCAATAGCTTCGATTTTTTTTTTAATGTTAAAATACTTTTAACCTCATTTTGAACAAATATGCAAGTACCATTTCTTTCAACGAAAGAAGAATCGCAGATACTCGCAGCTATTTTTTGTAATTAAAGACCACATCGCACTCTAACAACAAGAGAGGCACGTCTCAAAATTTACAAGTTTTCAGGAAAAGCAAAAAACAATTTTGTTTTTTAAGCGATTCCATACAATACAAGAACACAAAACGATTTTTTAAATTTTAAGAGAAAAAAAGAAGTACAAAATTTGAACAGTCGATGGAGATGATGACTATGAATTGTTTTATATTAAAAAGTCAAAATCGCAAAATTTTGAGTTGTGCCCCTATTGTAGTTAGGGTGTGACATATTAAGAGGTTGTTATATAGAGAACCCAAAAAAAAAACTATTGTCATACCATGACTATGAACAACAATTGAAAATATATTTTTACATTAAAAAGCTCTTTAAGTTTTGATCGTTTTACAGCTAAACTTTTTTTTAATATTTATGTTTTAATTAAAAAAGACTCTAGAAACTCTAAGACAACGTGAAGCACTTAATTTGGTAAATAAGTCAGTAAAAGTTGAAGTACTTTTAAGGCCTTACATCACTTTATACCTCTAAAAAATAAAAAATGTTTAGATTTTTTTTTGACGTGACGAAGATCCGTTTTACCGCGCAGGTTTCCAAAAAAAGTTGAAAAAGGAATTTTTTCAAAATTCATTGGCATTGCATTGAATTCTTTGACTTCATTATAAAAACAACAAAAAAAATTCAAGACGTTATTGGGACGCGGAAGCTGCTTTAGCAACGCAACTGAAAATTTGTTACATGGAATTATTACTCGCTGAGTATTAGCGCTAGGGTTAAAAATATGATACACCAATAAAGGTCTGTCCTAAGCCCTCTTAACAAAATTAGAAAAAAAATGCTGACGTAATGGGGACACAGAGAAAGCAGCTCAAAGATCGACAATGCAACATTGATGCAGCGGCGTTGCATTGAATTTTTACTCAGTAAGTATATAAGCTACGATAAATGTTTAAAAAGGAAAATAAACGATTTATACTTGGCCTTACGACAAAAATAAAAAAAATCTGACGTCGTCAGGTCGAGAAGATAGCAGCTTATGTAACAGAAATGTAACATCGTTGCATGGAATTATTACTCACTCAGGAGACGTGCTACAGTAAATTTTGTTTTTCGACAGCATAGATAAGTTATTACGCCTCACAACTAAATTCCAAAAAAAATTCTTATCGTCATGATTTCAGGATGGCAACCACATATTGCAGTAAAAATACTAGAATCATAAAAACCTTGCATGGAATTTTCATTCTGTGTCTACTGTCTTAACGGTACATTTTAAGGAACGAAAATTAAGGTGAGGTCTTCGGGCACATGATAGAAATAAAAAAGAAAAATATTAACGGCGTCATGAGGGCCCTCTCGGAACCACCTAAAGTGACGCATAGACATAACTTTTGTTATTATTAAGTGTATGTATGTATGTATGTAGCTAAGGCAAAGTTAATGCACCAAGGAAAAGCACAACCAATGGAGAAATAAATAAAAAAAAACAAAAGCAAAAGCAACAACATCATAAGAAGCTAGGTTAAAGCCCTTCAAGGGCTGAAATGACAAATTATTTCTTTTTTTTTTCTTTCTTAAAGCAACAACACCAACACCAACACCAACACCAACATCAACACTAACACTAACACTAACAACAACACCAACATCAACATCAACATCAACATCAACATCAACATCAACATCAACATCAACATCAACATCAACATCAACATCAACATCAACATCAACATCAACATCAACATCAACATCAACATCAACATCAACATCAACATCAACATCAACATCAACATCAACATCAACATCAACATCAACATCAACATCAACATCAACATCAACATCAACATCAACATCAACATCAACATCAACATCAACATCAACATCAACATCAACATCAACATCAACATCAACTTCAACATCAACATCAACATCAACATCAACATCCACATCGACATGAACATCAACATCAACATCAAAATCCACATTGACATCAACATCAACATCAACATCAACATCCACATCGACATCAACATCAACATCAACATCAACATCAACATCCACATCGACATCAACATCAACATCAATATCAACATCAACATCAACATCAACATCAACATCAACATCAACATCAACATCCACATCGACATCAACATCCACATCAACATCAACATCAACATCAATATCAACATCAACATCAACATCAACATCAACATCAACATCAACATCAACATCAACATCAACATCAACATCAACATCAACATCAACATCAATATCAACATCAACATCCACATCGACATCAACATCAACATCAACATCCACATCGACATCAACATCAACATCAACATCAACATCAACATTTACATCAACAAAAACAGCAACATCAACACCAACAACAACGACAACAACAACAAAAACATCAACATCAATATCAACATCCACATCGACATCAACATCAACATCAACATCAACATCAACATCAACATCAACTTCAACATCAACATCAACATCAACATCAACATCCACATCGACATGAACATCAACATCAACATCAACATCAACATCAACATCAACATCAACATCAACATCAACATCCACATCGACATCCACATCAACATCAACATCAACATCAACATCAACATCAACATCAACATCAACATCAATATCAACATCAACATCAACATCAACATCAATATCAACATCAACATCAACATCAACATCAACATCAACATCAATATCAACATCAACATCAATATCAACATCAACATCAACATCAACATCAACATCAACATCAACGTCAACATCCACATCGACATCAACATCAACATCAACATCAACATCAATATCAACATCAACATCCACATCGACATCAACATCAACATCAACATCCACATCGACATCAACATCAACATCAACATCAACATCAACATTTACATCAACAAAAACAGCAACATCAACACCAACAACAACGACAACAACAACAAAAACATCAACATCAATATCAACATCCACATCGACATCAACATCAACATCAACATCAACATCAACTTCAACATCAACATCAACATCAACATCAACATCAACATCCACATCGACATGAACATCAACATCATCATCAACATCAACATCAACATCAACATCAACATCAACATCAACATCAACATCAACATCCACATCGACATCAACATCAACATCAACATCAACATCAACATCAACATCAACATCAACATCAACATCAATATCAACATCAACATCAACATCAACATCAACATCAATATCAATATCAACATCAACATCAACATCAACATCAACATCAACATCAACATCAACATCAACATCCACATCGACATCAACATCAACATCAACATCAACATCAACATCAACATCAACATCAATATCAACATCAATATCAACATCAACATCAACATCAACATCAACATCAACATCAACATCAACATCCACATCAACATCAACATCAACATCAACATCCACATCGACATCAACATCAACATCAACATCAACATCAACATCAACATCAACATCAACATCAACATCAACATCAACATCAACATCAACATCAACATCAACATCAACATCAACATCAATATCAATATCAACATCAGCATCAACTTCAACATCAACAACAACAAAATCTAGTTATGGTTTCAGCAATTTCTTCGAGCCAACCAATACTGCTCACAAACAACAAAATAACACAGTGAAAGTGGACTATGAAACCGGAAAAGGACTATGACATGAATTCGGATATATATTAGGACAAAAATTAAGACACATCTTTCCAAACTAGGAAAGGGATTCTGTATATTTGATTAAGTTAAAAATTTGGTTATGGATTAAAACAAGAGTTTGGACATGAAATAGGAGTATTAAGAAACACCGTCACGTCAAAACCTACGGGTGTGTCCACAACAGAGCCAACTCTTTTTTTTTAATAATATGCGTCTACACTAGGGTGTCCCAAATGAAACTTCGACTGTTTTTTTTCAATTTATTTTTATTTATTTATCATTACTTTTTTTTATTTTGGTGAAATTTTTAAAAGTTATGAAGCATTGTTTTAAAAATTTTCGCAAATTTTGCGAAAAAATAAAATTTAGTACACCAAAAAGTCCAAAAAAAATTGACAACACTTCAGACTTATGTACATTAAAGTAAAGTTTGGATATTTGTCTTTCGAAATGATGACTCAAGACTTAGAAAATGTCTGTTATTGACCAACTTATGATTGAAATTCAAAAATTTTCCGAAAAACCAGATTTTTAGGGAAAATCCGACTAGCGTGACCTCTAAACCTCTTCCAAAAAATCTGAAAAAATCTCAAAAATACTTAACTTAATAAGCTTTCCAAAAATGCTTGAGCAAAAAAATGCTATTTTTTGAGAGAGCCTAGTCTACACGTATATCTTCCCTACGTATAAATCAAATACCTTCTATTGCTAAACAATACAAAATTGCATTAGCTACACTGATGGTATTTTATAGGCCTTAGACTTCGGTACACAGAACTTTCCAGAATTATGTAGAACATAACATAAAAAAATACGAATATTTTATTCATTAGGTCCATCTGTTTTTCTAGTGACGTATGCATATTGAATTTAAAAAAAAAATATATTATTTTTTCACATTTACGTTCACGTTCTTGATAAAAAATTAACATTTCTGAATAAGACCTCTAAGATCGTGATCCGACAATTCAGGACTTCTCAAATGCAATAGAATAAATATGATAAATTTCTGAAAGATGGCATTATCTTGGCTATTATTGCTCGAAAAAGTTAAAGTTCAAGAAGACTGAGTCTTATATTATTTGGATTTTAAGTTTTTATGGGGCACTATGAGCTTTTGCACCATTAGAATGAAAGCTTTAAAATTTAGACCAAGTAACATTTCGTGTTTGAATATGCTTTTGTCGGTACATATTTAATCAATACATTCGAAGATTTTTCGTCTTTTTTTAACTAGTAAAGAACGTATGTTCAGCTTGGCTCAAAAAATATCGCATGATTACTCTGTTGCAAAACTACTGTTGGATTAGTTAATGTTCCCTAAAATTTAAAATAAATTCTAACATTGTAATGACAATTTTTCATTCTCAAGATATTAAGTTAATTTCTTCAGATATTAAAAAAAAATTATACAAAATATTTTTCTGAACTGATGTAAGGCCTTAGGAAATGATAATGATAGGCAAATAAAAAACTTTAACAGCATAATTTTTTATTATCTTTTGTTTTGTTTCTTGCTTCATATTCACCGCATAATAGATATTTAAGCCAAAGCAAAGCCAGCTTCTTAGTCATTCTCAATCAAGGTTTCATTAATTAACGCTACACGTGCGCTTATGCTGTGTTGTGGGTATATTTTTCAATAATTATTTTAGTCTTCCGTGAACTTGCGAAATATACACTGAAAATGTCTCCATTGCCACGACCGAGTGTAATATTAAAAGATTAAAAAATTTTAAATAAGCACTAATTCTATCCTTCGATTACAGCTTCTGCTGAGCATTGCTCTACTTATACTGATCGCCACAACTTCAGCTAAAGTGAAACTATCTCTACCGAAAATTGATCATCATGATTTTCAAATTTATTACCAGGAAAATGGCTATAACTTGAGGTATGGAAGTGAAGTTTTAAAAACTTCAAACAGCATTTAACCCATTTTTATTGCAGAATAATCATGCCTAATGGGCAAATTAGTGATGAAGTCGTGGAGCTTATCAATCCAGGTACTCCAGAACAGTACTTAGCCGTCAAGGCAACAAGTGTTAAAATTTATCCTGGAGCAAAAGATAAGACTTCTTACACTGCTGATGAGATGGAATATTTAAAAAAATATAATGATGCTGTGGATGTTATAGTTAAAATGAAGAAACCAGAACTTGGTGCACTTGTACTGAAGTCAACTGCTGGCTAGTACGGATTTAAGAAAAATTTTAAATGTAAACGTTCCTTATATTATATTTGCCAGCCAAGATTTCATAAAATGAATGATTTATGTTTGGCTTCATTTAAATTCAATAAAACTTTATCAGTTCTCTAATATTTAAATGAGTAAAAATCCAATAAATTCATAATAAAAGTTAATGTCCCAATTGACGCCCATCTCAGGTGAGACTTGTTTTCAGAATCGATATCAAATGTTAATTTTGACTTAAGACCAATAAAAAATACGTCAATTCCTTTAGTGTTAAATTATAAATCAAGTAAATACCCAATCGTAAATAGACCTCACCAATTGAGGCATCTTTCTACATAAAGGTACGATAAAATAAGCTAATTGTACAATTAACAATTGCAAGAATTTGTCATCCGCATCGTCCTGTTGGTTAATTTAATACCCGCATCCACATCCGCACTAGCAAAACCATATCCTCATTTTTAAAGTTAGAGGAGAAAAAAGGTATTTTTTCCGGTTCTCTCATTTTTTTCATTACAAATTAATATATTTTTTCATATTTAGAAAAAAATGTCCTTTATAACTAGAAAAAGCAACAGAAAAAATAAAACTTTGCGGCCTCGGAAGTCGGCTGTGATTTACGCCTGTCAACGAACAACTTGCCATAAGGCACAGTTTTTTAATATAAGCCTAAGATAAGGACGAAGAGACCAAAGAAAGCTTCTACAAGCGCCTTGAAGAGGCCTATGAACGCAGCTTCCGCCAGGAAATAAAAATCGTGCTTGATGACTTCAACACCAAGGTGGGTAAAGAAAATATTTTTGGTCCAACAGTCGGAAAATTCAGTCTATACGACAATACCTCCGATAACGGAATGAGGCTGAACATGGTCGTTAGTAAAACTAGTTTCAAGCATCTCAATATTCATAAGGCCACTTGACTGTCTCCCGATCAAAAGACGTGCAACCAAATTGATCACGTTTTGATTGATGGAAGGCACTCTTCCAGTGTTTTTGATGTACGCACGTTCCGTGGTGCCAATCTAGACTCGGATCATTATCTTATCGCAGCCAAGATCCGTACATGTCTGTGCGCAACCAAGAATGTGCGTAATCCAGCACAGAGAAAGCTAGACGTCGAAAAGCTGCAATCAAAACGAACATCCGAAGGCTTTGTTACTCGACTCTCACTCCTGCTTCAAGAAAGCACTCCTCCGATCGACGATATATGCTCGCAGTGGACTCAAATTTCCCACTCTATGTGTACGGCCACCGAAGAGGTGATTGGCTATCACCGCCCTCGCCAAAACCAGTGACATGACCAGGAATGCCGCGACGCCACTGCAAAGCCACCCTGCAGTCGGTTGTAACGCGTGCTGCTAAGAAGCGATACAAAGAGAAGAGGAGGAAAAGAGACGCATTTTCAGCCGAAAGAAAGAGAAGTCGAAAAGCGTGAGTGTGAAAAAATGTAAATGCATGGTGACAGGAATAACTCCGAAAATTTTTCGAAAAAATAAGACGCCTGGCCGATGGTTTCAAGGCCGGGGACTCTTCCTGCAAGGATGAAAATGGGAATCTAGTGACAGATATCCAGAATACACTGATGATGTGGAGGAAACACTTCTCTAGGCTTCTGAATGGTGACAACAACAACAATCTCACCAATAGAGATGATATCCCGGAAACCCCAATTGTGGACGACAGCGTTGAAGTTCCGCTGCCCGACCATAGTGAAGTCTTGAAGGCTATAGCTTGGCTTAAAAACAACAAAGCCGCAGGAGCCGATGGCTTACCTGCTGAGCTCTTCAAGAATGAAAGCGAATCTCTATTTAAATGCATTCATGAGCTTCTATGCAGTATTTGGTCGGAAGAATGCATTCCAAACGATTGGAACCTCAGTGTGCTCTGCCCAATCCACAAGAAAGGCGATCCCACTATTTGTGCCAACTACTGTGGGATAAGCCTTTTTAATATCGCATACAAGGTCCTGTCGAGCATATTACGTGAAAGACTGAATCCCATTGTAAGCCAGCTGATTAGACCTTATCAGTATGGCTTCAGATCTGGCAAATCCACTATAGACCAGATATTTATGCTACGACAAATCTTGGAGAAGACCCTAGAAAAACAAATCGACACACACCATCTTTTTGTCGATTACAAAGCCGCCTTCGACAGTCCAATAGGGAATCACCAATACTCCACCATGTCTGAGTTTTGTATTCCTGCAAAGCTTATCCGTCTTTGCAGAATGACACTGAGCAACACCAGCAGCACAGATAAAATCGGGAAGGATCTCACTCCTCCATTCGATACCAAACGAGATTTTAGACAATGTGATTCCTTATCGAGTGACGTTGATTTGATTTGAGACGTAGTGGCACGATATTCTATAAAATGATTATGCTGCTTGGCCATAATATGCGCGAATTCAGTGCAGCATTCTCCAGATTAGCGGGTCTTGTAGCGAACGCAGATAAGACGCAATACCTAGTGTCAACAAATAAACAGTCCCAGCGTCTTGGAAACCAAGTCCCTGTTAACAACATGTCCTTACAGATTTTTATGGACTTCGTCTACCTGGGATCCAGTATTAACTCTTCCAACGTTGTCAGTATTGAGATAAGACGAAGAATAACTCTTGCCAATAGGTGTTACCTTGGGCTGTGGGGCAATTAAGAAGGAGATTAAGAAGCAAAGCCCTCTCTCAACGAACAAAATTCACGATCCCTAAGTAACTTATTATGCCCGTCCTATTATATGCAGCACAAAACTCGACGTTGAGCAGTTCTGATGACTTTGGGAGCTTTCGAGAGAAAGATCCATCGTGAGATCTTCGGTCCAATCTGTGTCAATGGCGAATACTGAATTCGATGGAACCACGAGCTGTATGAGCTGTACGCTAACATCGACATAATTAAGCTCATTAAAATCGAGCGGTTCCGCTTGCCAGATCATGTTGAGCGAATGGAAAATGACGCCCCACCGAAAAAATTTGCGATTCGGTGCCTGATGGTGGACAACGCAGAAGAGGACGCCCACATCTTTGTTGGAAAAATCAAGTGTTGGGTATCCTGACTACGCTTGTTGTTTCGACTGTCGCAATTTCTTATACGACCAACGGTTGTAAGTGCCAAAAAAGTAAGTAAGATCTCGGTAATCGAGTAGTCAGCATGCTTGACTGCCACTACAGTTATTCCGGATTCGAGTCCTAGCCAGACCATGGTCCAACTCTTTGGTCCAAATCATCATCAAATCAAATTGGCCATTTCAGACCGTGAAAGGACTTTGACCGAGCTTCTTATGCTTCCTATGACCAAATTGTATTGTAATTAAATATTTGCACACAAATCGTAGAGAACATGACCTACTCGCTTTATGCCAACTTCGGACGGCTAAAGTGCATGTTATAAAGAAGCTTTACATGGCATTATTTACTCTCTGAGGTTTGTCATTGTCTGCAAAGAGGTGATCGGACGACCGATCTAAAAATTAATTTCAATCGAAAAAATGTATGTCTCAGCTGGGATTCGAACCTGGTCTCGACTTGGCATCGAGTGGTTCAACCGCTGTTTAGCGGACTCTTCCACGGCCACCACTTCTGATGTAACTTTCTGTATTTCTTTCCTCATATCTTATCAACTGAACTTGAATATTCAATATTCACGAGTAAGCACGAATTAGTATTTGGTATTGGAGCAGTTTATGGATGGGATGCCTTATAAATAGAATTGACTTTGGTTTCTACGGCTGCGACAGGTTTCATTTGGCTTGCTTTCACTTGGTTGCCTCCTCTTCCTCACAATTCTGTAGTCCTATTTCGAACCACAGATCATTTGTCTGAAAAAGTTTACCCAACGATTTGAACATCCGTATTTTTGAAGTTTTTTTTTTCATTTAAAAAATGTATAAATGTAAAAATAAAACTTGAAGCTAGAATTATGGTTTCTTTATCTATTTGGCCCTAAAGAAAGTTAAATTCACTTAATGCCACACGGTATTACGTCATGAAATTGATTTGTATCTATGTTGTGTTTTATTAATGGTTACAGGAATGACACAAAATAACGGCTAGAGGAATGACAAAATCGTCCTTATTTGGAGATCATAGGCATCAGAGAAAACTAAAACAATTCCACTGGTGGATTTTTGAAACTTGAATATAAATTGAAGTAGTCCAGTCGACATGACGAAAAAAGATGAGGGTAGCTGGAAAAAATTCCGAAGTTATCAGCACAGGGTCCTCGAGGTCGAGGACTTAAGAGGGAGCAAAAACGTTAAAATTTACTGACTTTTTGCAGTTTAAATATTGTTAGCTGTCGCGCACACGGAGATTTTTGTACAGCTCAGTTTCGTGTTCACCATTCCAGGTGAAGTGCTTTCCACTGAGTATTGAAATCATCAATTGACATAGCATCTACTTCAACCAGAGACTATATATTCTATAGACTTTGCATCAGAAACAATCACTCAATATTGCTCAGAAATCAACCCGCAAACATGGGCACGACGAAAAACATTGGCACGGCTACCTAAAAAGCAGGGCTGACGATACATTTATGTTGCTAGAATTTGTTGATGACTCTAGAACAGCGCAGGGCGCTCCATAGCTCACTGAGCTCTCTGCGAGCGTAACTTTTCACATGTACATAAAGCTCACTACAGAAGAGAATATAATTCAGTCGTTCGCTGACGGTGATGCTGTAAAGACCTATGTCGCTTTGCGCTGCATATTTAATGTACACTCTCAAAAAAACCAAACTCTTGATTTGTAGATTTATAATATTTATGCATATATTTCATTATTTTATATTATTTACATATATTAAGGTTTAATATAATTCATGCATACATATTACCTTTTATTATTCTTTTTATTGTTCATTCTTTTATTAATTTTTTAATAATTAATTTCTTTATTACTTGCTTACTTACTTATTTCATTCACTTACTTATTATTAACTTATTTTTTATTCTAAATTTAAATTATTAGTTCATATTTAGATTTTATAAAATTAAAATAATTATTCGCATACATTAAGGCTTCCTATAGTTCATTCATATTACCTATTAAGATTCTTTGCATTATGCATTCATAGTAATTGTATTAAATAATTTCATATCAGAAATAATGAACAATACCGATGACTAAAAATAAAAACTTACAAATCTAGATAATTGTGACAACTATTTCGCTCAGTGTGCGCTATTCGAGAGTACACTAATACTAACAAGACAAAATAAAATGTGACTGTGTTAGAATGCCCAGCCCTGCTCTAGAACAGTGATCGGCAAAAGCATGCCCGCGGGCAACGCATCAGTATTAGTGCCTTATGCATGTGAACCCGAAGCTAAATAAACGAACTTCAGTCTTATGCCAACTGTCGAGTGAGCAAGTTCGCGTCGCATGCTTTCTTCAGATTTTTTTTTTGCTTCAGCAAATTTGCGTGTTTATTTTCAGCCACATACATTCAAGCTGTCGCTAGAAAGGGTCTTACACTGTTAAAATAAAGTATAAGCCGTTCATATTGAATCAGAAAATATTAGCATTTTTTTATAATATACCTTATTTTTTATTTTAAATAACATGTTTGAGATTGAATGGGAAAAAGAATTTTTGTTTTTACTGAGAATTTCTCAGAATAGGCAGAATGCTTGATATGTGGACGTAAAGTTACCAAGAAAAAGTATAATATCGAAAGACACCATTGTTGTTGTTATTGGTGTTGTTGTTATTAAAACGTATGAATATATTACATTTTGTATTTAATATATACAAAGATATATTTGTTTGCTAATATTTAAATTTTGAATTGAATTTAAAATATATTTAAGTTCTTTACTGCAGGAAAAACAATAAATTCATATTTTTCCGAAATATATGTTTCCATTTATTAAACATAAAATTGAATTACATTTATTTTTAATCAACATAAAAATTTATAAGAACAACAAATTCATCACCAAATATATCAAGCAAAAAAATTCTACGTCTACACTTACGATACTATCGAAACTGTATTTTTTTTTTTTGTGAAATTATCGGCGCGAATGTTTTCTTTTCAACGTGCAATTTGCCTCAGTGTACGCACATCGTTGCATCAAAATACGAAGCATTGTATGGTTGTGTTTGTTGCCGACCACTGCTCTAGAACAGTGTCGGCCGACACCTATGCACGCGTGCTTCGTGAAACTTCGTATTTTTACACCGACATAAAACTGGCTGTCGTGCTTTTACACCGACGCTGCCGATTATTCGTAGCAAGAGCGCTCAGTCGATGTTTCGCTTTTGGCAAGTTAACACCACGCTTCTATGCGCGCAATTTATTACGTAATTTTAAAAGCTTACACTAAAAAAAATGTTTAACCAAATGTGGGAATTAACATATTTTTTTCTTTAAAAATTGTTTTGGGGAAGCTAAAACTAAATTTGTCAGAAGAAATTAGGGTGCGCTACCAGTGCTTTTTTTATTTTGAAGTAATGCGCAATATAAATAATATTAGTACTATTAGGAGTCGGTAAAATGTTATTAGTAAAAGATTACTTTCCAAATAAATATGTAATAAATATGTAATATGTAATAAATATAAATATAAATATGTAATATGTAATATTGATATTAATAATTAATATATGCATATTGATATTGTTAATAAAATATTAATGTTATTATTAATTATTATTAATAACGCGGTCCCTAGACAGTAAATAATATTGCACATTATTTACCTAGTAAGAAATTTATTTAATTTCAATTCACTTTCATATACCTGCATTCATTTAGAATGCCGCTTAATGTTAATAATAAAAAATTTCTTTAAGCCTCCTGCGAAGTACAATTTTCACAGTGTAAGCCAAAGAGAGATTCTTTGCTCTCAGTTGGACGCACACTACTACAAAACTGAAATAACTGTGTATGTATTTTTTTGGCCGACACTGCTCTAGAACTACAAAATCTTATAAACAAAGTTATTTATATGTGTTTTCCTTGGAATTCCAAGCGTACGGACATTCGGACATTCGGAGGACGGTGAAATTCTTCCGGTGAAATTTGTCTTGGGACTAAAAGGAAAATATTGATAATATAGAAAAATATCGTACAATTAAAAGGTCTATTCTCCTCTTTTTGTAGTAAAAGCTTGAAAGTTAAAAAGCTTGAGAGAGCAATAAAAATTATTATCTCTGGACAAGATAAATTTCAAAAAGAACTGTTTCAAACTTGCAACTTTCGATAAATGGTTTATATTTTTTATTTAATGAGTCTTTCTTAATTTTTAAACATTTTGTTTTAGAAATCAAATAGATGGTATTTAAATTGAAATTAACAAGAAAATGGCTAATTTGTTTTAGAACAAAAACAAAAAGAATAAAGTTTAGGAATCACTTCATTGAAATAAATGTTATCTAACAAGTTTTTAGCAATGAATAGGGTTCAAGGAACATGTGAAGTATTAAGATGAGACACAAGCTTGCCATAAACACAAGTTTTGTGTTTGTTTGTTTAGTTTAAATTCAAAATAAATACCGTCTTCTGCTATTTAAACCTGACCTAAACAAAACCAGTTTTCTTATTAAATTTATTTATGATCTCTATACTTCATAAAATTAGACAAAGTTTTTTTGATATTAGTCTAAGCTATTTAACATAAACGGTCATAGTGTTTCTTCAACTAGCACCGAAAATGTCAAAAATTCATCCGGGTGTAAATTATACTAAAATTTTAAAACATTCTCAATCTGTTTAACATGAAAACATTTTTATTATAGTTCCTGTCATGTTTTGTTCTGGTGTTGATAGTCGTTAGTAGCTTGGCTCAAAATTTACCACCGTTGGGCTCTATTTTGCCAAGAATCGATCAAGAAAACTTTCAACTTACTCCAAAAGGAAATGGATACAACTTGAGGTATGCAGTAGCTATATGATTGTTTTTTTTTTTCAAATACAAACTTATCTTATTATCTTCTATTAGAATAACATTACCTGATGGCAGCATTCGTGAAGAAAATGTTGAGCTTAAAAATCCAGGTACCCCTGAGCAGTACATTTCTGTCGTGGGATCAAGCAATAGATATTTTACCGGAGCAATAGATTCGTCTACGTATACTGCCGACAAGAATGGATATAATGTGATTTATTCATATCAAAAAATATATTATATCAGTCCAGGTGCTCTTAAGGCAGCCGCTGGATAATTTCGACGACGTAGCATGATATTGACTTAAATATCGTCGATTGCGTTTTTTGTCTTCCAAAAATATTTATCGTGAAAATAAAGAGTTTGAAATAACAAAAATGAAGCAAAACATTTATTTTTCAATATGGAATGTAATAATGTTACTCGCTGCGTATTTTCTTCAATATATCTCATATCCACCGGTATGAAGTTAGCCCAAAGTCTTTATTCTAAATTTGCAACTCAGCCCAACTTTTGAATTCACCGTAAACTAAACCGAACAAACTTTAATTCGCCGTGAATCAAGCAAAAATGGTGCGATCAAGTGACCCTCGTCAAGAACCAAGTTCCTTACGCTTTACTGTATAACAAAAAAAGCAATAGACGAATGTAAATACTTATACACTGAAAAACAAAAACATTAGCTTAAAATTGAACACAATTGTGTTTAAAAATGTATTTATAATTTGCCTTTTTTTCATATGTTTTTCAAAAATTTTAAACACATTTGCTCTTACCCATAAAACTCCAATTTCCGCAAAAATATCTGATAATCTACTAGATCAAATGCTTTCGTAAAGTCGAAAAATAAGCCCGCCACCCCACTAAATCCTTCATCAAGGCCTTTGCATATGCTTTGCACGACATTCAGTACTGCATCTTCTGTACCGCAACCCTTTCTAAATCCAAATTGAATATCATATAGAAGATTGTTCACTTCAAGGTAAAGTAACAGTTTATCAAAAATAACCTTCTCAAAAATGTTAATAGTAGAAAGTATTGAAATTGGTCTGTATTTATCCACAGTCGTAACATTACTCTGCTTCGGGATAGGTATGATCTTTTGGATCTTAAGAACATCAGGATACACGGACGAAGGAATATAAAATTTTATTAAAGATCTCCGTCAACCTGGGGGCAATCTCATCCACACATTCTCTTACAAATTTAGGAGAAATATTGTCACTACCGGAACTCTTATCAGTGTGCATATTCATTATTATTTCTTTGATACCCTGTATCTCAATATAATCAATCTGAAAGCGATAGCTCCACTGAGAAAGCGTGCGAAAAAAGTTGAATGTGTTTCCAGTTTGAAGATCTATTTGACATTTCCAATCTATAATCGAGGATATGAAGTAAGTATTAAAAGTATCTGCCTTTGTCTGATCAGAATTCACAATCTCACCTTGAGAATCCCTAAGTTTGACTACATCCGTCTTTATTTTACCTAGCGTCTTATAAATAAAATTCCACGATTTTTTTGAATAGTTAACTCTACTAATTCTTTTCAGACTTTTGTCAATATTCTGTTTGTTTCTAGATCTATGTCTTCTTCTTAGCAGTTTTTCCTTTAGCAAAATTAACCCCTCTAGGTTATTGCCAATCCATGGTTGCTTCACAAAACGAATATCCTTTCCATTCTTACACTAAGAGAAAAAATATTAAATTTATCCAAAAACTTTTTTAATTTATCCAAAAAGCGAGTCAATTTTGCACCAATAACGCATTTGCATAAATCGACTACGTAAATATTTAAAATTAATTTAAATACTTTTTTAATAAAATAAAATATTGAAATATTTAAACAGAATGTATAAAAATTATATTAAAACTATGCACGAATTTTTTTAAAATATCTTTCAAATATTTACTATTTGAAAATAAAACTATCGCATTTAAAGAAAATTTATATAAAAATATTGAATTTAAAAAATAACATATTTAAGTTGAAGAGGAGGAAGAAACGAGGAAGAAAAGAGAAAGAAAAAGTAAAAGAAAGTATCAAGCAAATATGCAGGTAAATGACAACAGTTGCAAGATATTTTTGAGAACATATCGAGTTGTCACTCCACCCTACATAAATTCATCATCGCACACATCACCCATCGCACTCACAAATCATATTGACCAAACATCCATGCTATATTACCCTTGCAACACAAACTAAACGAGAACTATAAGAAACCCGCAACTGCAAGAAATAACTGCAGGAACAGAGTGCGATGCTGTTGCTGCTTGTCGGCTATTTCAGCTGTATGGAATGTGTGTGTAGGTGTGTGGTATAAACTAAATTTAAATACGGGAAAAAAACGTGTTATTAGGAAAATATTTGATTTGTCCACGTAAATATTTAAATAAAATTAATACTCAGGCGTGGATAATGTTAATACGCGTTATTTCCCTTAGTGTAGTTACTACTGTTGTCTGATTAGCAGCACTCTCTAAGCAAGATCCCAACGGGTCATACTATTCGGAGCCATACCATATACTTTCGGAGCACAAACGGAGCATAGTATTAAGTGCTATACATTCACTGTAGTTTGAAGCACCAATGAAGCAGTAGTGCTCCCTTCCAATGACATGTTATGTTAAAATTACAATTTAGATAGGAATGTAGACGGAGCGCTCGTAAAGCTCTTAAATAGCGCTCCAAAGCCCGCTGGGTTCTTATAAATTCATTGTATTTGAGTGCAAACTAGTATTATTACTTTTCAAACTATCAACTCTCACCTAAGCTGGAGAGAGAGAGAACTCAGTGAGTAAAATTTTTATTTAATATTCACCACTAACCACCCACTTCACGAGTAAAAGTAACGAGTACATTTGCGAAGTCATTCATAATAGAGTTTTGTACTTGTCAAACCTCTTATTGTGATTGCTTACTTTAGAAGTTGTTTTTATTTTTACAAAAGTTAGTGTGTAACTCTAAAAAAAACCATATTGAAATTGAGAAATAAATTAAAAAATAGCATAATGTTAAATGCATGTTTACTAGTACTTCTGACTGAAGAAGAAAGCAGAGCTCGGCAAAGAATCGAACGCCGTGCATCGAGAGATAAAGCAAACCTTTTAAAAATGCCGGATAACATGTAAGCGTAGGAAACCTGTATCGGTATGGAATTGCATTAAAGAAATACTTTAATTTCCCAGGTGTATAAAATATTTCCGAGTTAATAAAATCCTTTTCAAATACTTGCTCGACGAGTTGTCAATGATGCCTCCAAACAAGAAAAGCTTTGCCATTTACCGCTTGTAAAACTCATGTACTGAACTCATTGACGACGACAGCGACGACATGCTGTCAAATTAGGAATAGTTCTATATCGACGACACGACATTGCGACATTAGACCAAATTCTCTCCATAAGAAATACATGTAAAACTAGTAAGAAATGATCTTCGACTGGGCCGAAGTTAAAATACCCCCACGTCCGAACCGAAGTACATTCAAAGTCTTAAGCCGTCAATAAAATGTTTATTTGTAAAAACATTTTCGTTATACATAGTTTTAACAGAAAATATTCGCTTTCATTTTTTATAAAATCACTTTGTATGGGAGGTGGGTGTGGTTTACACTCGATTTGGTTGAATTTTATACACAAAGTGCATGTTATATATCAAAGTTAATAAGCAAAATTTCAAGTCCATATATTATTTTTTGTGGAATTTAAAGAGATTTTACCCTTTTGATGAAGTCACTTTTGTTAGATACTTGCACCAAATACTACTGTAAATTTACTTGCTTAATATTATTATTCTTCATTGAAATTTTAGAAATTGAAAATGTTTTCTAAAATATATTTTCTTTATTCAAATAAAATCACTCATACTCGTCATATCGTTTCTCATTATTTTTAAAATAAAACTCCATCAGGTTATGGGCCCAGGCAGTCGCGTTCTTTAAAATAATATCGTCTGAAAAATAATTTGCAATTCAAGTCATGGAGCATAAGATGTCGTTTGTGCTGTTGAATGGGAAAAATTATTTTACCTGGAAATTCAAAATGGAGATGTACCTAGTACAGCAAGATTTGTGGGATGTAGTGGAAGCACCACCTCCAAGCCCACTTACCCAGGACTTCCGCAAGCGGAATCAGAAAGCAATGGCTTCAATTGCAATGTGCGTGGAAAATGCACAGGTGCATTATATTCGTGGGTTTAAATCAGCAAGGGATATGTGGCTAAATCTCAAAAAGATATATGAACGTAAGACGATGACTTCTAAGCTGCATTTGTTACGTAAGTTATACGATAAGCGTATGCAGGATGGCGATAATATGCAGGATCATTTGGACAGTCTAAATGTAATGCGGGCGCAGTTGCTAGATAGAGGTGAGGAAATCAAGTGCAGTTCCATGGTGGCAATAATGCTGAATAGCTTGCCGAAAACATTTGACGCGTTGGTAACAACCATAGAGGGTCAACCAGAAGAGCAGATTTCATTGGAGTACATAACGGAGAAGTTGCTGGACGAAGCAGAGCGGAGAAACGAAGTTGGAAGCGAGGAAAAATTTACTGAATCAAGTCAAGCTTTGAAGACTGCAAAAGAAAAACCACGTAAGCAAGTAAAATGCTTCCATTGTAACAAAATGGGACATATAAAGAAAGATTGCTTTAAATTAAAGAATTTCAAGAGGGAAGCACATGTTTCACAAGTACAAGATATTAAAAGTAATGTATGCCTACAAGTAACAGCCGGACAGGGCTGGGTCATAGATTCTGGAGCATCGATCCACATGACCTGTGACAGAATGTTTTTCGATACGATTTCAAAATCGAGTAGCAAAATATATATTGCTGATGGAAAAACCATTGAAGCAGAGGGCATTGGTCAAGGATATATAAACGGAAAATATAACAAGTTGTTGCTCAAAAACGTTTTGTATGTACCTGAACTCAATGGGAGTCTATTATCTGTGAAAAGTATGACATCGTTAGGACTAAATGTAAGTTTTAATGACAGAAAATGCATTATTGCAAACAAAGATGGACAAGTTCTAGCTGATGGATACCGTAAAGGAAATTTGTATGTACTGTGCGAACAAAACATTGCAGCTGTTGCAGAAAGTAAATGTAGTGCTGATTGCATTCATGTATGGCATCGTCGTTTGGGACATCGAAACTTGACAGATATTAAGAATATGGCAAGTAAAAATCTTGTAGATGGCTTGACTATTAACACTTGTCACGAGGATGATTTTTGTGATTGTTGCGCAAAGACCAAGATGGCTAGGATACCATTTCCAAAGGAAAGTTCAACAAAGACGACAAAAGTACTTGAAGTTGTGCATTCAGATGTGTGCGGACCATTTGATGTGCCATCTGTTGGCGGTAAGCGGTACTTTCTTTCATTTATTGATGACTTTTCAAGGTACACTAAAGTATATGTCCTGACGAAGAAAAGTGAAGTGTTTTCCAAATTTAAAGCATATGTCGCGGAAGTACAAAACGTTACAGAGAAGAAATTAAAGATTCTAAGATGCGATAATGGCGGTGAGTTCATTAATCATGAAATGCAATCATTTATGGTTAATCGAGGCATAATAATGCAGACTACAATTCCGCATTGTCCGGAGCAAAATGGCGTTGCTGAGCGTAAAAATAGGACGCTTGTGGAGATGACGCGTGCAATGCTAAATGAGTTCAAGTTACCGAAGAATTTATGGGCTGAATGTGTATGCACAGCAAACTATATACAGAATCGTTTGCCTTCAAAGTCAATAGAGAAAACTCCATTTCAGCTTTGGTTTCAAAAGAAACCTGACCTCAGCAACATAAGAGTATTCGGAAGTAAAGTGTTCGTGCAAATTCCAAAATGTAAACGCAAGAAGCTGGACAATGTTTCATTCGAAGGAATTTTGGTTGGGTATGCAGAAAATTCGAAAGGGTATCGCATTCTTAAATTAGGATCAAATGATATTATATTGAGTAAAGATGTCAAATTTAATGAGGGATGCAAGTTTTCACCACAGACCAATTCCAAGAATCAAGAAAAGCAGACAGAAGCCGGAAACCAGGAAATTTCTGAATTGCCTATTAATGTAAATAACCAAGATTATTATGAAGACACTAATTCCGAAGTTCTTGATGACGTCGAGGACTATGAATCTGCTGAAGAATTCGTAAGTACAAGTACGCGTAAGTCGGAAAGAATAAAAGCAATAGGTCCTGTAAATTACAATTATTTGTCTGCAAGTGATATTGTTTTAAAAGCACCTCCAAATTCATGGATGGAAATGTTATCACTTGAGGAAGAGGAACGTAATAATTGGCAATCGGCTGCTAATGAAGAAATGAATTCTTTGGAACAAAATAAGACCTGGGAGTTGACGAAGCTTCCTCCTGGCAAAAAGGCCATTGGTTGTAAATGGGTGTTCCAACTTAAAAGTAACTCGTGCCATAAGCCTAAATATAAAGCCAGATTAGTGGCAAAGGGATTCACTCAAAGGTTTGGGGAGGACTATGATGAAACATTTGCACCTGTTGGAAAATATACAACTGTTAGAACATTACTTGCTATTTCGGCCATAAAAGGATTAACTGTAAACCACTTAGATGTTAAGACGGCCTTTTTAAATGGCGATCTTAATAAAGATATTTTTATGGTGCAACCAGAGGGTTTTGTTAAGAAAGGGTCTGAAAATATGGTTTGTAAACTCCAGAAGTCACTTTATGGGCTAAAGCAGGCTGCAAAGACTTGGTATGATAAACTTAATACAGTTTTACTTAACGAAGGATTTTTGAGGAGTAAAGCGGATACTTGTCTTTATAGGAAAATCTTAAGAAACGAGCAAATTTACTTATTAGTGTATGTAGATGACATACTTATCTGTGCTCAAAAGGATGAGGATATTGAACATATTTTCAAAATATTAGCAAAGCATTTTGAAATGAAGAATCTAGGCAGTGTATCATCATATCTTGGTATACAAATTGAGAAAGATATGGAAGGAAACTTTTGCTTACACCAAGAAGAAAAAATAGAAAAATTGATAAAAGCAACTGGATTAGATGATGCAAACATTAGTAACATACCAATGAATCCTGAATTTATAAAAATTAATGATGAAAGCAACATTCTAAAAAGCAACGAATCATACCGGAGTGTAGTGGGATCGTTGTTGCATATTTCTACTACTACAAGACCAGATATTGCACTGGCTGTATCAATTGCTTGTAGAAGAGTTTCAGATCCACGCAAATGTGATTGGGAAGCTGCTAAGAAAATTGTGCGCTATCTTAAAGGCACAAAACATTATCGTCTGTTGATAAGAAAAACATCAAGCTTGCAATTAAAATGTTATACGGATGCAGATGGGGCTGGAGATCATACAGACCGTAAGTCAACCAGTGGTTTCATTTTTCAGTTAGGTTCCAGTCTTATATCATGGTCATCTAAAAAGCAAACGTCGGTGGCACTATCATCAACAGAGGCTGAGTTCATAGCTGCATCAATGGCTGCAAAAGAGTTGTTATGGCTGAAACAATTGCTCGAAGATATGTCTATTTTGATCCATGATCCAATAACAGTTTTCGAAGATAACCAGAGTTGTATAAAGATGGTGACGAATTCAAAATTTAGCGGCAGATGTAAACATATAGATGTAAGATATCATTATATAAGAAATTTGCTAGAAAATGGTGTTATTAATCTAATTTATTGTCCGACTGAAAATATGTTAGCGGATTTTCTTACAAAACCGTTACCTTTACCAAAATTTAGAAATCTTATTAAAAATGTATTTGTTGAGAAAGGGTGTTAGATACTTGCACCAAATACTACTGTAAATTTACTTGCTTAATATTATTATTCTTCATTGAAATTTTAGAAATTGAAAATGTTTTCTAAAATATATTTTCTTTATTCAAATAAAATCACTCATACTCGTCATATCGTTTCTCATTATTTTTAAAATAAAATTCCATCAACTTTGTATGGGAGGTAGGCGTGGTTTTTATCCGATTTGGTTGAACTTCATACTTAGAGTGCACTTTAAATATCGGAGCTCATATACAAAATTTCAAGTCGATATATTAATTTTTGTGGAATTCTAAGAGATTTTACCGTTTTGATAAAGGCACTTTGTATGGGAGGTAGGCGTGGTTTTCATCTGATTTGGCTCATTTTCGAACTTGACCTTAGTTTTTTAGATAAAAGCTTAAATATTGAATTTCGTGATGATAGCTTGAAAATTACGGCTGTAATCGTGACGACAGACGGACAGACGGACAGACGGACAGACAGACGGACATGGCTAAATCAACTCGGGTGGTGATGCTGATCAATAATATATATACTTTTCTATACCTACCACGCCTCCTTATGGGCGTTACAAACGGAGTGACAAAATTAATATACCCCCATTTACGTTTTTTAAACGTGGGGGTATAAAAATTTGACAGATGTCGTAATGTCGTTGCCGTCGTCAATGTGTTCAGTGCATCAGCGCTTGTTTGAGATTTCTAGCTGAGGGAGGTTACCTAAAAGGAGTAGGCAAAGACGATGATGTTTGCTAAGCGCAATCGAGCTTTAGCGAGGTTCTATCGGAGGTGTTAAATACCTTCGAAAATATTCTATGTCTAAAGTAAGGATATGTCTAAGTATAAAGTATAAATATGATATACTTAAGGATATGTCTATGTCTAAGTATAAAGGATATTGTGGCCAAATGATGGCGAAAACAAAAAAATCACCCAAAAGTTTTATGAAAAATTCAAGCTACCAGGCGGTGTGGGCTGTATTCACGGTACGCATGTAAACATTGTTGCACCTTCCGAAAATCGGTACCTCTTTTATAATCGCAAAGGAGCATTTAGTATTAATGTAATGGTGCCGAAATATGCCAAATGCCGAAATATAGTGGAGAGAACTATCGGCGTATTGAAGAATCGTTGGAGGTGCCTCCTAGGTGCGAGACAATTACGCTATGCTCCAGAAAAAGCTGCTAAAATTATGAATGTGTGTGCTGCCTTGCATAATATTTGTATCGAATATAAATGCGGTACTGATGAAATAAACACCACTGAAGTAATTGATGCAATCGATTTTAATGAACTTACAAATGAGAGATAATTTACGGTTGCGCAACGTATTCGAATGCAAATTGTAAATTCTATTTAACTACTATCATTCTTTGTACTATAACTTTTTAATTATCATTTTTTTATTAAGTTATTTCAATAAAAAATATAAATCTTTTAAATGTTTTTATTTAATTTTGTAAAAGGAAAGTTGGAGAAAATTTCAGTTCCCTTACACTTTCAACTAAAAGAGGATCAAAAACATAATTAAAAATCAAAAGATCAGAATTAAACAAAACAAAAATTAAAACAAAAAGGCGCTTTTTTACGATTATAATAAAAGTCTGATTCCAATTCTATTCATTCAACTGCCGATTCAATACTTCCAGTTGAAGTTTCTGTGCCTCAATTTCTAAACGACTTTTTTGTATTAACACTTCTAATTTTTTTTGACGTAGAATACGTCATTATCGGAGGTAAGTAGGGTGGTTGATAGTGATCAGGTGTCGGTATTTATATAACTTTTTGAGCCTTTGGTGGGCCTAAAGTACTGATCGTACAATGTTGATGTTAGCACTTGTTGGTCTGCTTGATCCTCAATGCGACAAAAATTCATGTTAACTCTCTAACTTATATAAATTTTACACAATTACATGAAATATAAAGCCAACATTTGATGTTTTTGTTTGCTTAAACTTGCTACCTATTTATCGACAGTTTCCGGTTTTATCGAGAAAACCATAAAATTTGTATAGGAGCCCCCCTTAGGAGTGGTCAGAGGGAATAGATGTCAAAGGCAAAAATGTTCCTTTTGCAAAAGTTGTAACGAACCTCCGCTGGTTCTTTTGTTTTGCTGGGGTAAGCTCAGCGGGTTTCCAGGGTTCTTACAAGAAATTACACTGTGGTTTTCTTTAACAAATATTCTTTATTAAATGTTTGGCCTTTATCTTTAATACAATGTAAGCTATATGAAATTATATATTTGTATTTTTGATTTGGTGGGCCTTATTCCTCCGGGTCTGTCACGTCTGCGTCTCGGCTTAACAGGCGGGCCTACAAGCCGCAGCACTGTTACTCGATGAAAAAAAATGCGAACACGCGGGCTTACAAGCTTACAGGTGGGCCTACAAGCCACCGACTCTGTCTACTGCTACTGCAGGGGGGCCTACAAGCCACCGACTCTGCTTTTAAAAAAAAAATATCTCACTTCTCACAATTCTCACCTCCTCTGCCTTTGCATCTTTCCACTGTTTCTTCTCTTCGGTCGGCGTATCTTACTTGAATACTTTTCGGTCCAATTACACTGCTTCACTGTTCTACTATTCACTTTGATAACTTAGATCACTTTTCACTCTGCGCACTTTTAATGTATAATACATTCGTCTTCTGTTTTCGATTGCGGCCTATTTATATCATCGTCTTCTTGTTGTTTGTGACAAACAAGGTACCGCAATCGAAAGTTCTGGGCTTATTTTCCCGTAACCGAAGTCCCGTACGGTGCAGCCTAGTTGTTGTCTACCATCAGAACTTTTAACATTTTCGCCCAGCAATTTGCCTTCTATTGCTTCCTTATGTGATCCACTATTTGACTCTGAGCAAGATCACGCCAGCTTTGCGCATGTGTTTGCGCACGTTTTGCCAGTTTCCAACTTTTTTTTCACATGCGTCCCTTTCTCTCTCCCTTTTCATAATAGAAAAGTGTATGGGTGTTATTTTTTGTGTTCATGTGTTTATATATTCATTATATTCAGTAATTATGTGTGTGTATGTGTATAAATGTAAAAATGAAAAAAAGCGAAGCTAAATAAGAAACACTGGTGGTGTTCACCAATTGCCCTCCTCGCACCTTGGCCGTTGTGCGGCTAAAAAATCGCCAGCGATATTTTAGTCGTCACAAAGTAATGGGGGTCGGTCATACATATTAACCCTCTCCGGCACTCTCTTAAAGGTCATATGCTCAGGTGTATGACATAAATATACAAAAACCATAAAATTTGTATGGGAGCCCCCTCGAGGAGTGGTCGGAGGGAATAGGTGTCAAGGGCAAAAATGCTCCTTTTGCAAAAGTAATGGGGGTCGGTGATACATATTAACCCTTTCCGGCAGAAACACAATAAAATTTGTATGGGAGCCCCCCTAAGGAGTGGTCGGAGGGAATAGGTGTCAAAGGCAAAAATGTTCCTTTCGCAAAAGTAATGGGGTTAGTCATACATATTAACCCTCTCCGGCACTCTCTTAAAGGTCATATGCTCAGGTGTATGACATAAATATACAAAAACCATAAAATTTGTATGGGAGCCCCCTCGAGGAGTGGTCGGAGGGAATAGGTGTCAAGGGCAAAAATACTCCTTTTGCAAAAGTAATGGGGGTTGGTGATACATATTAACCCATTCCAGCACAAACACAATAAAATTTGTATGGGAGCCCCCCTAAGCAGTGGTCGGAGAGAATAGGTGTTAAAGGCAAAAATGTTCCTTTTGCAAAAATAATGGGGGTCGGTAATACATATTAACCCTCTCCGGCACTGTCTTAAAGGTCATATGCTCAGGTGTATGGCATAAATATACAAAAACCATAAAATTTGTGTGGGAGCCCCCCTAAGGAGTGGTCGGAGGGAATAGGTGTCAAAGGCAAAAATGCTCCTTTTGTGTCCATAATTTTTTCAAGACAACTCGCTGTGCAGCTTTTGAATAATTTAGCATATGTAAACAATGAAACCAAAACATTAAATATGACGCGCTATGATCTTGAAATATTCTTATATGCTTTTTAGTAAGCCACCGATGTAGATTTTTTACAAAAAAATCTATGGTATCAGAGAAAACGAGAAATTATCTTAGCAACGAAAATTGTACGAGGCTTCAAAGAATACACATAATTTTTTAAATTCTTGGATGCGTTGAAAAGCTTGACAACCGCATTATTAGTTTGTCATGATACATGTTTTAGTATTTTTATTTTTTAATATTCTTAATGAATATATGATTAAATATTTTGCCTCTAACAAAACCAGTTTTTTTGTGAAGCTAAGACATAAAAAGCTCCAATGATGGAACAAGCTCTTGGTGCTACTCAATGTTTATGTTTCTTAAAATTTTAGTCTTCCGTAAACTAAGTAGCATCGAAAATGTCTAAAGTTTATTCGAATGTAAGTAGTTTAAAAATAAATTAATTAATTCAAAACGAATAATATATAATTTTAAAAAATTCTTTAAAGCTATTTCCTTGCATTGCTCTGCTTGCAATAATCAGCAATACTTTTGCACAAGAGCAACCAGCACTGGGCTCAATTTTACCAAAAATCGATCAAGAAGACTTTAAACTAACTCCAGAAGGAAACATATATACCTTAAAGTATGCAATAGTTTTAGGTGACATTTTTAATTGACCAACTCTTCTCACTTCATTTCTATAGAATAACATTACCAGATGGCAGCAGTCGCGATGAAATTGTTGAGCTTAAAAATCCGGGTACTCCTGAACAATATCTTTCTGTGATGGGTACAAGTAATTTTTTGTATCCTGAACTCGAAGCAACGATAACTTATACTGCCGATAAGAGAGGATATCTTATAAAATATAAATATGAATATATACCTGAAGGTTTCGTCACTCTCAGTATTGGTGCCTTAAAGGCATCAGCTGGATAGTTTGATACAAACTTTTTAAAGACTTTAAATTGGTGTATTCGTTAAAGATAATAAAAAAGGTAGGTACTGAATAAAATGTTGAGATTTTATACAACAATTCAGGCAATATCTACTTTATAACAAGGTTTTAATAAATAATAACAAGACCTTATAATAGGATCGATCTTGCTTTATTTTGCTCATTAATCTTGCGAACTTAGGCCGTGTGCTATTCGTAAACTTTTCACTCGGATCATGAAATGTTGACAGTCTGATAGAGAATATTTGGCACTTATGAGGTGAATATGACTGTCAAAAATTCATGTAGCTACAGGGGCTAGTATCAATTTTGACAATCGGAAAGAGAATTTTTGACACAAGCAAAAATGGAAAAAAAACACTTGTGACATTGTGAGTCGTAAAAAAGTTAAAAATTTTCTGTTTCCGACAGCAAAGCAACCAAAATTGCTAATTTTCAATATCTATTTACAATTTCGCAAATTAAATTAAATTCTTGTACTAATGTACTACCAAAATCTAAAACGTCAAAATTTCATCGTCCTTTTGGCACAGCAAAACTTACAATTTTATTTCAACAGACAGAACTTGTATTCAACTCGGTAAATTTTCTCCTACCACGAGTGAAAAGTTTCCGAATAGCACACGGCCTTAGTGAGTAAATGTTGATTGTTTGATAGGCTTTGTTATATGATGATTAGTCACGGGCAAAGTTATTTTTCAGTAACTGTTACTGACTGTTACTGTTACTTAAAAATAACAGTTATAAATACCTGTTACTTAAATACCTGTTGCTCAAATACTTATGACTCATACATCAGTAGGGGCTAGTTGTAACACTTTTTGGAAAATATAATAGAATAACGAAACTACACAATATTTCCTGGTTTTAAAAACATGAGTTCAATTAAATATCTGACTATCTTAGCACAAAAAAAAGTTTTGGAATAGGAATAGTAGGGGACATTAAAAAAACAATTGCTGGTGTTACAACTTACCCCGTGTATGAGGCTAGTTGTAACAGTTTTGGGGCATGTTGTAACAAGAAATAACACTGAAGTTTTCGCTTTACCGTTTTTTTTTTCAATTGATATAGCAAAAAATAGTTCAAGTATGTAACAACATTAAGTTGAGCAAATGTAATTAAGAGTTCATTTACAAAATAACACATTAATTCCAGTTTTTTTTTTCAAATTGATAGACTTTAAGAAATATTACCTACATAATATTAATTAGTCAACATTTGAAACAATATTAACAAAAAAAAAAAATTAAAACTCATGATCTCTTAATTCATTTCGAAATTATTTGCAGACTAAATAAAATGTAACTTTTCGCTTTCTTTTGTTGTTTAAATTTATGCTTGATTCCCTTTTTATCCTTTTCTCCTCATTTTCTTTTTGCAGAGCTTCCATTTCCGGTTCGTCTGTTACAACGCAGGATTTTCTTTTGCGCTGTTTCCGGTTTGTACGTTTTCTTAGAGCCTTAGGGAAAGGCCTTATTTTTGAAGGAGATAAAGTAGGCTTGCTGACAGATACACTGTTCGACACTCTTTTCGATAAAGTATTCGTTCACATTGTTTGCTTCCGTGCTGCTAATAAATTTTTTCGGAGCAGATTGAGATTGTTCAGAAGTTTCGACCTCAAGCGCCATATAAGAAACATCTTCAGCCATACTCGCATTTCCTTCGTTTTCTCTTTCAACAGGGTTGGGGCAATCCTTGACATAAGATGGAGCAAAGTCGGAGTCTTGAAATATGTCTATATTTATGGGCCAAATCCCCGTTGCTTGAAATCCACTCATTATATTTGCAGGATTTAATGCCAATGGTAAAGCATTGTTGACAATACCTGGAATATCGTGAATTGTCATGGTTTTTCCGGGATTGCTATACATCCAGGACGTTTGTTTACGGTTTAAATAATTTTTGAACGGACCGTAAACTCCTTCATCTAGTGGTTGCAAACGATGTGAGCAATGAGGTGGGAAAGAAAGCATAATAATGTTATTTTCTTTCGCTTTAGTCACGACATCGATATTGACATACAGGATCTTTTATAGTTGGTTTCACGAATTTTATAAAATGAACTAAAAATAACAAAAATTCTTTCTGCGTCATCCATCCTGAGAAGTTACAGGCGCCTAAAGAACCAGGTGGTCCAGACCTGATAAATATTTGTTTGTATCTCAGCCTCGGAAAAACGAACATGGTTGGAATGAAATTTCCAGAAGCATTTACAGCGCAAGCAAGAGTTACGAGTGTACCTCTTTCAGCTGAAGTTATGGACCCTACTTGCTTTTGTCCACGTGCAGCTATGATTTTTTTCGGTTGTTGCACTGTTGTTACTCCAGTTTCATCTACATTATAAATTCGTGATGGTGGAAATTGGTATTTTTGAAGCAATTCTTCATATTTTCTGAAAAATTCGTTGACGTTGAACCTATTAAAAGATGTGGCCCGGCTTAAAGTCGCTTCAGGTGTCCTTACAGAAAGTGTGAGTTTCTTTGCATGAATAAACACCATTCTGGGTTTTTTGTAGTCAACAGATGGCGACTCATTGTTTTTTTCTTTTTTTAATGTATCTATATAAAGATACATGACATAAATTAAACACTTTGGCTGCTTTTCTGACACTTGTCGTCTTTTCTTTAACTTCAATAGCAACTTACTTGAAAACTTCATTACTTTGAGTTGCCCGATTAGACTTTCGTTTATAATTTCTCATTCTGCAAAAGAAAAAGTAAACATGACAATAAAATAAACACGCACCGAATATCCCAATCAAATATATGGGGCAAGTTGTAACATGTTACAACATGAGAAAAGCCTTTCACACAGAACTGATGTTGCCATAGCACACAATTTTTCCTTCAGTAGCTGACTCAAGTTAGGAAAATTATGATTATTTTTTTACCACCACATCAGCGGGTCTTCGTTCCTTGACAAAAGTGGTTCATCTATATATCTTTGAACTTCAACTATTGCACGAGACGAAGCTGTTCCCTTTGGCTTCAATTTAGCTGATTTTTCGTCAAACAGACACCAAATAGATGACATGTCTTCGGGGGACACTGTATCGATTTCAACACCCAGAGTTTGTTCCTCAATACATATAATTTTTAAAGCAATTGCATTTATGATCATCTTCTTAACTCGATCCGACACAGCTTCATTGGAAAATGAAATATTCTTAAAACGTGTGTCGAGAAAAGTAGAAAAATATAGCGTTGTACTATTTTCCATGTTATCTAACCATTGAAGAACACCAGCCCTCAAAGAAGTTATTAAAGTTTCGATGGTTGAATTTCGATCGATGATTTGAGCACCAAATTTTGGAAGAATATTTTTACTATTATGATAACAAGAGATGCTGACAAATATTTCTCGCCACTCACTAAGTTAGTTATTGCCACAAATGGCTTTGAAACTTTTATCCCATGCTCCATAGTCAACACTTCATCTGAAGTTAAAACTGGAAGTTCCTTATAAGCCACCGTTGCCTTAATTGCATCTTGAAGTTAAAAAAAATGCTCAAACATACAGTGAATCAAAAAAGTTTAAAAACAAAACAGTTTTTTCTAAACTTTTTTGATTCACTGTATATTATGTTGAATTCCAACGCGTAGCAACATCTAGAATAATTTTTTTGACGTAGAATACGTCATTCTCGGAGGTAAGTAGGGTGGTTGATAGTGATCAGGTGTCGGTATTTAGGTCAAAATGTTAAATATTCTGCACTATCAGAGGGAAGAATTTTTTACCGAGAAAAGAAAACGCAATTAGAGTTGGGTTAGATGAAACTATTAGAAAAGTCGGCGGGATTGTAAAGGGTGTTTTTTTTAGAGGTTTAGAACTTCGAATTGAAATAAAACACAAGAAAATCGTTTTAATGTCCATCAATTTGGCTTTATTGGAAGGATAATTATATGCCATTAATGTTTAAATATGATTTCGGGCATAAGGCCGCCGCGGCTGGCTCGAATAAAGCCAATTGTTCAGGTCCAATTTTCAACCACTTTTTCGAGCAAATGGGGCCGTATGTCGGCAATAACGCCACGAATGTTGGCCTCCAAGTCCCCTAACGTTTCTGGTTTGTTAGCGTAGACGAGCGACTTCACATATCCCCAAAGAAAATAATCCAATGGTATCAAATCACACGATCTTGGTGGCCAATTGACAGGTCTATTCCGCGAAATTATGCGCTCATCGAATGTTTCCTTCAATAAATCGATTGTGACGTGCGCTGTGTGGCATGTAGCGCCGTCTTGTTGGAACCATAACTCATCCACATTCATGCCATCCAATTCGGGAACAAAATAGTCGGTTATCATGGCTCTATTGCTGTGCACGGTGGCGAATCGATTCATTCGGGTCCTCTTCAACATTTTGCTCTACAGCGGCAATTGTTTCTTCGGTGCGCACTGTTCGACGTCTCTGCGGATGCGTATTATCACATAGAGTAAACGTAGTGCGAAAACGACCCATGGTTAACCGAATTAATTGCTCTGATGGACGACCATAAAATGGACGGAGCTTGCGGTAAACTTCGCGAACTGAACCATTATTTTCGAAATAAATTTGCACGATTTGCAAGCGTTGTTCTTTTGTCAACCTGTTCATGATGAAATGGCAAACCAAACTGAACATAAATGACATTAGAGTTGCCAGATTTGACCACAAAATGCTAGTTTTATCTCTATTCGAAAAACAAACCCCTAAAAAAAACACCCATTAGAACCGACAAGTAAATATTTGAATAAAATTTATACACCGGCGTGGATAATTCTAATATTCGTTATTTCTCTTAATGTAGATAGAATATCTTCAAAGTGATTTGTCTGAAGTGTGCGTTAAGTAAAAAATGCATGTATTTTTAACATATGTACATTAAAAATTAGTTTATTAGTATATAATGCTAAGTTAATAACATATGGTACATATCGTCGTTCGTAAGTTATTGTGTTCTATATCACAAAATTGAAAAAATTGAGATAAGACTGATATATAGGCAAATTTTTCGAGATCTATCGATCTGTGTTATCAGATTGCTTTTATCTTTTATAGTTTTCGAAATATGAGACATCGAATTTGTGCTATACAACACTGTTCTGACAAGCTTCGTAACCTATTGTGTTCTATATGCAAAAACTCGTGCATATAGAACAAAAACGCAGCAAAAATACTAAGTAAAAAAAATATTTTTTTATTTTGTTCTATATGGAAGTCTAAATATAGTTATTAAAGTTATTACTTGGAGGTCTTTGTATTTTGCCTTTTTTTTAGTTTTTTTTTTTTGGTTTTTTTTTAGCTTCACATTGCACTTGGCAAATGAAATGAAACAAAAAAGAAAAAATCCCACTTTAGATTGCAGTTGGTAAATAAAATGAAAGAAAAAAGAAAAGAAAATACCCATCATAAATAACATAAGGTTAGAAGTTAGATTTTACAACAACTTATAAAAAAAGGTTAATACTAAGAATAAGAATGGATAATCATCTGTTTCGCATCACTGTTTGTACGCTTTCGCAATAGGTTTGAGCAGTACGTAATTCAAGAAGAGTTGCAAAATTGCTTTTAATGTGTTTGTTGTTGGAATGAAGCAAAAATTCGCAATCTTGCATTTTCGCAACTGTGTTTCGCATCAACCCGTGAATACCCCTAATAATTTGTTTAATACAATTTAAAATATAGGTACAACTTTTTGTCTTCGTTTTTTTAACAAACTTGCTTCAATTAAAAAATCTCCTTAAATCAAGCATGAACTTCGTGGAATCGAAGTCAAATGAATTCGGTTAATTTTTTACTTAATTTTGTAGTCAAACTTACCTTTTAAGAAATTAACAGGTATTGATTTAAGTGGACTCATAAGAACATTTGTATAAGATTAAGTTTAAAATTAAGTTAATATTATAATATATGAAATAAAGTTTTTGTTGAGTGAAATCACATTGCTTTTCATTTCTCCAATACATATTACATTTTGTTCTATATGCTATAAAACAAGAAGAGTTTCGTAAATAAGTGCATATAGAACAAATTATTTTTTTTTAAACGCATCTTACTCTAAAAAACGCTTCCAAAGATGAACATTTTTTTTGACAGAAAGAACCACAAACTCTTGAACTTTCCTTGGTAAGAAAATCGCGGCAGATTTTTCGGTTCAGTTTTTTACTAAACTTTAAACTTGATTTACCAAAAAAACATTTTGTCATATAGAACACAATAACTTGCGAACGACGATATGTAACTTTAGTATTATCGAAAATATTAATTCCTCTGAAAGAAGATTCATATGTATATCCACTTTTATTAAAACAACAGTGGTATAGCAAAATTTATAAAACTGCTTAATTACCCAAAAGTTTCTAAAATAAACACATCGTAAGTGAAAATAAAGATATATGAAATAGGCTTGGGTAGTTCATGAACGAACTAGTTCAATTGAACGATTCCCACTCATGAACTATGTGAACTAGTTCAGTGTTTCTCGTTCTTTTAGTTCTTTTAGTTCATTTTAGTTCAATTGATATTGCAGCGAGTAGCAGCAAAACGAACGAGAGCAAAAATAACTAAATTCACCAAGCTATGGTTTGAGTACTTGGTTTGAGACATTTTGTGTCTGCACTAATATAAATGTTGGATTTGATGGCTATCACATATTCATACCAAGTTTGTTTCATTTCATATACCTGGACATGAACAAGGAAACGAAACGAACTAAAAGACCAATCGAACTAAAATACCTAACCATTGAATAATTATAATATAGAATGGACACCGCCAACATTCGCCACTACGCTATCCACATGTCGCTGCAATTGTTTTGGATATCACCAAAACTCTTCACCTGGTTTGTGCACATAGCTAAGAAAATCCCAAAACAAACAGAAATTAATCCCAAAACAAACAGAAATAAAATCCCACCTTGTTCAAGGTCAGTTGCTTCTGCTTCGCTGACAAGTGTTTTCGTTTGTGTTATTTGATTTTTATGGAAATTGTCAAATTGTGTAGAATAATAATTTAATAGAATTGAGTTTTTAGGCTACAAATAATGCTGCAGTTTATTAAAAATGCATTAATAATTAATATTATCATGCTTATTTATAATATTTATGCATGTATATAAAAGTAGTAATAAATAAGACAAATATATAGAATGAATTGACAGCAAAGTATAGTTATTGGCATAGCCTTAATATATAGTTACTAGCGATACCCGGCGCGCGTTGCTGCACCCAGCAAGTATTTTGGAAATGATAAGTAAATTCAAAACTTTTATTAATCCCTTAGTCTGACACCACGCTCATGTTCCACTGCCCGTTACAGTTTCCCAGTAGCAGAACATCACTCCCAGGTGACAATTCCATTATGAGTTTCAATGTCCTGTGATTTAAGCTTCCATAGCTATTCTATATAGAGAATCGGGCCACACCCCCTTTTTCAATGCACAAACCAGTTTTCCAGTAGAAAGACTTTGGCAATTAGTTACTCCATACTGAGTTTTATTGTCATGCGACGTTTAGTTCCAAAACTATTCAATATCGATAATTTGACTTGTGTTGTCGAAGCCATAACCCCTTTTCCTATGTCCGTCCCAGTTCTCTTGTTTATTTATAAAAAAACTTATTGAATGACACAATGTCAATTCCATAAAGTAAAAAGTCAGCCGTTTGTTCCTTTTGTTCATTTATAAATTACAGGAAAACCACCCTCAAAACATGTGTAGAAAAGTTGCATGCAGCGAAACAAATAAACATACGTACATACATACATACATCAAGTCGGATTGAATCTCATTCTCATCAAAAAAATCCTCAACATGCTAAAGGTGGTCAGTGAATCCATTTTTAACAAAACTGTGTTAGATTAATTCTCCACATCAAAACTACTTTGAACATATTAGAATGTACTTCGATCCAATTAGCTTTAAGCGCCGCAAAGTATGTATGTATATGTATTTGTTTGTTTGTTTTGTTGTTTTGTGCTTGCTGAGAACAAAAAGAGTATAGTAGAGAGCAACATGCAGTTTATTGAGGCTCTCGCAGCACAAACGCATGAAAAGCTAACGATCGAGCAATTTTTTAAAAAACTTGACACTTTAATTAAAGATACTTATTATTGAAATTTCGTAAAGAAAATAACCAATGAACCTTTTGTAGCACAAATGTGATATTTTAAAACTTATTTCAAAAAAATCGGACCAGAACTTTTGGAGTTTTGCGGACACAAAAAATTTTCACTTTCATTTTATATAATAGTATAGATATAGATAATAGTATAGATATAGATTGGCATCAAATTAAAAAAAAAACATACTTAACTTTAAATATATCTTAAAATATATTTTTATAACTGTAGTTTATTATTTTATTTTAAACTTTTCTTATTGAAACGCCAACAAAACATAACTTTGCTGTAAATTACTCTTATAAAGAGTAACAACGTTTCTACAGAATAAAAAAACAATAATTAAAATGTCAGCACACCATTGGTAAGTAAGCGATTTGTTTAAATTAATAAAGTTTTACCAAATGCATACTCAAATTTTTAGCAAACTTTTTTAAATAAAGTAAGTAACTTTATATATGATTTAAATTGTCAAATTTTTTTAGTTTTATTTTTGCAGATTTTACTTTAGAATTATTTTGATTTTGGCGCGTATAAATATTCAAAATTCTTAAAATATTTTCTTTGAAACAATGTGAATCAATGTGCTGAAATCCTTGTTCTATTCCTTTTTTGTCCTTATACTTTTCCCAATCTTGTCCCAAATATTGTTTTTACCATCACAATATATATTGACACTTGTTACATGAAAAAGTGCTTATTGTAGGGTAACCGTAAACGATGGTGAAAAATATCAAAGTATTTTTTGCACATCTTATGAATGTCTAAATTTCTCTCTTATATCATGTTTTTCCATCGCTTACAGCTTAGTTTTATTTAATTAATGCTCTTTTTCCGCTCATATTTGAGGTCAAAGGTCACCAATCTAATATGCAATCATATTGTGCAGCCGGCCTTTCATCCGATACCTCATTCTTCATTCTACCTCTTCCCAGTTCTGAGATCCCTAACTAAAATTAATATAAACTTTCAACGTTAATATTTCGGGTCAAAAGTCATCAATTTAAAATCTAACATAATTCGGCACATCTATGGTGCAGTACCTTTCGAATGATATACGTTTCATTGTCCTTATTCTAAAATAAATATTGAAAAAGTGTACGACAACATTCGATGTTTGCGTATTAATATTAAAGATATATCTTTCAAATAATTTTTTAAAATAAAAAACTTCTACACGCTACCGGTGCATATAAAAAAGTAAACAAAATGAGCAACAATTTAGCAATTGCTGATATAATGGAAAAAAATATCCTTAGAAAGTAACTGTTTAATTAGATAAGGACTATTCCATTTAACAAAACAAGTGAAACAAATACTGATAGAAATTTTCAACATCTAAGCGAAGACAATTAATTTGGGTTAAAGAATTGGATAATTATGTGTAGTGCAAATATCTGCCACATAGCTGTAATGTCGCTTCAACGTCGGCAGTGTCACCTTCTATTTGTAATTATTCAATGACCTAACGAACTAAAATAACGAACGAACTAAAAGAACTAACGAACTAAGAGAACAAACGAAGTAAAACATGCAACGAACAAAAAGAACGAACGAACTAAAAGAACTAAATGAACGAACTAGTTCATTACATACGATTGAACTAAAAAGAGCGATCTTTGTTGTGAACTAAAATGCCCAAGCCTAATATGAAAACATATAACTCGTGATATTTAAAAACGGCCCTTTTTTATCATTGTGCAACATTTCATTTTTACAGCACACTTGATTTGATTGTTAAAATACTTGAGTACTTTCTCTTCATTCAAAGTAAAACGAACAAATGAAAATATTTGCTCGAGTAAACTCTGTTTCGTGCTCAATATAACTCCGTTTCCGCTTTAAAATACAAAATATGATCTTTGTAGATGTTTGCAATAAGCTTTTACGGAGTTAAAACGACATATATTCCGAAAAGATGCAGAGTTAATATGAAACTGCTACAAAATTATTTTAAGCTTTGAAAAATAATTGTTTTAAGCAGAAAATGCTTTAAATGAACAAAAAAAATATTGATACAATTCATTTTGAGTTTTACTGCGACAAAACGTTCTTAACTTCTCAAAAAATTGTTCAACTCACGAAAAAACTTGGATAAACTCCGCACATTTTTTTCGGTGTTGGATGTTTTCTCTCAACATGTTTCCTTATATTACTAATCGAAGCTTTATAAGACAGCTTTGTTTTGCAAATATTGCATTTAGCGAAGTTGTTTTCCTCTGATGTGAAGTGTTCCCAAATTGGACTGTTTTTTTTTTTTTTTTTTGTTATTAGGGAACTCATACTCTGAATTGCAAAAACAGTTACATTATCTTTTGTCTACATATTAAAAAATAATATTAACCTGATTATAATAAAATTCCTTTTCAAATAATCTGATGAAATTCCCTGTTACTTTGATTTGTTACAATTAAAACAACAGCAACAGTCGCGGTCTAAATAACAAGGCTGTTACTTTGATTGATACTTTTCTGTGAAAAAGAATAACAGACATTGCAACTTTAATATTTTTGTAACAGGCTGTTCCTGTTATTTTTGAGTAAAAGTGACAAAATACCTGTTATAGAAATATCGACCCATCACTTATGATGATCCATTCTCCTGAAACCAAAGATCGCTTATGTTGAACCTACGATTCGGACCGATTAAAATTAGCATGGAACTTTTATTACTTATTCTGTGACTAAACCGGGGAATCCCCTTTCTTTAAACGAATGTAGATATCTTGCTTTTTGTAGTGACTGGCAACATCATCTGTACTGACTCGCAGTGATTCCCCGCAAAATTATTTATTGAAAAATTATTGTGATTCTAAAGGTGGCTTCACTGACCACCATCAGCATGTTTTTTGCGAGAACTCTATTGCTCTCAAAAAGAGATTGGAGATTTTGATTTACTGACATGTAAAAAATTCTGCAATGGCACTAACAAAGTGCAGCCAACACCTTGAAAGATACAAAAAACCAAACTGACATTACGCTTTGAAGAGCTTTAGGAGCACTGCAGAAGAACAACGGACGAAATATAACGGACGAAATATAACGGACAATATTACGAACGAACGACTGAAGTACAACTGATCCTGCTACTCTATACTTAGGAGAAGTTTCGGAGCACTTAAGAAGATAAATAAAATAAAAATAAATAGAACGAACGACTGAGTGCTATACTTACACTGCAGTTCGGAGCACAAACGGAGCACAGTATTGAGGACTATACTTTCACTGTAGTTTAAAGCACCAAGAAAGCAGTAGTACTCCCTTCCAATGACATGTTATGTTAAAATTACAATTTAGATAGGAATAAAGACGGAGCGCTCCGTATTGCAAAAGGAGCGCTCGTAAAGCCCTTAAAGAGCGCTCCAAAGCCCGCTGGGATCTTATCATATTCATTGTATTTGAGTGCAAACCAGTAATATTAGTTTTCAAACTGTCGTGAAAGTTACAAAAAATTACTCTCTCTGTCAGCGAGAGAGAGGGAGAAATCAGTGAGTAAAATTTTTAATTTAATATTATATTCAATGTTGTCCATATTTTGTTCAAGACAATTCACTGTGCAGATCTTAAATAATTAGCAGATGTAAACAATGATACCAAAACTTTAAATATGACGCGCTATGACCTTGAAATATGCTTTTGTGCTTTTCAGTAAGTAACCAATGAAAGTTTTTTACAAAAAAATCTATGATATCAGTGGACTCGTAAAATTAGTTTAGCAACGAAAAATTTATGAGACTTCAAAGAACAAAGAACATCATTTTTTAAATTATAAGATGCGTTGAAAAGTTTGGCTACCGCATTATTAGTTTGTTTTAGAATTTTTATTTCTTCAACACTCTTAATTAATATATGATTAAATATTTTGCCTCTAACAAAACCAGTTTTTTAGTGAAGCTCAGACATAAAAAGCTCCAATGATGGAACAAGCTCTTGGCGCTACTCCATGTTTATGTTTCATTAAATTTTAGTCTTCTGTAAACTACCATCCAAAATGTCAAAAGTTTATTCGAATGTAAGTAGTCTTAAAATAAATAAATTAATTAATTCGAAACGAATCATAAAATATTTTTAAAAAAATTCTTGAAAGCTATTTTCTTGCATTGCTCTGCTTGTAATAATCGGCAATACTTTTGCACAAGAGCTACCTGCACTGGGCTCAATTTTACCAAAAATTCATCAAGAAGACTTTAAACTAATTCCAGAAGGAAACATATATACCTTAAAGTATGCAATAGTTTTAGGTGACATTTTTAATTGACCAACTCTTCCCACTTCATTTCTATAGAATAACATTACCAGATGGCAGCAGTCGCGATGAAATTGCTGAGCTTAAAAATCCGGGTACTCCTGAACAATATCTTGCCGTGATGGGTACAAGTAATTTTTTGTATCCTGAACTCGACGCAACGATAACTTATACTGCCGATAAGAGAGGATATCTTATAAAATATAAATATGAATATATACCTGAAGGTTTCCTCACTCTCAGTATTGGTGCCTTAAAGGCATCAGCTGGATAGTTTGATACAAACTTTTTAAAGACTTTAAAATGGTTTATTCGTTAGAGATAATAAGAAATATAGGTACTGAATAAAAGGTTGAGATTTTATAACACAATCCAAGCATCCAAAATTTAAATAAATAACAACTAAACTTTATAAAAGGAACAATTTTGCTTTATTTTGCTCATTAATCTTGCGAATTTAGTGCGTAAATGTTGATTGTTTGATGGGCTTTCTGATATGATGATCCATTCTCCTGAAACCAAAGATACGATTCGGACCTATTAAATGAGCATGGAGCTATTTATTCCTTATTTCAGGAAGAAATCGGGGAATCCCCTTTCTTGAAATGAATGTAGCCATCTTGCTTGTTGTAGTGACTGGCAACATTATCTGTACTAACTCGCAGTGATTCCCCGTGTTTTATTTTGTGCTCGGATTGTCAAGTACTATTCAGCGAAAATTACTTTTTTCATATACTTGTAAAGTATAGTGTTCAATAGTGTTGGACTTCGACTGTGAACTTTCATTGCTGCCATCAATTATTATGCTACATATGTGCCATGCGAGACTAATTAGATCATAAGCTGGAAGATTCGACAAAGCCAGCTTTCATTTTTCCTAACTGAAACCTGGATTTACGATAGTGAAAAGTCTCTTTTTGACATACCGGGCTACAAATTTCTCGCTAATTGCAATAATCAGTATGCGGCTGGTGGCGTGGCTGTTTTTATAACGAATTGTTTAAGTTGTGAATTCTCAAGTTTTAATCTCAGAAGTTCTGACGTAATCAAAGTTAAAAGCGTTATTGATAGCCAGATTTTTACATTCATTTGCGTATATAAATTTCATGAAAACTCATCCCATGAAGTTTTTTTAAGTGATTTAGATGATTTACTTAGAACAGAAAAATCTGAAAATGTTGTTGTATTAGGTGATTTAAACCTTAATATGCTACAAGACTCCGTAACTGTGGATAACTACCTCTTTCTGCTTGCTTCTTATGGACTTGAATCCTGCATTAATAAGCCCACTAGATTAACTGACCACTCTGCAACTTGCATTGATCATACTTTTGTTCGATTAAATCAGTCAAGTACATTTTCAATCAGTAGCTCTGTCTGTAATCTCTATTTATCGGATCATTGCCTTACATGTCTAAAGTTTGAAAATATTGTAGTGCATAATAGTGTAATTCGCCACATGACTTATACAGATCAATAACCGATTTTCAAGAATTAAACAATTTCCTAGTCGTTGAGTCGGAGGAATGTGTATATAATGAGCCAAATCCATCAGCAGCTTTTAATCTCTTTATCGACATTTTATCATCCCATGTAAGTCGATGTTCAAAAAAAAGTAAAGTTGTCTCCTTCAACAATAAAAAAAGGCTGAAACCGTGGATGACTTCGGGCTTACTTACTAGAATTAATAAAAAAAATAAGCTTTATAAAAAATTTAAAAAACATCCATTGAATGATAACATAAAAGACCGTTACAAAAAGTTGTGTAAAGAAATCCTAATTGAAACCTCCAATGCAAAAAATGTTTTCTTTGAAAATGAGTTTAATAAGATAAAAGGTGATGCAAGAAAGGAATGGCAACTAGTAAATACCATTTTAAACAACAAAAACAAAAGTTCCAAAATCTATAATATAGAAGTCGGTGATACAATCTACGCCTCTCCTTGTGAGTTGGCTAATTTGTTTAATTCGTTTTTCTCCAAAATAGGTACAGATGTCGTTGTCGAAAATGGTCTTGCAAACTCTTCTTGTAATTGTTTAGACAGAGAAATATCTAATCCAAATAGCTTCTTTTTTGAGTCCATTCATGTCGCTCAAGAATGCAAATTCGTGCTTAGAAAATAGTTTTTCGAGTAATTTTTTAAAGAAAATTGTTAACAATGTCACGGATGTTCTATGTCATCTATTTAATGAAAGCATATATTGTGGAATTTTCCTGATGAGCTAAAGAAAGCTGAAGTTATTCCTCTATTTAAGAAAGGTAATAAATGTTCAGTCAACAATTATAGGCCAATTTCGCTTCTGTCTACTTTTTCAAAAATATTCGAAAAAATTGTCAAATTTAGAATAGTTAACTTTTTTAATAAATCTAAGTTTTTTAGCAACTGTCAATTCGGCTTTAGAACAGGACTTTCTACTGAAAAAGCTCTTTTAGAGTTTTGTTCAAATATTTACAACAGTCTAAATTGCAACAAGCAATCAGCAGCATTATTTGTCGATATTTGGCATTCGATACTGTTGATCATAAAATCCTGCTAAAAAAACTCTTTAAATGTGGTTTTAGAGGCTCTGTTTATGATTGGTTTTCATCTTATTTGGAAAATAGAGTTCAAAGAGTTAAAATTGAGAATACATTAAGTAATTTTGCTTGCATTAACATTGGAGTTCCTCAGGGCTCAGTCTTAGGTCCCATCCTTTTTTTAGTATTTATTAATTCACTCTTTTCCCAAAGCTTCTCGAGTAAAACTGTGGCATTTGCAGACGATTTGGCATGCACTTTTTCATGCGATTCGATTTTGGAGACTATTGTTGAAATTAATAATGATTTGGAAATCCTGAGGCATTGGTTTACTACACACAAACTTGTTCTAAGCGACAAAACTAAAATTATGTTTTTTAATGTGGCCGGTAAAACAATTAAAATTCCAGACTATATTTTCCATTCTGCTGACTGCGTAAGGTTTTTAATTAGCAATAATGTCTTAGCAATGAGTCAAATTATTTGCACACCCATGACCCATCTAATACCTGCTCTACTAAGTGTGTCTCTATTAACTGTGTTAAAACGTTTAAGTATCTTGGTGTACTTCTGGACTGGAAAATGAATTGGCTTGATCATTCAGCTGCACTAAAAAAATACTTATTGGCAGCTATAAGACAGCTGTTTCACTTAAGGTCCTTTTGCTCAACAAAACTGCTGAATGTATATACTTTGGTATTTTTCACTCCAAATTGGAATATGCCTTGCCATGTTGGGGTGGTACACACAAGAACAAAATAAATCCCTTACTTACTTTGCACAAACATGCTATTCGTATTATATGTAAAAAAACTAACCGTGAAAGTAGTTTCCCTCTGTTTAGAAGTTTAAATGTTCTTCCTTTGAAACACTTATATTATTTTAAAGTACTTAAAATGTTCTTTATAAGGTCTGGTTATTTAATTAATAGATGTCATTTGAATTATAACTTGAGAATTAACAATCAAAGATTGGCGATGATTCCACCACACAATTTAAATCACTTCTTGAATTTTTTTACCACGGTAGGTCCAAGACTGTTTAATTGTCTTCCGTATTTTGTTAGATGCCTTCGTAATAAACATGTTTTCCTTGGGAAGTGAAAGCTTGGCTTCTAAATAAATCCTATGAAAATATTTATACGCTTATTGATGTAATTAATTAATTATTATTTGTATTTATTCTTTTTTTATCTTGATACCAAATTTATTAATGTATATTATTTTTTTTTTCTTTTTCTTTTTATAATGTCAATGCTCTGTCTGATGACCCCATGCATTTTAAGTTTTTTAAATATATATATTTTATTTGTTTAAGCTATCCCACATTCGTCTCTAGTTCCTTTGCGTTCTATAGAATGTGGCTTTATTATTATTGTTATAATGCTATTTAAAAAAATGTACTTTATATATACAATTCATGTAAAAAGAATAATAATTATAATCAATAATCATGGTTGAATAAATAAGGTTGTCGCATGGGTGAGAGCGAGTTCCCATAAATGTCAAATCGAAGTTGACAGCTCATACAAAATCTGAAAACGAAAATTAATAACATGAAAAGCCGTTGAAGTTGTTGTTGTTGCTTTTCATTGATTTTGACAATTATGGGTACTGAGAAGAGAGTACGATCAGCCACGAGACAACCTTATTTATTCAACCATGTCAATAATAAAAAAAAAAAAAGATGCTCTGCTTAATAGAATAATAATGCTCCGAACAGAGATAAAGAGATTGGAAACTTCGCTGTAAAATGGATAGCGCATTCTATGATACAATTATACAGGTAGGTTTGAAAACAGGCTATTTTCTCACGAGATCATTCATTGATTGTCAAACTCGTCTGTTTTTTTTTTTTTTTTTTTTTGCTTTGTCTTGTATGATTTTTGACAATTCATGTTCGCTGGAAAACTGTCACACCTACCTGATTTATTATACCATGAGCGCATTCATGATTTATGTCAAATTGAACAAATTGAAGTCAATACCAAAGACAGCAAGATAGGAAACTTCTGTGGGGAATCCGAATTTCCAAAAAGTAAACAGAGAGAGTTTAATGCCAACGAATGCCTACACTAAGAGAAAAAAATATTAAATTTATCCAAAAACTTTTTTAATTTATTCAAAAACCGAGTCATTTTTGCACCAATAACGCATTTACTTAAATCGACTACGTAAATATTTCAAATTTATTTAAATACTTTTCTAATTAAATAAAATATTAAAATATTTAAACTGAATTCATAAAAAATATATTAAAATTATGCACGAATATATTTAAATATCTTTCAAATATTTACTATTTGAAAATAAAACTATCGCATTTAAGAAAAATTTATATAAAAATATTGAAATTGAAAAACAATTTATTTGAATATTTACCACGAGCTGCGTCCATATCAAACGCCATTTAGTGGTATATTTTATTTTCTTTTTGTGAAAATATGATTTGTGAGTCAGGTGGTGAGTGCGATGCATGATGAAATCATGTAGAGTGGAGTGACATCTTGAGAAAATACCGAGTTGTCACTCCACCTTACATGAATTCATCATACATCGCACTCACCACCGCACTCACAAATCATATTTACCAAATATGCATGTTATATTACTCTTGCAACATTAACTTAATGAGAACTATAAGAAACTTTAAACTGCTGGTGCGAAGAAACCAGCCACCAACCAGTGCCACACACTGACACACATATTCCAAGCAGCAGCAGCATCGCACTCTGTTCCTGTGCGATGGCAGCTGTATGGAATATGTGTGTCAGTGTGTGGCATAAATAAAATTTAAATACGGGAAAAAAACGAGTTGTAAGGAAAATATTTGGTTTATCCACGTAAATATTTAAATGAAATATATACTCAGGCGTGGATAATGTTAATATGCGTTATTTCCCTTAGTGTACGTGCGTAACGTTGGAAAAACGCAATTTACGCAAGAAAAGTTGAAATATCTTCATCTTTTCTTGCGTAATTTGCGTTTTTTGACAGCTGATTACTTATAACAAACAAAGATAAGAAATAAACGCAACGCGTCAGAAGCTCATTACTTTCAGGAATGGTTCTTGTACATAAATCTTAAAATAAAAAATGTCTATAATTTTTTATTGTTAATTTATTAAAATAACTTTTTTATGCACAGGACTTAATATTTTTGTAATTATAAATGAAGACATTTTAAGTATTTTTGAGTAAATACGATAAAAATTCCCCATCACGAACATACCAAATATTTTACAAGTTTGTAGCCCTGCTTACTCTGAACGTAAAACGCAATCATTGAACTCTACCATAATTTCCTTGCGTAAATTGTGCCAGCGAGTGGACGGACGCATATGAAAATGCAGTGAATGAACTTCCAGCTTAATTATAACCGGACAGGTCATTGACATGAATACAACTGAATATCAACAATGCGAATGCAACAAAACAAAATATAATTAGTTGAAAAAATACCGTTGTAACAAGAGAACAATTAAACATTTTACTTTTTGAATCAAAAAAATTTTTGTTTTTGTTGAAATAAACAACTACTCAATACACTTTAAAAAATACATGTAATTTTTTTTTTTTTTGTTCCATCTCTCTTTTAAGATAGACGATTGCTCCGTAACGAGCTCCGTTACACTTTTAACTATTTCCTGTACACTTTTTTTTGACGCTGACTGTAAGTTTGCAAAACTTATTGATTCATTGTCTCAATTTTAAGAAATAACATGATTTAAATTATAAAAACATGTGTAATTAAATATTTTCATATTACTTGCCCAAGATATATTTTCCATAGCTCATATTTTCTATATAGGATCATTGCGATCATTAAGATCGAATTAAGCGTCCGGATATTTCCATAAACGTAACAGTTATTCCAAAATCGAGAAATGAAGTAAGTTATGTTCTACTTCTGCTCTCAATTCTTGCTCTCAACGCTCCCAGAGCGCTCTCTGCCCTCAGCTGCTCATAAGAGAAGAATGATGAGAAGGCAACATCAAATCGCATTTTTAGAAGAAGCATCGTTGGTTGAAGAGTTACCATCTAAGCCCGGAATAGATGAGTCTATGCAATTTTAAAAAAATGTTTTGTTGGTATAAACTGAAGTTGAAACACTAAACGCGTTCTTTCGAAATGATATTTTTGAAGTCGGTAACAAAAATTACTTGAAAACTACTCAACCGATCTATTTTCAGCGTTATTCAACACATAAAAATGTAGTGTTTAATCGTTCGATGTTTTTTTCGATAGAAAATGGCCGTTTTATGGCCAACTGGTCGAAAAACGAAAGTTTTTTAAGTGAAAATCGAATCATTCACTTTGACTGTCTGCCATTTTGCCATGCACAAAATGCTTATTCATGGGGCAACTTTAGTTGAACATGCAATTTTGCCTATTGGCCAATTGTGAGAAGAAGCATCCGAAGTCAGAAATAAGCACTTCAGACTGTACCGTACACTTTTTTCGATGAAAATGAGCAGAAAAAATTTCGGCAAATCGTCTTATTTGGGGTTCCTCTATTTTACGCTCTACAACAGCAATTCTGTGTCCACAAGTAAAAATCGCTTAGGTCGACGTAAGTCAGAAAGGAGTTATTTATATTTCTATAATCCTTGAATATATCGTCACATACACACAAAATCTTTAAATTCTAGCGTTAACAAAATCAAAGTTATGATACAAAAACCAATGAAGTTTTCATAGAACCTATATGGCGATTAAAAACTTTGAACTTAAAATAAATAAAACTAAATAACTGGCCATTTCAGCCCTTGAAAGGACTTTGACCTAGCTTCTTATGATCAATTGTGTTGTGCGTGTTATTAAGTTTGTACACAATTGACCGAGAACCGGAACTACATGTTTAACGCCGAACGGCGATGAACAGAATGTTCTTGTTCTCAAGAAGCTTTACATGGCATTGTGATTACTCTCTGAGGTTTGCCATTGTCTGCAGAGAGGTGGCGGCCGTACAGAGAAATTATTTTAATTCAAATAATTTTCTGTCGCTGCTGGGGTTCGAACCCGGGTCTCCAGGTTCGTTGACATAGCGGCCAAACACTTTAACCAACTACGCCACGGACGCCACTACTACCAAACTTTGAACTTAGATTTCTCAAAACATTGAAATCCGACTTAAGCTAACATATTATTGTTTATTGACACAGAATTATTTCTTTAGTGTGCACTGTACGACCTTTATTATATGCCGAATTGAACCACAATTTCGAGATAAATTTTCACAATTTGCAAGAGTTGTTCTGACGTAAGTCTATTCATAATAAAATGGCAAACTAAATGAACACAAATAATAATAGAGTTGCCTGATCTGATTACCATACGATAGTTTAATCTTTATCAAAAAATAGTACCTTTAAAGCAATAATGATAATCGAGTTGGAAGATCTGAACACAAAATTATTATCGAAAAATGGAAGCTCTAAAAAAGCCACCTGTATATTAACCCCACGCCTTTAATGTTTACATTCGTATCAATTTTTTTATTTACTTATTTCGAATCTAAGGTAGTGGGGGTCCTAACCCCGAAAACCCCTTTTGGCTAAGGGTCTCACATATCGTGACATTCCATCAATTGAAAATCATCACGATCTACGCTTAATGTGTGTTGACGGTTGTAGTACAAGCATAACCAGTTTTTTAGATATGTTAAATCATTACTATTTGCACTAACGGCTGAAGAGCTTTAAACTTGCAATAGTTATTGTATTTTTCCCCAATGTTATTAGTATTCGTTGAACTTGCATCGAAAATGTCTGCAAAAAATCATGCTAGTGTGAATAAAATTATTTATAAATAAAGGTGTGACGAACTATGTATTTTTCATTTCAGTTGTTGCCGTTTTATGCCAGTTTTGTTCTGATCAGTTTAACTTTAAACGCACTGGCACAAGATGCACCACCACTGGGTTCAACTGTACCAAAAATCAACCAAAACAATTATGAACTTACTCCCACTGGAAATGGATACATCTTAAGGTAGTCACATAAATAACTGAAGATTGTCAATCCTTATTGAAAACCAATTTTAGAATTATCTTACCAGATGGTGATAAACGTGAAGAGATTGTTGAGCTGAAAAATCCAGGCACTCCGCAAGAGTATTTAGCTGTCATGGGAACCAGCAATACGTACTATTATCCAGGAATTACAGCTACAGTCACTTATACTGCAGATAAAAATGGCTATGTCGTTAAATATAAATATGAAAAGGAACCTGGTGCTGGGATTGGATATGCCATTGGTATAGGTGGACTAAAGGCAAGTGCCGGTTAATATGCATGGTCCTAGGTCGAAATCGAATAATGAAGCTTTTGTCGTTTTTCTTAAATATTGTTAGTAAATAAGATGTTTCAAAAATATATAAATAATTCAATATAATTTAAAGGGAAGAAACATATATATTCAGAAGTACTAAGTACAAGTTTAAATAAAGAAAGCTGTTTTAAGTATGTTGACATATTTTGAATGAATTAAATGGAATCGAATTTGCTCGCAAAAAATAATTTTCAAATTAATTTGGACAGCGATTCCGATATGAGTGATGAAGAAATCGGGGAACTGTGGCAAGTTATTATAATGCGGAGAAAAAGAGTGATTTCATCTAGACCAAATTTTTTCGACAAATTTGAAGACAATGACTTTCGTATGCGCTTTCGTGTGTCAAGGGAAACTGCCTACATGGTTTTGGAGCACATAAGAATCAATATAACTAGCAGAAGGAACTGGTAAAGTATCTATAAAGTTCTATTGAGTAAATTTTAAAGTATAATTTTCAGGAATAACGCAATCTGCCGAACAAAAACTCCTTTTGACCTTGCGTTTTTATGCAACAGGATGCATGCTGCGTACCGCTGTAGATTTATGTGGTGTTTCAATAAGTTCGGCTAGCCAAATAGTTGCACTACCCAGTCGGAATATGAATCCTCAAAGACGAAGTCTTCGAGACCGTCTCGAAGACCAAGTACGCATTCTCAGAGCGAATGCTGACGCTCTGCAAGACAAGTCATTATATTGTCAGCACAAAATCTTCGAATATTGTCCAATAAGAAATTTTTTTTAATGATGACTGCGGACGATCTGCAAAACTCGTGTACATAAACAACTGAGATGTGCTCTCATCGAGAAATTGCTTTTGTAATGCTCTGATGTCAATGCGGACGCTCTGTAAGACTCGTATGCATATTTTCAGCATGTGTCTATTAATCAAATTTTTTTTTTAATTTTGAATTATCGACGCGGTTGTCAGTGCAGTCAGTTGCGATTAAATTGTGAGCCTGAAGCACGTGCTAGAGTTTATTGCACGATTATTGTGGTTTTATAAAATATTTCGTTTTAAATAATTAAATTGTGGTTTTGTAAAATTAGTCTCTTTAAATAATTAAAAAAAAAATGATTAAGAAGGAAATATCCTCAATAAGAAAATAAATAAAAAAAAAACAAAAAATATATTCACGTGCTTTACACGAGTGCGAAGTTGTTGCTGATCGGCAGCGGGCATTAGTGGTATCAAGTGAAGTTTATGTATATTTTAATGTGCCGTTTTCTCTCTCTCTCAATCTCTCTCTCTCTATAGTTTGCGCTGTCTGAGTGTAAAAATTTCACTCATGACGACAACATTCATGCACGAAGAGCGCATCGTTTTGTTTAAATGCGTCCGCTCTGCAAGACATGGATTGACGCCGTCACTGAAGACATTTCAGCAAAATGTCTTGCAAGTCGAAGTTGCCTTTTGTTTGAAATTGTCTTCGAGGACTGCTATGGAAATGGATCGATCCGTCTTGCAAGAAACTGACATGTCTCGAAGACGTCTTCGAAGACGGATCGATCCATTTCCTGCTGGGTAGTGTTGCATCACTTAGCTCTTTTAAAAAGCATTTATATTGACTTTCCAAAAACAGCAGAACAGTTGGAATAAATCAAAAAGAGATTTTATTTGATTGCACGCTTTCCACGAGTCATTGCTGCACTCGATTGCACTCATGTAAGGATCCTCTCCCTAGGTATTATTTCCCTGCAAGAAATAGGTAACCGAAACTCCAACACTTAAACGAATTTTTGATCACTACTAATGCATATGCACAATTTGTACTTTCTTAAAAATCAATATTTTCGTTAAGTAACCTATGATTTTCTCAATAATGGAAACCATATTTTCCGTTTCGAAATTCTGTCCGCATTTAATAATGTTATCTCATTCTGGTGCTTGCAAATTGTATAAAAAGTTCGAGTGAATAGAGTTATAGACCTTATAGAGTTCGTTGAGACAACGCAATTTTGAAATCGTGCTTGAATATCAAAGAATTTAAACAAATAAAGGTTTCAAACCAAATAATGAATAAAAAAACAATAAATAATTTAATCAGCCTTGACAAAAAAAATTTCGAGTCAAATGCTAAAAAAAAAATAAAAATTGATAAAATTGCAAAAACTGATTTTGCAGACGATATATCTACATAAACTTAAAGGAGCCAATGGAGAATTAGATGGTGTCTTGCGACGAGTAATTGCAGATGATTTGCTAAGCAAATTTAATTGGGAAGGCTGATGGGAGAAACGTTATTTTATTTGGTATGGCCTTGTTAATTTATAATTTCTATAACATTAATTATATTTGTAGATTTTTTGCAGATGTTTTCAAAATAGAGGGGAGACAACAATTCGAAAAGGATATCAGCAAATCCATTAACTTAGCTCACAATAGACATAAGCAGAAATTATATAAATTAAAAACGACCGGCAATTAAACTTAATTTTTATTCTTTTTATTTATTTAAAATTGCATCATTTCAAATTACAAATTTTTATTATTAAAAAAGTAATGAATTTACTTAATTTTTATTTTTTAATCATAATCATTATTTTATCATAAATAAAAAAAATATTAATTAACATGTGTAACAGTCATTTCTTATTTAGAACGGTAAGCTATTTATACTAATTAACTAGTCACCTTTTTGTTACCTTTAACTGGTATCAGTGACTAATTCTATTCTGTTAGTTAATTGGAAATTTTTATGGTAGTTAAAATTGGTTTGATATTCGGATAATTTACTAGTTATATCCATTATAGTAGTAACTAGTTAATCTATCAAATAGTATTTGGGAATTACCTGGTTATTTTCATGGTAGAAATGGTAGAATGGTTGGGAATGGAATATGGTGCGAGGGAGATGTCTATATATTTATTATATGTAAAAAAAGCATAAGCGAGAATGGGATATAGAATCACACGTATAGAAGAATTTCGGTTACTTTTGTCCCGATGCTTTGTATAAGATGATGGGAAAATCGTAAATTTCTAACGGAAACTTTTTATATCGCTCCCGATTAAATAATAGTTGTTTTAACCAGTACCTGTCTTGTAGGGTTATTTTTGGTATTTTATAAGAACAGTCAAATACAAATACAAAATTTTTAAGGTGGAATGGATGCAGAGTTGTTCCGAAAAAGGAAGGGCTTGGATCTACCCACGATGCAACAATTTTAAGAAATTCCCGAGTTAAGTATCGCTTAGAGAGTGGCGAATTTAGCAACGGCATAATTGGCGGTAACAGTGGATACGAAAATACAAACTTCGTTCTAACTCCGCTATCATCTGTAAATACAGTCGCAGAAAATCGCTTCAATGAATCCCATATACGAACCAGAAACTGTGTTGAGCGGCAGTACGGAGTCTGTTAAAGACGTTTTCCTGTACTCTCTTTGGGCATCCGTTTAAATTTAAAAAAATTCAAAGCATAATTGTTGCAACAGCTATTTTACATAATATTTGCTGCATGAATCGTGATAATGACGCCCCACCCCTTGAATTTAAAATGGAACTAGCAGTCCGAAACGTTTTAAATGGTCCTGGAGCTCAAGCTGCAAACAGCCACTCTAGTGGTAATAACGAAACACGTGCAACATTAATACGTCTATATTTTGACAGCTTGTAACAATTTAACAAGTTAAATTTTATAGTTATTATCTTCATATTTAATTTCATTAAAAAATCCATTAAAATTAAAAGGTACTTATTTTTTAAATTAAAAGGCAGTTTCATGACTAGTATGACGAAAAAATAAAATTAAAAAGCTTAAAATCTAAATTTTTTTAAAAAAAAATTACGTGTTGCGTTCAGTGTGGTCTTGCATTTTTTGGATTTCGAAATCAACGAGCTTTATGCGTTTTTTGACTTCTATACGATATTTCGCTTTTTCTTATTGTAGATCAAGTATTCGCATTCGTTTTTGATGCTCTTCTAATGCATTTTGCCTCTCAGTCGAAGACTTTTCTTTTAGCCATTTCGTCTTTATATCTGCCAAGTTTTGCCATGACGTACGCTTGCCATTGCGGTTGCCAGTTTTGAGACTTCTGTGGGCCGGTGTCTTTCATTGTTTTGGAGCATAATGGTCCCATTTTGTTTCTTCAACGATTTCTAATAAATCAAATTACATTTTTAGAGAATTGTTGCTTTATATGATCTAATACTTACCGATATTATCCAAGTCTTTTGTACAATTATCGACGTCTTCCACTTCAATGAACTCACAAAAAGTGTCATTCTCGTTTTGCTGAGAACCTAAGCAAAATTCGTATTCGTAAGCATATCATATTTCTCTAAATTCTTAAGTTACTACATCCGGGGAGATTGTCGCTGTCGTAAATGCTTTCCATTCCTATTAATTGGTTCTAGTGCAGTACATTTCTGAGCTTTTCATCAGATGATGGTTTTTCAACATGGATCGGAGGTCCTCCACCAGGGCCGTAGAAGCTTCGCCTCTCATCAGCACTGCGTTTTTTTAAATCTCGTTTCAAATCTCGCTTCTTTTCGTCCCTGTGAACGCTGCCGCTGCAACTATTAAAACGTAATGTTAGCTCTTGCCAACATTTTCTTTTTTTTGACATGCAAACTGTATCCGTTTGCTTGCATTCAATAATTTCTTTTTTTTTCTGAAACCAAATCGATGAGCAATTCGATTTCTTTACCGCTAAATTTTTTTTTCATTTTCCATTTTTTCAATTTTTCAATTTTAAGGAATGTAAACAAAAAACATATGTTTTCTTAAGTGTTGCCTACAGGAAACAAATTTCTTAAGTGTCGGATAAAATTTGACTGTTAAAACACACGATACTTAAGGTGTGCTTAAGTGGTCAAGCTTCCTCAACTTAAGAGAACCTTAAGTATGCACTGTAATATTGGCCCTAACTAATTGTTCTTTGCTCTCATATTTTTGTTTTATGCAGCCAACTTCATATCCAAACGCATTGTGAAAATCGGAAATTCGAATCATGTTGCGGTAGTCCGGTGCGAGTTTCGGTAGGCTTCATACAAAATGTACGTGCATGAGTCGATTTTTACAGTTAAACCACACACACGCATCCCTACAAGAAGACTATCGGTTATTTAACTAAAAAAGACGGTTTTCTAAACTAAAATTTCGGTTACCTCTTCATACAAAGTTTCGGTTATGCTAGGAAGAGTCTTCACTTTGTCTTAAAAATCCGATTGTTGAATACTCGCTCAAAGAACAGCTGTTCAGCTGTCATCACAATAGAAATATACGAGTAAATTTTTCAAAACATTGCGACAATAAATGAAAATAAAATCTTCTAAGTTAAAATTGCAAAAATATAAGTACGTAAATGTGAATTTAAATGTTTAAATATATAATTAACATATTTATCAGACTTAATGTACCCTTGAAGATTATTCCGCTTCACCTTGGACATGAAAACAGCACTGCAGCCGTTGTGAGGAGACGAGCTGCTACCAATTTGTAGGTGGTGATATATCGTGATCATATGTGATCTGTTCATATGGTGATCTGTTAATAAACTATCGATTTATCGCAAATGCAATTTAAAGCCCAAACCTCAATATTTTTGAGTAATTTTGTATGGAATGCGTATCTACTGCGTATTCAACAATCGCCTTTTATCCGCAAACTTTGCTACCGAATTTACTCGCCGTTTCACAATCGATAAACCAACTTTTCTTACTTAAAAGTAATCGATAAACGAGTACTTTTCTCAACTGATCCGCCGTTTTCCACAATAAGGGTGATAGCCTTCTCACTCTCTCTAGTTACTGTTAACATAAATGCACTGAACACATTGACGACGGCAACGACATTACGACATCTGTCAAATTTTTTTACATGTATTTCTTATGGAGAGAATTTGGTCTAATGTCGCAATGTCGTGTCGTCGATTTAGAACTATTCCTAATTTGACAGCTTGTCGTCGCTGTCGTCGTCAATGTGTTTAGTACAAAATACAGGTTGTAGGTAACCAAATCTCACCAGATAGATCGAACCGAAAACTCAGTTACATGTAACCGTTAGATATAACGTATATATCCGTTTTATCTAATGTTCTTCTTTAAAAATAACGATGCATGTAATTCGTTGTTGTCTTAAAATACATGTTTTAAATTTATTATATAATTTTTTTTTCCATAAACTTAAGTTTTATATTCATTTGTTTTTATATTCGTTAAATGAAGCATTATTTTTTTATTTATTTTTTTATTTATTGATAATAAGTCTATGCATCAATATACTTACAGACTAGTTGAAATATAAGGACTTATACATAAAAATAAAGTAATTCACAAGATAGAATTTAAAATGGATTTCATTTGATTCTTAGAGATAGAAAAATCTAAATTATAATTTGAATTTAAGGAATTAAACAATTGCAAAGCACGATTTATTGGAGCATTTACTGCATAATTAGCTCGATACATTTCCAAATGAAAAGGATAATTATTTCTGAGCGCTCTTGCAGGAGCATTGAAATCAATCATTTCCAATATTGCAGGGCAGTCAACAAAACCATTAATGATACCAAAATCAAATAGTAAAGACAAAATACTTCTTCTACTAACCAAAGTCTTAAGTCCTATTAAAAGACAACGGGTATTATATAAGGGAGATACACCGTCTTTATTAAAAGAGCGCAAGGCAAACCTTGTGAAAGATTTCTGAATTTTTTCAAGCCGTAATTTATGTGCCTCATAAAATGGGTTCCAAATAATAGCTGCATATTCCAGTCTAGATCGAACAAGAGAAATAAACAAAACTTTCAGAGTGTATGGGTCCAAATGCATGCACTATTACGACGAATAAACGCAAGCATGGCATAGGCTTTAGGAATAATGTAGTCAAGATGAGCAGTAAAAGTAAATTTGCGATCAAAAACCACACCTAAATCTTTGAATTGAGGAACCGATGTCAATACAGTGTTGGCAATATGATAAACGGACGGACGGACAGTATCAGATTAGAAAAAGTCATGAAAACACATTTATTTAGATTTAAAAATAAACCGTTTTTGCAGCACCAAAAATATAGCTTATCGATTTCCTTCTGTAAGTGTACAGTATCAGTTATATTACTTATTTTAACGAACATCTTAAGATCATCCGCGTAAAGTAGATATCTACAATGACAAAAAATAGAAGCTATGTCATTAATAAATAACACAAAAAGTAACGGCCCCAAGATACTTCCTTGCGGAACACCAGAGGTTACTAAGAAACTTAATGATTTCACATTATCAAACGATACTACACAATGTGTGTTTGCTAAATACGATTTTATCCAGCGCAAGAAAGCTAGAGTGAAAGCTTAACCTTTGAAGCTTTAAGATTAAAAGGGCGTAAGAAATTTTATCAAACGCTTTGGAAAAATCCGTATAATTCACATCAACCGGATATCCTTTGCTAAATGCTGAGATACAGTATTCTGAAAACAAAACTAGATTTAACAGAGTTGAACGACCAGGTATAAAGCCGTGTTGGCAAGGAGAGATAATATTCTTTATCGTAAATAGCAACTTTTCTTTAATTATTGACTCAAACAATTTGGATATAGTTTAGAACTTCGAAATTGGTCTATAATTTTCTATATTATTTTTACAGCCAGCACAATTCACGAAGATAGAGAAAGATTGAAAATAACAGTTAAGGGATAAACTAAATTGGCAGCACAATTTTTCAACAAAATAGAGCAAAGACCACCAGCATCCACTCGAGAAGATGGTTTAAGACTAAAAATTCCTTTTAAAACTTCATCTGTGGTTACAGATAAAGCTCCAATGTTTATAATCGACTGAACATCATCCACATAATCATAGTTATAAAAATGTTTAGGCTTCTCATAATTCGATTGAAAAAATTCGGCGAAGAGATTTGCAATGTCCAAAACATTGTTAGCGGTCCGAGTATTTAAAAACATGGACGATGGTATGTTAGAAGAGCCCCTTTTAGACTTAATGAAATGCCAAAAAGCTTTAGGCTTAGATTTTATATTGGTTTCAAATTTACAAATATATTGTTTGTATAATAACACGGTGTAACAGTGAAAATAAACTCGGCTTGAGACATAGTAGAGGTTGTAGGTCTAGTTGAACATAAGATAACTGCATACTTAGTTTTGTGAATATACCCTCAAAATCGGGATTTGTGGTCAAAAAACCGATTTTAGGTAGGTGCATGTATAGTTTGTTATGTAACTCCGTTATATCTAGCTCAATTTTAAAAATTTGAACATTGATAAAAAGAAGAAAAATATACCCTTAATATAATATACAGACCGTTTTTTTACAAAAAGAATTGACAAAGTTACAGGTAAAATCATTTGAAAATTTCTCATTTATTTTTAATTTTTTCAACTTTAACAACGTTTTGTTAACAAATTTTGTTTTTTGGCACTATTAGTTTTAGTAGGATTCTGAAAGCCTGTTAAATTTTGCGTTCAATAATCTATCATTTACTTCAATTGGCTGAAATACAAATGCACTATCGAATTTTTAGTATTCGTAAAAAAATACAAAAAATTTTATTTTTTTTTTTTTTTCTGAAAATGTTTATTTGACCTTTTTCGTTTAAATATATTATAATCGATTTCACGTTTTAGGGACCAGCAGTAGCCTGCCAGCATGTTTATGGAATTTTTTCCCTAAAAGCCGGTTTCTATAGCTTCCATCTCCTGGTGGAACCTTTCTCCTTGTTCATCACTAAACTGCCCAAGGCTATTCGGGAAAAAGTTTATATGGGAGTGCAAAAAATGTATTTTGATTGACATATTGCAGCCCATTTTTTCGTAGGCACTTAAAAATTCATTTACAACATCTAAGTAATTTCGACTCTTCTTCTTGCCGAGGAAATAAATGCATAACGAAATAAAACTATTCCAAGCTCTTTTTTTCAACTGGATTTAATTTAGAAACGAAATCAGTGTCCAAGAAAATTTTCCAAATTTGTGGGCCCACAAATAAACCTTAGAATAACCGAAATTAATAAATAACTTTTATAAAAGATTTGAACGTGCAGGATACTTTCTTTGATTTTGGCCTCACTTAACCTAGGAAACGCTGCAATCAGATTTTTTTTTTTTTTTAGCTTTGAACCAAGGATTTCAGGTGGAATACCTATTCAGGCAAGTCTGCCTTGGTTCGAAAATGAGATGATAGATTAGTGGGAAGAAAAGGGCAATCAAGTGAAACACGTGTAGGATGTTCTAAGCATGGTGGAACATCCTTATATTTATTAGTCTCACGACTATCCCATTCGCAAAAAATGCAAGGATACTTGGTATATCCACCTTGCATTCCAAACAGTATTGTTAGAGCCTTTAAGTCGGCGACATACATATATCAGAATTTAACATATCAAGAATCACACAAAAAGTTTTTAAATAAATCATACTCTTGCAAGATCCCTCAATAAACAAACGCCATTCATTCGGAGCGTGTTTGTGGTTGAAAACTCAAACAGTTCCGTCACATCCGGGCAATACACCAGCTTTATGATAATATATTTAAACGAAAAAGGTCAAAAAAACATTTTTAGAAAAAAAAAAAATTTTTTTTTGTATTTTATTACGAATACTAAAAATTCGATAGTGCTTTTGAATTTCAGCCAATTGAAGTAAATGATAGCTTGTTAAACGCAAAATTTAACAGGCTTTCAGAATCCTGCTAAAACTAATAGTGCCACAAAACAAAATTTGTTAACAAAACGTTGTTGAAGTTGAAAAAATTAAAAAAAAATGAGAAATTTTCAAATGATTTTGCCTGTAACTTTGTCAATTCTTTTTTTAAAAAAACGGTCTGTATATTATTTTAAGGGTATATTTTTCTTCTTTTTACCAATCTTTAAATTTTTAAAATTGAGCTAGATATAACGGAGTTACATAACAAACTATACATGCACCTACCTAAAATCGGTTTTTTGACCACAAATCCCGATTTTGAGGGTATATTCACAAAACTAAGTATGCAGTTATCTTATGTTCAACCAGGCCTACTACCTCTTCTATGTCTTGAGGCAAGTTTTTTGATTTGTTTTCATTTTGTAACACCGTGTAATTTATCTAAAGTTAAACTCCCTAATTTTGTACCTATAATTAAGAAAATGAGAGTTGTTAGTTAACAATTATTTGTTACGCAGATTTTTTTAATTTCCTTAAACCGCAAGTGTACCAAGGTACTTTACTAACCCGCATCTTCAACTTAGGAATAAATTGAGTGCAAACTGAAGATATACGAGACATAAATATATTAAAACACGCGGCAGTATTAAAGTACTTAAATTCGCCAATCCAGTCAATGCGACCAATGGCTTCATTTATGATATCAAAATTACAAGCATTGAAATTAAAGTTAGCAATAGTATCACAATTATCAACTAACCTAAGATATTTGTAAAAAGAAACTTGAATATCTAGGGGAATATGATGGACGCCAACTGCAGATATTGGAAATGGAGATTCAACAACATTAAAGTTCATATCATTTGAAATAATTAATCCAGTTATTAATATGGATAAGACTAACACGAAGAAAATTATCTATAAGATACAGATCAATATCATTAGTAACATTAGAAGGAGTTAAATAGTTTTTCTCTGGTTGAAAAGTCCAAGAAAACAACTGATCACCTTGATTCCGAATATTGTCATCCAACGACAAAATATTATTAACATGCTGTCTGTACAGTTCCAAAGGCTTTTAGGTGGAATGTATGAGACACACGCGTAGAGAGACTACGAAGAGCCTTTTACTGATACACAAACTTGATCAAGAACAGCATCCGAATTAAGTAGTGCAATGCGCGAAGATACTAGATTGCTTTTAATGGCAATTAAAACACCGCCACCACGACACAAGCCAGTCGCAACAGCATCACGATCCTTGCGATGAACATTGTATAAGCGAGGATCAAAAAATTCTTCATTGTGAAAATTTTGATTTAGCCATGTTTCCACAAGTATATACATGTCATAATCAAACTGAGAAGTAGCAGCAAAGATAGAAGAAGACTTGGTTCTTAGCCCAGAAACATTTTGATAATAAATTTTCAGATCCTGAATATCAGAAACAGAACGCGTGTTGGTTATTGCAGAGTTTGCAGGTTTCCCGGTTTTTGAAAAAACTGAAAGTTTTTTATTTTAACCTCAACCGGCCTAAGTGCTGGATTCACGACATCATTGCAGTAAGCCTTTGAGATCCCAAGCTTGAAATTAACAAATAGTAGTGATTGTGGCTGTATATTACGTTTCACCAACTTATTGCAGATAATAGCATGTTTAGGGACATTCGTATTTGCCGCCACTAACTGGGTCAAATCATCCTTGGGTACTTTTGCTTGCATTTCACCCTTGAGAGCCTTCAGTTAAATTCAACAAAGCTTGAGAGCAAGGGTAGCAGATCGAAGTGGGTACTGTGGTAAAGAAAAACTGTAAGAACTTCGAAACAATTAAAAAGGCACAGAAGTTTACAACTTATGCACTGAACACATTGACGACGGCAACGACATTACGACATCTGTCAATTTTTTTTACATGTATTTCTTATGGAGAGAATTTGGTCTAATGTCGCAATGTCGTGTCGTCGATTTAGAACTATTCCTAATTTGACAGCTTGTCATCGCTGTCGTCGTCAATGTGTTCAGTACATTACAACTGCACAGCGAAAATAGATTTCGTCAGTTTCTTGCGATCTTTCCTTGTATAATTCTATCATGATCTAGAGTTTTCAGTTCAAATCAGCTAAAGTTTTGACATCTGTGAGTGACAGTTATCGATTGGAATGAGAACAAAAAAACAGCAACTGTAACCAAAATAATAAGCAATTTTAATATTGGTACAACTAGGCTTGCAACCGTCAATTGGTCGCGTAACTTCTATCACAATTACTCTGGAATTTATTAACGCAAACGTCCAATACTTCCAAGTTGCACTTCCAGCAATGTATTGATTTGTAAATTTTGAGTTGTGTCTGTTTTGAGGATGGAGTGCGATATGATCGATGAACAGCGGAACCTGGCAGGCCACTCATGCGTAAAAAGTTTTTTTGCCCTTCTTTCTTGGACAGAATGATCATCTTGAGCTATACTGTTGCAGTTTTTGCACGGGCTCACTAGGTACCTCACCGGCATACCTCGAAGGGCACAAGGAATGCATTGATTTTTATGTCTCTCATTTCGATATTCTGCTATTAGTTTCAAGGCTAATTTTTTCAAATATTGTCCTCTTTTGATGTTGTAGTCATTTATGTTCGACTTGAAGATCGCTTGAGCATTGACGCCAGTAGTATTTAAAAATGAGAAAAATAATGTCAAGCGCCATCGGCGACTATTCCTTGATACATTATAGTTCGAAAAGCTCGTCCAACACATCAACACTGCCTTTGGTTGAGTTGTAGAAGTCTTAAATCCAGACAGTCTCTTCTCACTGCTTTCAGTGATTATGGTGTTATCGTGATGAAGAGTTGAAAAAAGAATAACGTTTTTATTTTTTTTTTTTATTGGGCAGTACGAAAAGGCTGTTATATATTCTTGATATGCGAAAAGGGAACTTCAAGGTTTTCTTTCCAATGTCCTAAGCAAAACTTTTGGAATTTCTCTTTTTTTTTCCTGTTTCAATAGACGTGAGCTTTTGCTTTTTTAGAATGTTTATCATTAGAGGATAACTTTTAAACCAGTTTTCGAATGAAATATTTCGCTTAGTTCCACAAACCGGCTCCATTAATCACTCCACTATATCTTGCGGACTATTACTCTTGCGAAATTGTCCCTCTGGCTACATGCCGACATACACTTTCATATTCACACATGTTTTTGCATCGACAAGAGAACACTTTGAGTCCATATTTCGATGGCTTATTTAGCATGTACTGTCGAAATTCTGCACGACCTCTAAAAGCAATCAATTGAAAGGTATTCTGACGGGAAATAATAATTTTTGCAGTTTTCGACGAAATCGTCAAACAAATCTCTCAGGGGAGCCAACTTATCAAATTGTAAGCGAACCGGGGAGCTTTTAACAAAATTCGAAATCTTTGCAAGGACATTGTTGACCGGAATATATTCCACATCCATCTGATATGATTTGACTTGAATTAACCGGCAAAATAGAGCAATGCAATAACGCCTCTTATTTCTTTGTTGTCAGTTGGTTTCACAATATATTGGTGATTTTGACCGTAAGAAGTGGCCATCATCTCCAGGTTAATATTAGTATAGCGAACAACTTTATCAAGCATGCTCTTCGTAAAGAAAAGCTGCCAACACTCACAAGCAGAGCACTTCTCGTTTCCCAATCCTCTTGTATAATGTATAATTATGTTTTCCGCCCGTGTTCTAACATTTCTATAAGGCGGGCTCTTCGAATTATTTTTGCTACGGTAAAAGGTCTTACAATCGATCTCCATGCTTTCTTCATCCTCTTTATCTTCTCCAATGTCTCCGTCTGCTTCGGATTCAACTTCTTTCGCTCTTTCTCCTGCTCTTTCGCCAGTTCCACAATCAGGACTCAATTCCATCTCACCTTCGGATTCTGAATCAATAAAGGACTCTTCACTTAAACATTCTTTAAATGACCTTTTCAGTCGTTGCTGTTCTTTTTCATAGAACATTTCTGTAGATTTTTTCGCCAAATGAAGTTTTCGAGAAAATTGAACCTTTATTTGGAAAATAGTACTTGTGCGCCTACTTACCAACAATTGTTCTGAGTCCAGTCTCTGCTTTCTTCAATTTTATGTTTAGAATATTTTCCATAAAAAGCTATTGCTAAGTTTCAACCAGCTGACTTACTCAAATAAATGCGCGCCTTTATTAAAAATCATATATGTAATACTTCTATATTGGCAGCAACCTACATTTTCTATGAATTTCAACTACGAAATCAAAGAGAGACAGCCTACATGAGATTTTTTTGATTGTATTAGTATATTTGAATATTTGAAAATTACTACACACAAAAAAATGTCAAATCGTCCCAGAGACGGTTCCCAGCAAAAAATTTCAATGCGCATTACTTGTATGCACATAAAGAGCGCTTCATTCTCCTTGTAAATAGTTCTATGTGTATAGCGCTATGTTTGTAGAACTTTCTGTAACGACAACGTAGCACTTGAAAAAAGTATTAGAGTTTAATGTCAAAAACATTAATTTCAAAAACGGAATAAAATCATCAAAACGTCCCACGTAAATTAATTAAATACTTTAAGTCAGGCTTTGCATTCGAAGATTTAATATTTTAAGTTGAAATGAAAAGTATGTTACATACATGTTACATATAAGCTTTGTAAACTATGTTACTAAAACTTCTGTTTTTCTTACTTTAAATAAATAAAATGCATAAAAATCCATACATTTTTATATTAACAACAATGAGAACAAAGCGCACGGTTCTCGACACATTTTTTAATCAAATAAAAGGAGAACAAAGCGCTCGGCTCGCGCTACGATTTCATAAAAAATGCGCTATACGCAAGGAGAATGGAGCGCTCAACTGTTTTTTTGAAGCGCTTCAGATGCGCTCATGGAGCGCTCGGCTCCCTGCTGGGTTGTTATGAAAAATGTTTGCACCAAATTTAAAAAAAAAACAAATCATATTTGTTCTGCATAACTCACAGGTACGCACCATTAGAAAGCAATTATAACAACAACGCGTGAAACATGATTAAATTTCAACAAGAAATATTGAAGCTACCAAGATTTTATCCATTAAAATTCGAACAACAAAACTTTCAACTGATATTTTTGACAATGGAAGCACCGCTCCTGAGTTTTTTTATTTTCAAATTTAATTTCGGGTACATTCGTTCATATATTTTCTCGCTCATATTACAATATATCTGTACTCTAATGTTGGCGAATGTACCTTGAGTGTACTGCCAATATAGAAGTATTACCTATATGTGAAAAATACAACAAATTTGTTTAAGCAATACATTTGGAAAAATATCGCAAATAAATCCGTTTTCTGAAAATAAAACGAAAAAAAATTCTAAAAAAAGTTACGTAAATGGTGTTGTGGGGTATGTCAAACCCTAACCGACTTTGGATCGACCTGACCTGTGAATGAGTCTACGAAAGAAATATTTTTTTTGCTCATCTCAATTATTTATACGAAAACTATTATACGAAGTTGTGTCTTTTCAGATAAAGAAGATATTGAAGGAAATAGGGTATCTGGGGTATGTCATATGTACATTTGTAAGACACTTAAGAAGCACAAAAATTGAAAATAATTCTCATTAAGAAATTTAAGTAAATAGTGCTGTATGACCAGGTGCATCTGCTTGAAGTCTCGTCAAAGCATAATGATCTTACTATAATTACTTTTCATTCTCAAGTTGTGAATAAAATTTTTTGCTTGCGACTTTAGTCGGAACAAAACCCGTTTCTGAATAACGCATATTCAGGGTTATTTAATTTATTTAAATTAACACTTAGGGCCAGTTTTTCAGTGCGGGTTTAAACTCTAGTCAAATTAAACTGAGCTTAACTCACCAAAAAGGTACGTTAAAAGTCGGTTTAACTAAATATTGTAGCATTCGTTTAAGTTGAATTGACTTAAATTATCATATGATGTGCTTTTTTTTTGCTTAAACCGAGTTTAAACGTCCAATTTTGGTGAGTTAACTTCGGTTTAATTTGACTAGAGTTTAAACCCGCACTGAAAAACTGGCCATTAGTGTGCCATATGTTTATTCAATACTTAAAATGTGCTTTGAACTTATATTGAAAATGTTTTACACACATATCTAAATGTAAATGAAGTAATAGGAGTGTTATGAATGCATTTTTTACAATAATTTTTTTAATTCAGTTTCTATCTTATATTTTTCTGATAGAAACTTATAGCCATATTTTGTAAAACGAACGCAGTCATTTGCGTTAAGATTTTCAGTCTGGCAATGCCTTTTTCGTATGAAGTTAAACAAAGTCTTATTCTCACTCAGATATTTTGTACTAAAATATATTGCCAGATAAGATAACCCGAAGTGGCGTGATTGCGTGCGTTTTACAAAATATGGCTATTAATAACTTACTTATCTGGCACTCACAACTAGTCATGGGCAAAGTTGTTATTTTTCAGTAACTGTTACTGACTGTTACTGTTACTTAAAAATAACAGTTATAAATACCTGTTACTTAAATACCTGTTACTCAAATACTTATGACTCATATATCAGTAAATCGAATAACAGATGTGATTCAAATAACATGCGTGATTTATTTACAACTAAAATTGGAGTTTTTTACTCCTAATCGAAATTTTCATTTTTTTAGGCAAAAATCCATAAAGCGTATCTTGAACAAATTCTGATTTACGTTTTTGGTTTGAAGCTGTGTTGGCTGAACATGACTGTTCGGTTACATCGCAATCAATGACTTGAACCTCGGTAGATGTTGGTTCTGCAGATCTTGCAGCGGCGCTGACATTAGCCTTATAAACAAAAATACAGAAAATGTTGATTATGGCATGAAAAAAACTGATTGCGTAACAGGTTGGCAGCAATTTGTACTGGAAATTGATAGTTAGTAGCTTTCGCGGCTCAAAATTAATACTTTAGATAAAAGCCATCCAAATAAAGGTCAAATGCGATATCTTACCGAATAATTCTGTGAGGAGCTCCTTGGCATGCTGGCCGTGTTATTAGCTATTCGCACTGTTGGATGTTTTCTCTCAAAATGTTTCCTTAAATTACTTATCGAAGCTTTATAAGACAGCTTTGTTTTGCAATATTGCATTTAGCGAAGTTGTTATCCTCTGATGTGAAGTGTTCCCAAATTGGACTGCTTTTCTTTGTTATTAGGGAACTCATACTCTGAATTGCAAAAACTGTTACATTATCTTTTGTCTACATATTAAAATAATATTACCTGGTTATAATAAAATTCCTTTTCAAATGAGCTAATGAAATTCCCTGTTACTTTGATTTGTTACAATTGTAAACAACAGCAACAGTCGCGGTCTAAATAACAAGGCTGTTACTTTGATTGATACTTTTCTTTGAAAAAGAATAACAGTCACTGCAACTTTAATATTTTTGTAGCAGGCTGTTATTTTGTAACAGCCTGTTCCTATAATTTTGTAACAGGCTGTTCCTGTTATTTTTGAGTAACAGTGACAAAATACCTGTTATCGAAATATCGACCCATCTCTACTCACAACCGTCTATAGATTTTGGCCTCGTCAAAGAATTTTCTCCAGTAGTTTCTGCTATGCATTTCCTGCCGCCAAACGTTGTCCAAGTCTTTTTCAGCTTTGAACCAAGAATTTAAGGTCTACCTTGGTTCGTAATGGGGTGATAGATTAGTAGGAAAGGAAGGGCAATCAAGTGACACATATTTAGGATGTTCTAAGCTTGGTGGAAAGCCGTAGAACAATGTCGACCGCGTAGTGTACACGCGTGTGGAGCAACACTTCGTCTTTTTGCATATACACGAAAGTGTATACGAAATAGAATGAGACAATATAGTTTTACTTACGCGCCCTCGAGTAAAGATAACAAGATGGGAAACTTCGATTCTATTGTGAATTTGGTTTATTTTGCGCCAAAATGGTGCTTGTTCTTCTCAATTTTTATGCACTTACGTATTGTGTATGTGAGTTCACCTCAGCGTCGTTCCTAGGCTTGGTGACACCCGGGGCGGATACTCATGGTGTCACCCCTATAAAAAATTTCTAAATGCAAAAAGAAAACAATTCGATGAGATTGAGTGTTTTTATTATTATCTTTATGTTTTCCGAATAAAAAACCAAAAACATAAGACAAACAATAAGAATTTGTAAAAAACAGAACAAAAATATTACATTTTCAGGTGTCTACGTATTTAGATATGTAGGCATAACGTAAAAAAGAAACTTATTAACTTTGCAGTCTTAAAAATTGACGGAACAAAAAATTACATTTTCAGCTACATATTTGTATATGTAGGTATAAGGTTAAACAAAGAAATCTTATTAACCCTGCAGTAGTCGCGTACCTAAATGTGACGAGAGTGGTCGCGCGGATTACATATGTAATCCGTTTTTTAAAGTTTAAAATAAGAGATGGTAATTTGAAAATGCTCAGTTATTTGTTTATATTTTTATTATTACTTTATTTTATATTATATTTATTTAAAAAATCAACATAAACATAATTCTTATAGTACGTAAAATCAATTAATATCGATTGCAGACAATTGTGAAATTCATAATTTTGCATGACTGGATTACATATGGAATCCGCGCGACTACTGTAGGGTTAATGGCGTTGTCTTAAAAACTAACTTTTCTTACTTTAAGAGCTGCAAAATTTGAAATAACCTCATCGAAATCAATATTACTTGCAAGCTCGTTTTCAATGGATAAAATAGCAAGATCAGAAAGCCTTGCCTGTCCCATGGAAGACCTTAAATAAGTCTTAATTAATTTTAGATTTGAAAAACTCCTTTTGCATGAAGCTGATACACAAATTGTTAGAAATAATTTCAATGCGACAAGGTGGGACACACAATTTTTAACGTAATGTATTTGTACCTTTTTCTTTCTGTTTGAAAAAATGATGAAATATGAAAAAAATATCAAAATGGTGTCACCCCTAAAATGGTGGTACCCGGGACCGGACCGCCCCCTCCCCCCTCTAGGAACACCTTTGGTTCACCTCAAGATTGTCAACTGCTGTTGTATCGACTAACAGCTGCTTTTAGCTAACAATTATATTGCTATATTTTCGAAGCTTAAATAAATAGGTATTGGATATGAACATAAAATGAATATAACAGAGGAAACTTCATTTATGCATGCAAAATCTATCAACTGATAACTTATTATCTTGATATTTTCAATGAAAATGCCTTAACAATTGAAAAATCAACTCTGATCCTTATCTCGTACACAAACCTTCAATGCATATTGAATTACTTCACACATTTATACAACAGCCAGTGTAATTTGAACCAGCAGATGACTTTATTTACTTAAGGCGTTACCCCAACTTGGAGTGACAAAAAAAAAATATTTTCATATATAAAAAACTACTAAAATTTTGTACACGATCATTATATTACCTTAAAGTACATATATTGAGCACTGCTCAGTAATATTTTTTATTGAAAAATATTGTATAGTCTTGTAAGAAATGATTGTTAAAATTTGCGTTTTTATTTTTGCGGTTTGCGGTGACGAACATTGTGGTGAACTGGATCACCTGAAAGAAAGAAAGGCAAATAAATTTAGTTAAATAATATCAATAATTTCAATACTCTAGCTTCGAGCAAAAATTACATTTTTATAACTTATTTATTTTTTACAAAAATTGACTGTTAAACTATTATAATAATAAAATATAAAAATGTTTAATAAACACTATAACATATAACTAACAAAAATTTTCTTTCATTATGAATGTTGTCTACGGTGAGTAAAAGTGTTATTTTCTTAAAATTCAAAGGCAAAAACCTTACATTGAAAAATTTACAATTTACATGAAATTTAGTTTAGGACTGCTATACACAAATAGCTTCTCTAGAACAGTTGATATTAAGCAATAACGATTGTTGACAAATTTAGCAAATTGTTTTATTACAATTTTCTATTGATTTTAATTTCCTTTTTTAAATAATTCCGATTGTAATTTCTAACAAAAAATGAAAAACTTCTCCTATTCTTTTTGCACAATTTACAATAATTTTTTGGAGAGTTTAAGCTTTAGAACTAAAACAGCTTTTGAGAGTGCAAACTGTAAAATCAAAGTTGACAGAACATCGAGGCTTAAAAGTAGCGTGAACCACTTGTATTTATTTATTAATTTTATTTTTACTTACTTCCTCACAGGACTCGAAAAGACTGTCTTTATTTTCATTTTCTATAGAATATTTTCCTTGAACTTGCGACTCCTGGTCTTTTAAGAACGATAGCTCTTCTAAATACCACAGTGACGATGCATACAAACCGTCTGTACCAGCTCCAGACATCTCACTTCTCTGTATCCTTTTTAATTCTCACCTATAGCATCCTCTTAAATTATTAATTTTTTTTTACTGTGTCCAACGATGCATTTGGCTCCAACTTTTTATATTTTTCGAACAAGACCTGGTACGCCTTATCTTTCGCCACTTTATTTTTATACAACTCTCTTTTAATTTTCCACGTTTCAGGCAAACTTCTGTAAATTTCAATAAATTCTTTCCAAAAATCTCTATTGCCATCTTTTATTTTTCGCTTTGTTTTTTGCAAAATGAAAAATTCAACAAGTTCGATGAAAATGCGTTCAAACAATACTACATGCCGGATGCACCGACAGAAAAATAAAAATCATTTGATTTTCGTACTACATGTCGGATGGACATGTAGTTTCAGCTTTTACACATCGTACATGTCATCGGACTTATAGTGAGAAACAAATAAAAATACATAGGAATGAAATTCTACTTAAAGCTGGGCAGCACTTGGAAGGAGCAGCAAAAAAGGAAAACGATGCCACAATTTTTAGCAACAATTCAAGCTTTGTTTAGGAAACTGGATGAGTGACAAAAAATACATATATGCAAACAAATTAATTTTGAAAGTGATATATCAAGGACAATTGGGAAAACTCAATGAGTATTCACATAAAGCATTTGAAGAACCGGGTATGTATTTGAAACCCAATACCATCATCGAATTCAATCTCATTTACACCATCAACTATTCCTGTAGAAGAAAAATTCAAAGGAAGACATTCAGTAATGTTTGACTGTTTGACTTGGTAATCTTTATTTGGTAGTAAAACATTACTGCAACAGCCTCGACCAAGAAAAATCATTATAATTGTCCATCGCCTAACATAGTATATGGTCAAGCACACAGCACAGATATCATAGAATCGGATGTAACTCAACAATCGTCAAGCCAAGACAACACCATACATGAACTTTATTCTGATGCAGAATTTTCTTAATTTTTTCTCAATTTTATTTATTTTTTTTTTTTAAAACTTCATTTGTTGTTTTTTATGGTACTTGCAATTAATGAATAATATTGAATTTTTTGTTTTCGACTTTCTTTAATAAATGTTTTTAAAACTTTTATTATGACATCACAAGTTTCAATAATGGTTTCACTCAGGGTTGAGGTCGCAATATGGGTGTCATAGTCTCAGATACCGAAGAGTTACTAAGATAAGGTGTTTATTGGACGGAATTGAATACCTCATGTGAGTTGTTTTTTTTTTCTTTGAATGTAGGGCATAATTTTTATCAACAATTCTTCACATACGGCGGCACCCATTCTTAAATAATTCTTGAAGTCCTCTGCACAAGTGACCTGGGTTTTTTTCTGGGCACTCGGCTATGAACTCCGTTTTGTCTCAAAACACTTCGAACTGTTTCGAAATGCATATTAATATTGTGTCCATTTCCAAGGTATTTCGAATTTCTGCAGCTGTTATTTTCGGATTTTTATCCACAACACTTTTAATGTACCGCTGACCTCTTAGAGGAATTTAACAGGCCGGTTACACAGGCCAGTGACAGTGAAAGTGCGAAAGAATACATGTACTGTTCGAATAATTCGAAAAATTTCGAACTTTCATGCTAGTAGCAAGACGTGCTACCGAGCGTTTCCACCGACCGAACGAACGAAGATTTCTTCGTTCGTTCAGGCGGTGTAAACAGTTTGGTCCGAACCAAGGTTCGGAACATTGGTTTTTACAAAATGCTCGCGAGTGCTATTCGTGCAGTGTAAACACTTTTCCAGCACGAACGAACGAAGATTTCTTCGTTCGCTCTGATCGGCCGACGCTCGATCTTTTTGGGCGAATCCAGTGCTTATTTGCGCATAGGTAGTAGATTTGTTGAAATGGTAGTTAATAACGTAGGAAAAACAAAAAAGAAAGAAAATATATTGAAAATTTAACGCAAAAGAACTTTATTTCACTTTGTTATATTATGAGCACTTTATATAATCAAATTATTTATATAATATTCTTTATATAATAAATTCTTTATATAAATACTTACATAAAACCTAAATTAAAAGGCATAAAAGTAGTAAAAATTAATAAAATTTAGTACGTTTGCATAAACAAATATTGATCAACGCTGATGCTCGCAAGCATTGAATTTAAGTGTTTCCACTGCACGAACGAACAAGATGGCGACTTACCAATGTTCGCAACTTGTGTTCGTGCGGTGGAAACAGTTGGACCGAACGAAGAATTCATCGCGACGATTTGTTCGCGATGATTTCTTCGTTCGTTCGGGCGGTGGAAACGCTCGGCTACACATGCAAGTGAAAGTTCATTAAAAAAATTTCATCGTATGCGAATGTTCTCGCTGCTTTTGCAGTTTGCCTTTATGAGCGATAAAGTTCAATTAATTTAATGATTTGTTTTTGCGTTAATTTTCTTTCCATTATTTTAAATGTAAATTTGTAACTTTTATCTGTAACTTTTCACAGTCTTAATTCATATTTTTCATTTGCCTTTAATTGTAAACAAGCTATCAGTGTTGCTTCCTGTACGAAATTGAGGGAAAATCCGAAATAAATCCACCAAAAGTAATTAAAAACAACACTGATATCCCCCTTTTTGACATACACTGGCCGCTGCTGTCAAAATCCACTAGCTCTGAAATTTCGTTGCCAGTAGCGATGAAAGTGGCGTGAAAGTGAATTCAGTGTGAGTGTATTTGTAAAAAAGTGTGAATGTATTGAGTTTTTCGAACTACAGAGCCAGTGCACTGGCCTGTGTAGCATGCCTGTAAGGTGGACGGCCACTTCTAGCTTTGCTAGCTAACAATTTTGACACGTAATAGTTTTTATTATTGCTTGCACTGTTGACTTGGCACGACTAATTGTTTTTGCAATAGAGTCCAAAGAATTTGCCTCTTGTTTTAATCTTATTATTTGCTATCGTATTTCAAGACAAACCTCCTTCGTTTTTGGGCTCATTCTCACTAAAAAATATTTTATTTTACTGATGACCACGAACTTCTTTTGTCAAAACACAAATGAAGACTGCAGCAGAGTCATATACGGTATTTTATTTTTTTTCATTTAAAAATCCATTAAAATATGAAAAAATACCGCAATTTTTGTTTGCATCGTACGTATACTTATCTGTGCTGCAATGTGCTTTTCATTTGCTTGTACAAAACAAACTTGAAATTAACGGGATAATTTTTCGTTTGTTTCAACAGATTTGTGATTGTATTTGTAAATGCGTGGTTTGCTTAGATTAGAAATGTATAAAAAAAAAAATAAATAACTGGCCATTTCAGCCCTTGAAAGGACTTTGACCTAGCTTCTTATGATCAATTGTGTTGTGCGTGTTATTAAGTTTGTACACAATTGACCGAGAACCGGACCTACATGCTTAACGCCGACTCCGAACGGCGATGAACGGAAAGTTCTCGTTCTCAAGAAGCTTTACATGGCATTTTGATTACTCTCTGAGGTTTGCCATTGTCTGCAGAGAGGTGGCGGCCGTACAGAAAAATTATTTTAATTCAAATAATTTTCTGTCGCTGCTGGGGTTCGAACCTGGGTTTCCAAAGTTCTTTGACATAGCGGCCAAACACTTTAACCAACTACGCCACGGACGCCACGGATTAGAAATGTATAGTTTGTCAAAAATTCCATATTTAGGGGGTGGTACGTATAGTTTTCTGTGTGACTGTAATAGAGTAAACAAGTTTTTCCTCCGTTTTATATCAAAATATGAACAAAGAATTATGCACAAGTGTTGCGCATGGAAGTTTCCAACAACACAAGTTTCCCATCAAACTTGCACTGACAAAAGATTCAAGAAACGAACTTGGCCTAGCGTGACGTGACGATCATGAGATCGTATAAAATATTTTGATCGAGGCTAGAAATGTCAAAATGAAAAGTAAACAACATCATATCATGTAGTTATACAATAATAACAAGGTAGGAGTGACAACCATTGTTGCCGCACAAGAATTTTAAGACGCAGTGATAAAGGCTACAAGATGGAAATATTTGCAGAGTTTTCGAAGTGTTAAAAAGAGTAAAGTAATTTTATTTTTTAACACAAGTTTCAGGTAAACTTTCTGCATGTCTAAACTTGTTCGTTTATTTCATTCAATAGCGGTATTCTCAATCTGGAGTTTTTGGAGTATTTTTAGTATATTAAAAAGAATTTGCTACAGACTGTGAGCACTCCTATAGTTTTTCTTTACAAAATAACTTACAGCGCAAACAAATTCTGCCATATTTTCTTAGAACAAATTGAATTTGCAGTGCTGCTTTGTACGCAATGCAGTGCTGTCATAGAACGTCAAGTCAGCTGTTTTCCGAATACACAAATACTATGCAAAATTTACAATAGGGTTCAACCATTGTAAACTTAGTATTTGGAAAATGTTCATGTTTTGTTTTTGTAAAACTGGCAAATTTACTACAAATATCAAACTTATCAATAATACAAAATATCATACAAGACCATAAACTGCAGATCGTGAATACCGCTAATGATTTCGGTAGAGTTCACATCAATTTTGCTGAGAAAAACTAAGAATTGATGTGAATGCATATCATTTTGATAATATTAATATCTTTTTTAACGTTAAATTTATAAACAAACAGTTGGTAATAATCACATCAAGTTGGTTTGAATAAGCTCAGTGCTGATTTTTAGTTATAACGCGTTTTTAATGTGTGATGTATAAGTTTCTTTGGATTCCTTTTATAAATATTTTGCATTTTCAAATACAGTTTGAATATAAATATAATATATAAACAAATAAACTGGCCATTTCAACCCTTGAAAGGACTTTGACCGAACTTTTTTTGATCAAATTCTGTTGTGCGTGTTATTAAATGTTTGAACACAACTGACCGAGAACTGGACCCACTAGTTTTATGCCGACTCCGAACGGCTAATTTGCATGTTTTCAAGAAGTTTTACATGGCATTATTTACTCTCTGGGGTTTGTCATTGCTTGCAGAGAGATGACGGCCGAACAGAAAAAATAATTCAATTGAAAAACTTTCTGTGTCACATGGAATTGAACCATGGTTCTCTGGCGTATGGGTTACGCACTCTACTCACTGCACCACGGCTGCCACGGGTAGGGGCTAATTTGCATGTTCTCAAGAAGCTTTACATGGCATTATTTATTCTCTGAGGTTTACCATTGTCTAAAGAGATGTGACGTCCGATCAGAAAAATTAATTTCAATTGAAAAAATGTTCTATGTTTGGTGTAGGATTCGAGCCTGGGACCTCGCCGCTAGAAAATTTGCACCGAGTGGTTCACGCACTTTAACGCAATCGGCCACGGGTGCCAAATTTGATATGTACCCAATCAAAAATACATTAATATAATATTAATTCTACGTTTTTCACTTTCAAGCTTATGGTCAATTCAAAAATGGTAGTGGCATAACATGAAAATTTATAGTTTTCACTATCGGCCGGAAAATTTAAACCGTTCTATATCCTCTTATATGGTCTATTTTAATTTGAGGAATTCTCGGACAAAAATGTATGATTATATGACAAAATTCCAATGGAATTAAATATGGATCTAAATTATATATTATACAAGAAGGTTACAAATCAATTGACGCAACCTTATCGAACGCCATAGAATCGACTTTATTTTTCATGAGTCAAAAGAATCCATAAAGCTTCAAATTACTCATCTAAAAGCTAAGTTAACTTCTGGTCTAAACTGTTTTTGTTTTTATATTTGCTCTTGCCTGACATTTTCGGCTCACAAGCTATCATGCGCATCAAAAGTTTCATTTGTTGTCTCGTCCCATAGAAATAAAATATAAGGAAGTGGTGTTCTACTCACACATTCTATGCGTGTGTTGAAGAATTTTTCAAGCGAGATAGAGCATGATTTTTTGACATAAGCTCTTGCACATCAAAACAAAGAAAATGAGTGGTGAAAAAACATTAAAATATTAAATAATTAGCGATTGTCATCGCTATAAATTGTTTTAAAATGAACATAAATAAAATAAAAAATTAAATAAGCATGCGTTGTGCCGTGAAAAGTTGTGAAAATTCACAAAAAACACATAATAAGGAGGTTTAGTTTCACAGGTAATCTTGCTTTATAGCTTGTTGGTTTCCCGCCATTTGTGTGCATGAGTCATGTGCAAGAGCTTCTGTCAAAACAAAAGTTCAGCTTCATGAGCGCATTTATTCCTTAGGGTGGCAAACATTAGGGCCCTAATTTTTTTTTTTTATTGAAGATAAGTTTTAATCAGGGACCATAACTGTTATAAATTTCTTCAAAAAAGTCAATAAATAATGGTTATTTTTACCGATTTTTTGTTTTGTTTTTTTTTATTATTTTCTTTCATTTATTCGGTCAAAAATACCAGTTAAAATATGTTTATTTTTCGGTTAAAAATAGAAGTTAATATATGACTTATTTTTTCGGTCAAAAATTTATATATGACAGTGATATCCTATATTAAATACTAGGTTACCCGGTACACAATTTTTGCACCCGAAAATATGCTAATGAGCCTAACGACTAGTCGTACCATATGTGCCGTATTTCACGGGACGTGCCGTATTTCACGGGACGTGCCGTATTTTGCAAGATTTTTTTAAGTGTCCTGCCAGGAAAAAATTTTTCCCGTATTTTTGGCATTTTTTGTAAAATACCTATGCTTTCAAATACAATAAAAATTAAATAATAAAAATACGTCTGAACACCAAAAAGTTTTCGCCTTTATTTACGATATAACCTAATGCGGCCCTGTTTAAATGTTTATGTATTTGCATTAACTTCATTGTATTTGTAAAATACTTCATTTCTGTTCAACTTCACCGCTTCCTTATCTCTTAGTTCTTTGTCTCGTCCATGTAAGTTTGCATATTTGTTGTGGCATTTGTCAATTTCTGTAAAAATATTTGATAACATTTGTAAATAAATGTTGAAAATTGTGCAAACACAAGTGTTTTTGTTGTGGAATCAAACGTAAAACATATCCGAGCTAAAGCTTTCCTGGTTACACTTGAAACTAAGGATTTAATTGAAGTCACATAATGGCTCGCGATTTGGAATCTGAGACCCAAGGTACCACCCAAAGTCAGGTTTCCGACATATGGACTCAGGTGGAGAGCCAGCAAATGGACTGCATCGTATGGGGACGTCTGTACGGCAAGAACATCAAAGTGAAATCTCTGGATTTGAATAAGAATGAATTTGCAGCTGGACGCGGCGAAAGCAATGATATTGTTTTAACACTAAACGATCTACCTGAAATGATTTTGTGCCGCATATCAAAGGTTCATTTTAAAATCCACCGTGAGAATTGCGATCTTTCGAAGCCGGTTTATCTTCAGGATCTCTCGCGAAATGGTACATTTATTAATGGCGAACAAATTGGCACAAATAAATCAAGAATTTTACAAAATGATGATATTATTTCTTTATCACATCCAACATATAAAGCCTTTGTCTTCAAAGATCTCAGCCCCAATGAAGCTGTTGGTTTCCCAAATGAAATCACCGGCTGCTACTATATAAGTCGAAAACTGGGTTCTGGCGCTTGTGGTCTTGTGCGTTTGGTGTACGATCGGCGCTCATGTAAGGAATATGCCATGAAAATTGTAAAGAAAAACAAATTAGCTGAAAGTACCAAACCAAAAAAACTAAATAATCCGCAACGTGCACTAAATGAAGCAAAAATAATGAAAAATCTCAAACATCCCTGTGTTATTAAAATGCACGATATCGTGGATAAGCCTGACTCTGTTTATATGGTACTCGAATTTATGAAAGGTGGCGATTTGCTCAACCGTATTATTGACAATAAACGACTCTCTGAACGAATCTCAAAGTTATACTTTTATCAAATGTGTCAAGCTGTAAAATATTTGCATGATATGGGTATAACCCACCGAGATCTGAAGCCAGACAATGTATTACTCGAAACCTCGGACTCGGAAACGTTATTGAAAGTTTCTGATTTTGGTTTGAGCAAATTTGTGCAGAATGATTCGGTGATGCGCACCTTGTGTGGCACACCGCTATATGTGGCACCGGAAGTGCTACTGACCGGTGGACGTGGTGCCTATACAAAAAAGGTTGATGTTTGGAGTCTAGGTGTTATGCTCTTTACTTGTATAAGCGGCACTTTGCCTTTTTCCGATGACTATGGCTCACATGCCAGTGAGCAAATAAAACTCGGCAAGTTCCGTTTTAACCATCCTTCCTGGAAGACAGTCTCTCAGCGCGCCATATGGCTAATACGTGATATGCTCATTGTTGATCCTGACCGAAGGCCAACCATAGATGATGTCCTCGACAATAGTTGGCTGAAAGATAAACAAATGTTACGCAAAGCCAAGCTTCTGATGAAAAGCGAAGATATGGAATCCGAGGATAATGATGAAAATTTCTTGCCGCCACCGACTAAACGCTCAAGAATATGAAGATGCAAGACGTTTTTCTGGATAAATGTGTGAGCAGTTTTTTAAGTGTTTATTTATTTTTTAACGCATGTGCAAAATCAACATAAAGCTAGTATAAGAATGCAAGGACTATTTCATGAGATTCATCCTTGACAAATGAATTATTTTTATAGCCTAAGAAAACGCTATATTTTGAACTTAAATCAAGAGTACAAATTTATTCGATTTCACTCAGGAGCATTATTTTTGCAAAATCTTTCTCAGCCTTTATATTTAAATATTTATTTAAACATTTATATTACATGGATTAATTTAAAATTTATTTATTTTGAGAAGTTGCAAGAACTACAATTCACTTATTGTATGAAACGTCAGATTTTTTGTGGATATAAAATAAATTGTCTTAAGTTTTATTAGATAAAGCTATTATTGCACCATTTTGTACACTATACAAAATATTTTCAATAATGTACAAGTCTTTATTTGTATGCTTCCGATAGCTACCAGGTCCTTGATGTATGTGTTTCGTATCAGTTTCGATCTTGCCAATTAAATTTTTTAAAATACATTTTCTCATATTTTCTATATTAAATATGTCCTGAAAAGTGTAGAATATAAAGTTTTTTTTTTTGTGTGAAGGTAAGTTCGTTTTGGTAAGTACATGAAATGAGATCTCTTTTCTTAAAATCTCACCGAAAGGTACATGATCGTGGACGAGAGCTTTAACAATTTTAATAGGGTACGTGTCCGCGAATGCGTACAATTGTGGACCTTTTCGAATCGGACCGCACTAAGATAAAAAGATGAAACAATCAAGCAACGGCGTTGCATGGAATTATTCCTCGGTGAGTATAAGCGATACGGTAAATGTTATAACACGAAAATGAAGGATTTTTACTTGTCCTTACGACAAAAATAAAAAATAAATTTTAACGTCGCACAGTGGAGTATTCAACCCAAAAACAGGGACGACTTTTTGTATAATTTTTTTCTTCGATACGGCTGAATAAAAATACTGTATATAAACGACATTCCAAGGACATTTTTTAAAAGATAATTTTACGGCATTAAGGTAAGCACAAAAATTTTAAAAACTGTTTTATTTGAAGTTAAAATGCAGGCTATTCTAAATCTATTTTTTTTTATATCTAAAAACCTATTTTTTTTTGTTCTTTATTACAATTTGCAGCTAAAGGCTTGTATGAATTTTATTAAAAATAAAACTGCAAAGAATTAAGTCCAAAAAACTATTTTATAAATTGAATTTAAAAAAAATTAAATTTTTTGTTTTTATTTAAACACTTCAAAGGTGCATCAAAAGGAGATTAGAACTCAGTTACTATTGTAAAAGCGTTCTTTCTGCCAAAAAACTTCCGTGTAACTTTCTCGGCATAATTGGCAGTATAAGTAGGACCTAAGTAGCTTGAGTGGATCACAGTGAAAATTCATGCAAGACTACTGATGAGTTGGTGTAGAGTTTCCAACGTAACAGTCTATATAGTCTGTTGTATGATTTGCTCTATACAGAGCCGTTGTTGTTGGTTGTTGCCTTCATTGTCTTCATGTTGTCTTGTTGTCAACATACTTGGCCTGAAGCTAAAATTTGTTTCAATACAAAAAAAAATTTTTTATTCTATTTTCTAGTTCTTATTTAACCCTCTCATGCCCATTGTTGTCCATAGGCATTGTACTTATAGGCTTCTAAGTCCCTCTATTTTTATTTTTTTGAGCTGCGTTTTTTACATTATGTAACCTTATGAGTTATGCAAACTAACAGCTATTTGTTCTATTGTAAACTGTACGAGTGTTCACCGTTCTGCGTAGAGTGAAATCATCAAAATCAAGATCAAGATCGTTTCGCGACAAGAGTGTTTTTACAAAAAGTATTTAAAAACATTAAAATTATTGTTTTATTATAAAACCAAGTAAACAAAAATAAAAATAAATTAATAAATATAAGAGAGTTATTAAAAAAAAAAAAACATGGAAAAGGTTCCCTATAGATAACATCCTGTAACAAACGAACCAGGACACTGACTTTTTGTCAGTTCATATTTGTGTCAAGACCAATACATATTTGTCCTCAAAAAATGTATAGCCCCTTTACAACACAACGAAAGTGCGCACCTCGCAAAAAGGTAAAATTTTTCAAGAAATATGGCGAAAAAAATGGCGCAAGATTAGGCTGCGTAATTATCAGAAAAAAGAAATTTTAAATTTTATTGTGATATTTGATTTGTTCCTTAACTCAGCTCTCCTCATAGTTATATAAAAAGCTTCCTATTTTATTTTGATGCAAAAAAAAAAAACAAATATTAAAAAAAAAATGTCAGTCTTAAACTCGATAGTCCCAACGTATTAGTTGATAACTCAAACTACCAACTTTTAAAGGGACACTGTTTATTTGAATCTGCACATTGGAGTCCATCTGGTGACAATTTTTTTAACCTATAGCTGAAAATTTAAGGCATTGGCAGCTATTTTTAAAGTTACAACTTCGGTATATTTAGGTGAGGACGCCATGCAAAAACTAAGCACCTTAAGTTAAAAATATACACTGCATCAAAAATTTGCACATACAGTAGATAATTTTTTATTTGAGCCATTGTATTTTCTAAAATAATGTACATATATTGAATAAGCATGTTTCATATTTTTTAGTTATTCATGAGTAATGATATTAAAAACAAAAACAATTAACTTATTGAGTTCAATAACTTACGAAAATTCATGAAAGCGGCTATACCCATAATTGCAACTCAAATAATTGCACATACACTTACATCATATTGGTAAAAAGCTAGATTAAATTTCAAAATTTAAACTCTTACGCCAAATTGATAACGGAAGACTATTTTGTGAAAGGAATTAGTCGTGCTTAAAAGCTCTCTACGAAAGATTATTAAAATTTTTTTAAAAATTAATTTAACACACAAAAAAGTGCCTATAGACGTAAAAAAATTAATCGTTAAGTAATAAGTAAAATTGTTGATAGACCTCGTTCAATAATCCAATCTTTTGTAAACAATTTTAAACGAAATAAATCATTTGATATTGCATCTGGAAGAGGTAGGAAAAAAATATTGTCGATGCGAGAGGAGCGATTAATTGAACGAATATTAAAAGCGAACCCGAAAATTGGTGCCCCAAAAATTGCGGCAAGCCTTGCAGAACATGGAGGTTCATCCGTTAATCCGCAAACAATAAGAAATTGTTTACATTCACATGGTTACAAAGGCTGCGTGTCCCGCAAGAAACCGTTTATATCTAAAAATAATACTCTTAAACGCTTAGCATATGCAAAAGAATATATAAATAAGCCTGAAGAGTTCTGGAAAAAAGTTGTTTTTGTTGATGAAAGCAAATATAATATTTTTGGCTCAGATGGACGTCGTTTCGTTTGGCGAAGACCTATACTTCTTTCTCTTAATAAAGAAAATTTAACGCCAACCGTAAAACGTTGAGGTGGAAATGTTATGGCATGGGGTACCTTGGCAGCTAACGGTGTTGGGTACTTAGCTTTCGTTGAAACTACAATGGAGAAATTTCAATATTTATCAATTTTAAAAAAGAATTTAAGAGCCAGTGCTGAAAAATTAGAACTCGGTAGTGATTACATGCTGGTCCAAGATAATGACCCCAAGCATAATTCACTACTAATCAGAACTTGGCTTGTCTACAACTGCAAATCGACACTTCCACATCCCCCTCAATCACCGGACCACAATCCTATTGAGCATCTTTGGGATTTGCTCGAGCGTAAAGTACGACACCATGAGATAACCAACCGAGAGCAGCTTAAAACAGTTATCCTAGAGGAGTGGGATAAAATATCGCCGGACGATACATCCAAATTGGTGGAATCGATGAAACGCCGTTTACGAGAGGTCATTAATGCAAATGGATACCATACTAGCTATTAAGTTCTTTATAAAATACTTAAATTAAGATATTTAAGCAATGTATCGTCATATGAAATCAAAAAAGCCGTAAGATACATTTGAAAAATTTTGCAAAAATGCTTGGGCTTTACTTTGCGCTTGCACTGAAAAGCTTATTGGATTTTGTATATAAAACGTCGTTTTTAGTAGTAGGAGTGTAAAATTTTGCATGAACATGTATTTTGATACGGTGCTTCATAATCAATCAAAAAGTCAATTTTGAATTTTTGGTAACTTACGCCTTTTTTTATTTCATATGACGGTAGGTATGTACAAATTTTTGAGTTCAAGTTAATTAGATTACTTTTTTAAATAATTTTCATAACTGAAGTGTAATTTTCAGAAAATGTTATAAATTGTTTTTTGAATGTAATAATACCATTCAATAAATATTAATATAAGTTTTCGATATTTAAAACGTATTTGTAAAGAATATAGCTTTAAATGGAAAATGAACTGCTGTACGTGCAATTGTTTGATTCAGTGTATTGCAAAAACTGTTGTTTTTTTTTCTGTTGGCAACTTCATGTACATAGTTATTAGCTATTTTTTCTGAAAAAACGATGGTTGTAAGTCATAAATACCAACCTAATGCTCATGGTATAATAATACAAGGTAGCATTGACAGTTGCTTGGGAAATCATATACTGTCAAAAAATATACTCAAAAAGAGAGCGCTCACAATCCGCCATTGAAAACACAAGCAATGTTGAAAACGTTGAAGTGAAAAAAAACAACAACCACAGCAGCTGCTGATGTATTTCCACAAAAAGCTGTTTTTGACAGTTTATGTTTTCCTGTTGAAGAGAAAATAAGCAGTTGTCAATGCTACCATGTATTATTATACCATGCCTAATGCTCATATATTTGTACTACTACATGTTTGTACCTAAACATACAACTGCAAAAAAAAAAATTAATGTTGCAGAAGACATATTGGTAACTTAAGGAACAACTTAAATGCATTTTTTTTTGTCCAAATTACTAGTTTACATTCTAAAGATCTCATGAAATACAGTGATGTGTGATGAAATAGAGCCAAACACTTGCTGATGATATTACTTAATACAAATTTTTTGAAACAACTTGGCATGCTCTGAACCAAACGTAGTTTAAAAACCACTTCTCCCATGAATATTGTACAGTTGTTTTTGAGTAAAATTGCGCCTTTATTTTTCTCTAACCTGTGAAACTGTGTGATATTGTTGCATTTAAAGTGTGCGTTGAAATTGAGCCAACCAATATAACTAAAAATTTTTTAATATAAAAAGATCTTTTTTAATAAAATATAAAAACGTGATAAACGTGAGTAAGAGTTCTCAGTTTTATGATTTTAAAATAAATTTTTGTGTTTCAAACAACTAGGTCTAAAAATAGGAAGAGCCAAACACTGCAGTCCTGAGAACTGAAAAATTATAAAAATATTTGCGTAAACAAGGTAAAAGCCAAAGGATAATAGCCAGTATAGTTTGCTGCACAGAGAAAATGGGTGAGAACGCATTAAAGTTTGCATACAAAATAAAACACCAGAGTAAAACAACCCAAAATAAGTACCAGTTTGCGAAGACGAATCCTACGTCACGTAAAAAAAGATCCTTTTGTGGCCTCTTCCGCTCTCAAGAAACAATATTCCTTGGACGTGGATACTTCAACGATTCGAAAACTTTTAATTAAAAACGGATTGAAGGCGAAACCTGCTCGGAAGATACCATTCCTGACCAAAGTTAATGTCCGCAAGCGATTTCAATTCGCAAAGGATTATGCTGATTGACCAACGAGCAAATGGCGAAACATTCTTTGGTCAGATGAAACCAAAGTTAATTTATTTAACTCAGACCGAGGCAGCATTTGTATGAGAAGACCACCCCCCAATACCGAATTCCTCCATCAACGCACTATAAAAACCTGTTAAACATGGCGGTGGGAGTATAATGGTTTGGGGGTGTTTCTCATATAATGGCACATGTCCCTTATTTCGCTTCGAGGGAAAGATGGATCATTTAAAATACACCAGGATTTTGAATGAAACCATGATGCCGTACGCAGACTTAAATATATATCAGTTATCAGAAATAATGGGTACTTCGCCAAATATTGAGGTAGAAATAATTATATTTCAATAATTTCTATTGATTATATCATGAAATTTCAAATTTTCTAATCACAAGTCATGGCTAAAATCAAGTAACTATTTCTCGCTCTATTTCAAGTCACAGCCGAAAGAGGACATATTGAATTTTGAATTTTTTCGTTTATGTTTCACTAAGTTTACAATTAAGTTTAGTAATTAATTAGTGTACTAATATTAATAAATTGAATTATTATTTTTTCCCAATTTAAAGAAAAAATTAAAAATGCAAAGTTTCCTTAGATTTTTTGATTTAAATAATTTTTTATAGCACTGAATCTATTTCATCGTACATCACTGTATGTTTGTAAGAACTACAGTGATTTAATAGTCGATAGACATGCATTTTATCTATAATAAACATATTCTAGAACTTTCATAGCACATGCACAATAACTTTGCAAATTTTTAACTATTTATTACGTCATACAGTGGCTCTCAGCTTATTCCATGCAGTTCATTTCCGAAAATTCAATCGTCTCTAATTTTGAAAGTATATTAAAAATCCATATTTTTTAAATGTAATTTCAAAGACTAATGTTTACTGTTAAACAAAAACGATTCATTTATTACAAACAGAAAACATTTATACAAAATAGCAATCAAAAACTAAAAATACTTATAATTTAATGATTCAGCTTATTTCATGCAGCTCATATCAGATTTTCAGCGAGTATGGAGTAATGCTTCCTTTTGATATATTAGTACTTGGTGTGGCCGCCCTTTTGTTTCGTGACATTCTCAATACGTTTGGGCATAGAATTAACCAGGTTTTGAGTTGTATTTGGGCCAATTTTATTCCACTTCTCTACCAGAGCTTTCTTGTTAGTCTTCCTTGTTGCGTATTTTATGATTTCGTATGTTTTTTTTCGAGCAAGGACCACAAGTTCTCAATAACATTGAGATCCGGCGATTGTGCAGGAGGCTTCATTACGTGGGGACAGTTCCATATTAACCAGGTCTGCACAATACCTGATTTGTGTTTTGGATCATTGTCCTGGTAGAATCTGAAACTGCTTCGCAGACCCAGCTTTTCAGCACTTTGGAGCAATTTTCTTTTCAAAATATTGAGGTACAATGTCTTATCCATTGTGTCATCAATGAAGACCAAGTTTCCGACCCCGGCTGCTACCATGCAGCCCCAAACCATTACACTCCCGCCACCGTGCTTCATAGTTGGTTTCAAATTTTCATTTTTGAGCTCCGTATTTGGCTTGCGCCACACATAAGTCATGCTAGCAGACCCAAAAATATTGAATTTTGACTCGTCGGCGAAAATCACCGTGTTCCAGAAGTCTGCATTCCGAGTAGCATGCTCATTAGCAAATATAAGTCGGCTTTTGATGTTGGCCTTGCTAATAAAGGGCTTTTTGCGAGCCACTCGACCATTAAAGTTATGCTTTTTAAGCAGGCGACGGATAGTGCTAGCACTGCACGGCTTATCTAATTCTTTTTCAACTATATTTGCAAGCTTTGGAGCGGATAACCTTGGATTTGCCTTAATTTTACGAGTTATGTAGCGCTCATCTGACTCGTTGAATATTTTGTTAGGTGCTTTTCTGCCTTTATTAAGAAGACGATTTTCATGCACAAAGCTAGATATTTTGGACAGTCGAAGTACTCAAATGTACCATTTCTGCAATTTTCCGCTGCGATTTGTTATTTTTAAAGTGAGAAATTACTAATTCCCGTTGCTCAATAGTGGTACGGCGACCCATTTTCGAAAAATCTTTATTGTTAACCGTTGTAACTGCGCAATCAAACTAAATCAAATGCAAATCGCATGCGTACATGACTAAAAATAAATGCAAAAACAAAGCACAGTTACACGATGTAGCTACAAAGAGAAATATCAATGAGAAATAAGTGTATGAAATAAGCTGGCAGTCGTATTCCTGCTTTATTATTGGTTTTCCCCTTTTTTAAAAAAAGGCGACAAAATTCTAGTTTTTATATCCATACAATATTTTATGCGTATGCGACCACAAAACTACAAAACAAGTTTGTGGGTGTACCTTGTAGTTTTGATAGTATATCAATTTATATTTTCAAAAATGCACTGCATGGAATAAGCTGAGAGCCACTGTATATAACGGGATTCGGTTCAGCTTGGTGTTGCCAGATTGAGGTAAATTTCCCTAATTGAGGTCATTTTTGACTCTTTTTTTGGACAGAGGTAAAAAATGTAATTTTTGACCAAAAGTGGTAAATTTTGCGAAAACGATAAGTTTTTTAGACTTGTTAATTTTACGAGTTATTGGCAGCACTGTTAACTCTCTGAACATACTCATACTCACAAGCAGTTTAAGAGCCCGAACAGAACCAAAGCAACTGTCGGTTGGCGACCCTCTCTCGGAGAAATCCGCTGAGAACACGTCCAGAATAGGAGCGGTTGTCTGATCAGCGTTCCTTTTCGGTGTGTGAATGGTACAAATGTTATTTTTTCATGTTTTTGTTGTTTCTTTCTAAATATTTGTATACTAACAAAAAAAAATTATAACGGTAGTTAATCATTTAAAAATTTGTTGATTTTTTTATTTTGGAAAAAGGTAAATTTTCTCCGAAAGTGGTAAATTTTTTCCCAAATAGTGGCAAATTTCAGTTCGTCTCTCTGGTAACACTGGTTGACAATGGTAACTTAATTAGGAATAGCGACCAAGAGAGAATAAATAAGTTGTTTTTTTTTTTATTACAGAGTATTTAGTTAATAAAGTCAATATATCATGATACAATAAGAAGGTAGGGTAAGGAGCTTTGACAAGACCGTCTGATAATGTCAAAACCATAAAATACAGTGCTACCATATCTAAAGAAAAAATCCCATGACAAATCCATGTTTCATGGTTTCAGTAGGTAAGCGTTTCATATGAAATGCGTTGCTGAAAATTATGATAAACGGGGAATTACTAATTTTTTGGGTTTTATGCAATAAGGTTATGCAATAAGGTAAGTAAAGCCATTCGCTTAAAGTTTATTCTTTGATAGAGTTGTTTTTCATGTTTTTCGTGAGTGATTTGAGTGAATTTAATTTGTGACTATTCATAATAAATATTAATTATGGCAAAAAAGAGTTGTGCTATTTGTCATACAACGTGGAACAAAGAAAACTTGAGTTTTTTCAAAGTTCCAAAAGATGAATGCAAAAGACAAAAGTGGATTGAGTGTTGTGGCATTGATTTAAAACCAACAGGGAAAGTTTGTGAAAAGCACTTTCATAAAAAAGATTTTATTAACGCGCCGCGTGACCCTTGCTGCAAATCACGTTTGATGCCGAATGCAGTGCCGTCGTTGCATGTCAGCCATTCAGTACAAAGTGGTTTATGCTGCAAAAGACCACGTTCGGTGTTGAACGCAGTGCCGTCATTGCATGTCAGTCGTTTGGTACGGAAGGAAGACGATTTTGAAATGTGTGTTACCAACACATATTGTGAAAAAAAATCGAATGAAGTACGAAAATACATTGATTCCAGTACACAAACTGAGTAAGTTCAAAACACTGAAATTTTGGAAATCAGACTTTTGAAATGTGTAAAGTAACCCTCTTGTCATTTAACTAATTTCAACATTTTTCAAAATTTTTGGTACAATATTCTATATCATATTTAATATATTTTAATGTATATAATACATTATTGAGTTAACTGTTCATGCATGCTACAATTTTCTAAAACTTATTATTTAGTGATGAATGCTTGAAACCAAATGAGGAGCTGGAAGAAAAAGTTAAGTTTCTTCAACAAAAAGTTCTTAAGTTGGAAACCGAAGTACAAAATTTACAGCAACTGTCCAAGGGCACAGAATTTATGAAAAGCCTTGACAAAATTTTTACAAAGGGTCAATTACGGAAATTGGGAAGTCCAACCAAAAACATATTTTGGAGCTGGGAAGATATATCATGCTCTATTGTTTTGCATGCTGCTGGACCGAGAGCATATAGACACTTATATCAAATGGGATACCCATATCCGTGTGTTGAAACTTTAAAAAAATGGGCTCAAAAAATTCAGCTGGAAGAAGAAATTCTGCGGTTTTCACTGGATGCTTTAAAGAACAGCACAGTTTCAGAAGAAGACAGACTCTGCGTATTACAGTTTGATGAGATGAAGATAATGTCAATATTTGAACATGACCCATCCATCGATCTTGTAAGAGCTCCAACTAATTTTGTTCAAGTTGCTATGGTGCGTGGCTTAAAGTCTTCTTGGAAACAGCCAGTTTTTTATGCGTTTGACTGCAAAATGTCAAAAAACATTTTATATGACCTTATTACGGCATTATACGATGTAGGCTATCCAGTTGTGGCAAAGTTTCGGATTTGGGGCCATCAAATCAGACTTTATGGAGGGAAATTGGAATATCGACAAGTAAGTTAGATATTTGTTAATTTCTTAAATATACAGGAAATAATATACAATTTATCAAAACTAGATAAAACATGGTTCGAGCACCCTAATAATATAGAGGAAAAAGTTTTTGTATTTGCCGACGTCCCCCACATTTTGAAACTTATAAGAAACCATTTTTTAGATTCGGGTTTAATTTATAGAAACTCTATACTAACACCACAATCAATTAAACAAATCATGCAATACGCAAGAGGATCTGATGTATCCATAGTATATAAATTGACCGATGATCATTTAACTGTGCATCATGCATGTATAGTAGAATATTCCCTTGTTTTTGAAACTTGTCGAAAAAAGAAAATGTTTCCGTAATCGCAGCGTCTGGGATTTCTTTTAATTGTGTTCTTTACTTGTATTCTATTTTTTCTATTATTCTTTTCTTTTATTATTTTTATATGTTTGTTCATCCTTTAGGCAGACAAAAAGTTATGCTAGCCGCTCAACTTTTTTCCAATACCACAGCTAATGCATTGTTATGCAATTGGAAAACCTGTGTATAACGCCTTGAACACAGCTGATTTTTTTCAATTGGTCAATAATTGGTTTGACGTTTTAAATTCAAAATTGTCCACCTCAACAAATATACCATACAAAAAACCATTTGGAAAAGATCATTTTAAGCAGCAATCAGTTCTGAATGAAATGAGTCATGCAATGGGACAAGTTATAATACCATATAAAAAATCACAAGCTCCTTTTCAAAAAGCGATACTTGTAACAAATAATTCACTGCGGTTGCTTCACGAATACGTTCAAGCTAAATATAAAATGGATTATATTGTAACTTATAGGCTCAATCAAGATTTGCTCAAACATTTCTTTGGTTGCATTCGAAGTAAAGGTGGTATGTACGACCATCCTAGCCCAATGGAGTTTAAATATAGGATTCGTAAATATTTATTAGGTAAATATTTATCACCCAAATTTTTAATACATTGCAAAAAATCATGTAAGGCAACCAAAATTTTCCAACCCTTTTTTCCAATTTTTCTCTGTGTCCATTATACTTTTGCGTACGTTATGTGTCCACTACGACGATTTTGTCAAAGCTATTTTTGTTACATCCCTTTAGAGCCATCTTCGAAATGTTTTGGGGGATTTAGTCTTAGTCTTAAATGAAAGAATAAACAAGGTTCTGTTAAAAAAGATATATACAGTTTTGCACAATTGATTTTAGAACAGTCAAAAACGATAATTTTTTTGCAACACCGCAAAAAGTTGGAGGACAATATCGTCATAGTGGACACAGGAAAGTTTAAAATCTGCTTTCAAACGGTGCAAAGTGTGGTATTATTAAAAAAATTACTTTACTCTAATAATTTTTTTTATTGTTTTTTCCATCTTTTCATATATAGCACGAAACACAGAATTTCTTAATAACACTGGAAACGTTGAGGCAGATGATACCAGCTGGTTGAACACCAACATCAACCAAACCTCATCAGGCGCTCGAAATGTCCTTTCCGATGTATTTGTTGAGTCCATAGACCAAGTCGTACAACCGGAATTCAGTGCAGACTTAGAGTGCAGCGAAATAGTCCTTCCAAACGAAACAGAAGACATCGACACATTACATGAAAATGGATTGGAGTTTATGGCGGGTTATATTATAAAAAAGTTAAATTTGGAAGATTATGAGCTCAGTGAAGGAAGTACATGGACATGGGTCGACCAAGTATCACAAGGAAAGTTGAAAAAACCATCATTGAAATTTTTGGACAATGTAAAAAAGCTAGACATCATGTTCCAAAAATTTAATGGTGAAAAAATTGAGCACTGCATCAACTTTCAAAAAAAAATGTTTGATTTATGTTCAACAGTTCCACTGTCAGACAAAATAAAAAAATTTTTTATTAGATATCGTATGCACATTCGCATAAAATTTTTAAATAAGAAATTAAGAATACAAAAAGCTAAGCAAAAAATTATGCGCAATAGTAAATTAGTGAAAATAAAGCTTTAAAATTACTAAAAAATTTATTGTTTCAATTATAGATAATTTCATTTAATATTTTTCTTATTTGCCCTACACATAATTCCTTTTCTAAGTGTTTGTTCCACATTTAAGAAAAATACAGAAAAGTGGCAGCGCTAAAAGGCTTTTTGACACAAGCAGACGGTCTTGTCAAAGCTCCTTACCCTACCTTCTTATTGTATCATGCAATATATCATATATGATATACGATGCAATAAAGGGTTAAATGCAAAATTTTAACATAAGAATGCTATTGATTGCAAAGTTTGAACAGGGATCGCACGATATACACGTATTCTGATTCCGCGTATAAACTTAACATATTGCAGTACTCATCTACCATTTCAGTTTCAAAGAAAACAATTTCCAATCATTCCTGCTTTTGCAATGACTATTAATAAGTCGCAGGGGTAAGCATTCGGCGCCTGCTACACGTTCAATATTTATCGTGATACTTGTATCGCGATCCAAATTCATGGATTGATGGATCGCGCTCGAATGCTACACGTTCAATATTTATCGCGTCAGTATTCATATAATTTTTGTGCTGAGTGGTTCGCTGGTGCAGAATGACACATGAAAATAAAAGAAAAGCCTGTATAGCTATCTTGCTTGACATGGCATTAAAAAAGAAAGTTAACAGAAAGCATGCTCATGCATGAAGTAGCCCACATTAAAAGCATGCACGCATGCATGATGCTTGTAGCATGCCTGAAGTTGGCGAACTTTTAACTTTTTGCGGGCATCAAAGCATTGACAGAAGACATTTATGAAATAAAAGCAATATCAACACAAGCAATTACCATAAAATATTCTCCAATTCCACTTTTTTTTAATAAATTTAATGTATTTTCACTACTTTTCCTTTAAAATTTCTATTCAGTTTAACATATTTGAAATTTATCATAAAGGCGATGCATGCTTTCTATGCGCTTTAACCAAGCATGCTTCACAGGCACGATGCATGCTTAAGGCATGCATGCTTTCTATGTTTTTTGGCCTAATGTACATATATTGCTTTTGTTTCTCTACAAAATTTGCTTCAAACATTAAATGTACGCCAATACAAAGGAAACATTAATTGTTCGTGTCGTGAATAATACTAAAACATTAATATTTACTATAAATTTAAGTAGTTATAAATCTACATACTATATAAAATACTACCATATTGCTTTCTTTCCTAAAAAAGTACTATTTCTAAAAGAACATCTGTGTTTTCTTTCTTGTCAATTGTTCGATTCATGAATACTTGATCATTATATGTTATCAATGCTTATAAAGTGAAGAAACTTTCATGAGCAATTTGTGCATAAGGAATGCAATAACGTTGATCAAAAAAATTATTAACTTTGATAAATTGATCATAATATATGATCAGTGCTTTTTGAAGAACTATAGCAAAAATTCAGAGCATAGCGCATAATTGATGATCAAAACTTATAAATGTTTAAAGAATACATTTTTTGTATTTTATAAACAGCTTGATCAAAAATCGTGCGCAAACAATTTTCTCCGTGCAGTGGAGTAAGAAATGGTTGCAAGACCGCGAAAAATTTACTCACTTAAATTTAATGAACGCCATTGTAGTTTATAAAGAAATGGATGACTACGAAAATTATTTTCGCATGTCCAATGAGAACTAATTAATATAATTATAATATAATTAGTTACTCCGTTTTTGCTGAAGCAAGATACTGTGATGAGGAAAACAATTTCACCAAAAGAAAAATTGGCCCTGACCTTGCATTATTTTGCAACTGGCACGTAAGTATTTTTGTATTTCGTTAATATTTTTTAACTTATTACCTATTTTTCAGATACTTTAAAAATGAGAGGTTTGAAGCGATTATGTCACGACAGTCAATAAGTGAAGCTGTCGCAGATACCTGTGAAGCTCTTATTTATGTCCTAAGGGATTATATTAAAGGAAGTTAACGAAAGTATTATATTAATATCTTTTTTCATATTTATTACAAACTTAAGTATAAAAACATAGTATTATTGGCCATAATGACTTGAGAAAAGAGATTTTATTGACATGTCTTGCGTATTCGTAGTATATACGTCTTGGGTTGCACCTTTGAGTATAAATATATAGAGAAACCACTCCAGCAAAACAAATTTAGGGAGTAACTCTGCCGCTTAGATGGCGCACTTACTCAACAATCGCTGAGATGCTGACACAGACTATGATTGATGCACTGAACACATTGACGACGGCAACGACATCACGACATCTGTCAAATTTTTTTACATGTATTTCTTATGGAGAGAATTTGGTCTAATGTCGCAATGTCGTGTCGTCGATATAGAACTATTCCTAATTTGACAGCTTGTCGTCGCTGTCGTCGTCAATGTGTTCAGTACATGAGGCAAATGATGCATAAAGAAATTTGTAAACATAAGTGCTTATGAGTAAGTATGTATGTGTGTATGTATGCGTGCACAAAACTAACAAAGCCTGTTGCTGTTGAAAAGATTTTATTTTTTTACAGGAGTTTAGAGAGGAAAAAGTAGTCCTTGATCTAGATTTAAATATCTAAAATTTTGAAAAATAATATGTCGATAAATCCTACATGTCGACAACTTTTGAAGTTATTGTTTTTCATTCGGTTAATTTTGGGCATTTTTATTTCAGTTTTGTGATTTTTTAAGAAATTGTAAAAGCATAAATTTTGCCAGTTTTTTTTAAAATGCAGTGAATTCTCCAAAAAAATATGTATTTTCAACATACTATTGTTCCAACGAATTTTTTTATGCTTTTTATTTTAATAAAGATAAACATTAAATATAACATAAAAACAACTCATTTTAAATAAAATAACAGAAAAGGCAAAAAAATTTTAAAATAAAAAAAAATTATGCGTACTTATAATTAATATACGTAATCTATTTATAAATAGGCGTAGGCAGAACAGTTAAGAACCATTTTCTGCCGTGTTTCTCAACCGATTTTGACAATTTTTTTTTCAAATCAATAAGAGTGGGGAGAAGGAGTGCACTGAATAAATATAGTGGGCGTGGCACATCCCATATCCAAATTTGCGATATCGAACAGCTTTAGAGTTATAGGTCACACAGCTTCCGAAATCGGTATTCGACCACAAATCACACGTACCACTTCACTGGTTACATTTTATGGGCGTTAAAAAAGGGGCGTGGAACTTTTTAGCAGCCCAAACTTTTGTTATAACTTTCAAACTATAAGTCACAAATCAATGACACTATGTAGGAACTTCCTATTTGGTCGCGTTGTTTGACTGGAAAAATTGAACGAGCATTAGACAAGGGGGCGTGGCACCACCCATACAATTTAAATTTTTATCTCGAATAGCTTTGGAAGTAAATGCCATATAACAATGAAACTCAATATGTGTTGGAAGTTGGTGATATCCATCTACTAGAAAATCGTGGCGAGCATTGGAAAAAAGGGTGTGGCTCTGCCCATATAAACCAAATTTTTGATATCGAATAGCTTTGGAAGTAAAAGTCATAGAACATGGAAACACAGAATGGAGTTTCTATTTTGTGATTTCCTGTCGGTGGTACATATGTTGCGATATGAGTTTGGTTATATTTCCACGTGGGTGAAGGAAGAAAAAAATGTTTTTACTAAAAATACAAAAAAACAAAAATCAATTTTTAAATGGTCGAATTTCGACCAAAGGCGACACTAGTATAATAAAATAAATAAAACTAGAATCGATATTATAAGATATTATTATTATATAGATCCCGGGGTATTAAAGATATTTTCGGGTCTCATTTAAAAAATAAATCCCTATCTTCATTTTTCCAATGAGAGGTTTTACGACGAGTAAGTTGCGTCAGTATATATCGCTCGTTTTCTTGAATAACGTTACAATCCAACAAAACATAAGAATTGAGTTAATTAGACAGAAATATTCGTGTTACCATAATCTATGCTGTGTACAATTTTGGTAACGATATCTTCTTTATTTTTTGCAGAAAAATAGAATTTGTGATTCGATAATATCCAGTTTTTTTTTGTCACTTTGTATGGATTAAACAATGTTCATTACAGTAGTACTTGTATATATGATGTTTTGTCCATATTTTGAAAATGGTGAATTAATTTCCTTTGTCTGTTCAAAACTTAAAATGTTTCTCCTGAAAAATCTAATTTTTTGAGTTGTAACGTTATTGAAGAAAACGAGTGATATAATGTTCTCACAGGGACGCTTTTTTTGTAAAGAGTTGATTAATTTTGCTTGTAACCATATCTTCGACACTCGGTTTTTTGGCTTTTGGCGATCTGAAGATGTGCCGTGGAATCCGTGAGTTTTGAACAAAGTTATTGGGATGTTTAAGAGAAAAAAAAATGAGTTTCGCCATTTTTATTTTTTTTTTAATTTGTTCGTAAAGATTCTCAGCCCGAGTCGTCATAAAAGGGCTTAGAAGTCTCTTCTTCTAAAGATATAGCCTTTAAATGAGGTGGTACATAATGAATTATGCTTGATCGAGCAATCGTTGATGTTTGAATTAAAATACGGGTTAACTTAGACTCGATTGTGGCGTCCGTGGCGTAGTTGGTTAAAGTGCGTGGCCGCTATGTCAAAGAACTTTGGAGACCCAGGTTCGAACCCCAGCCAGCGACAGAAAATTATTTCAATTAAAATAATTTTTCTGTACGGCCGCCACCTCTCTGCAGACAATGGCAAACCTCAGAGAGTAATCAAATTGCCATGTAAAGCTTCTTGAGAATAAGAACATTCCGTTCATCGCCGTTCGGAGTCGGCGTTAAGCTTGTAGGTCCATTTCTCGGTCAATTGTGTACAAACTTAATAACACGCACACCACAATTGATCATAAGAAGCTAGGTCAAAGTCCTTTCAAGGGCTGAAATGGCCAGTTATTTATTTTTTTTTTTTTTTTAACTTAGACTCGATATTTTGATCTATACATGAACTTAACCCTTAAATTCCCAGCGTATCTTTTTTGATACAACCGAGAAAATAAGCTATTTCTTTTAAAATATTGCAAAATTAAATGCTGGATATGTAGTTTCACTCAGAAAATTCCAAGTATAAAACAAAAATTTAATTATAACTTCGTTGGTTTGGGAAATATTGGCCGTCAAATTAAAAAAATGTTTTTTTTTCAATTTTTACGGAAAGTTCGCTTTTTGACATGAAATATCTTTTAAAATATTAACAATTTTAGAGTAAAAAAATACAAGTTAGTCTAGTTATCATAAAAGGAATCGTTTTCCACGTTTTTGCCTTGAACTCCTACAACCAAGCTGATTAATGGTATACGTCGGAATACCCACTATATCTTTTTGGATACAACCATGTTTTCTTTAATAACTCGTAAACAAAAATTTTTTCCAAAAATAAAAACGGGGTCGTGTTCAGGGGATCATTTAGCACAACATAATTTTTTTTTTAATGAAATCGGTGTTGTTGGGCATTTAAGGGTTAAAAGCCTTTCACAACAAAGATCCAAGCTATACGTACATGGGAAAATATTTGGATACTGAGTCGGTATGGAGGTTTTTAGAAGTTTTTCATTATAGCTCGTTGAACTATACATGATGTATTTAAATCCTTTTCGCAAAATTTTATAGTTCCCTTTCCATATTGAGCCAAATTGTTTAATTCTTCATTGCCTGAATGCTTGACCCAAAGCATTCGTCTTTGATCAGTTGGTAAATGAAAAATGACAACGAACCACATGGTGTAGAAACATTGTAGCAATTTTTATGTACGCATTTTGATGGCATTTTTTTCTTTGAAAATTTAATAGAAATATAATGAGTCGCACAACCAAAATCTATAAAAGTGCATGTAAGAATTAAATGCTACACGCATGCGCTTGCCTCAGCAGCACAAAAACACAAACAAACAAGTCGCAACTCAACGGGATCATACCGCACACACAACTAATGCGACAGCTCAACCAACAAAACAACACTGTGTGTGTGTGTGTTTGTGCATTGCTGTCTGTCTGTTCATTTGTATATTTGATCAATGTCGATAGTAAAAAAAAAAATATACAAACCAGCGTAGAAATCTGAAAGTGGTGTATGTGGCGCCATCTAGTGTGAGAGTGACACAACTCAAAGTAATTTCTCTATATGTATATACTCAAAGGTTGCACCAACGTTACTTTGATAAATCAGAATGGAAGATTGCGATTGTGGATACTCATTTCGTAAGCCGCTGTGCTAATTGCATTCCGCCAAAAAATTATTTACTACGGGGAAGGTGTAGATGCAAAAACATTTTCCTCCGGTGATGTTACTGTGTTTCTTGTATACGCATTAATTTGAACAGAATTTCTGTTCAGCGTGCCCAGCTCCGCTTCAAACAAAATGTCGTTGATGGCTTTTTCTGCAAACAGTCTTTGTGTTGATTGCAGCTTCTCCAATTTTTCGCTCCAATATATTGCTATTGCGTTGACATTATTTCTTGAAGATTGTGGTGTTTCCGACAGAAACAAACAGGCTTTTTCAAGGAGCTCATTGTGCTTTGCTATGGAGCTATGTACCTTTTATTTTTTTTTTTTTTTTTTTTTTGGAGGAAGTACATTGTTTACAGACGAAAAATATGATTCGTCGAATTGCTCCACAGAACGGCTTCTCACAGTAATGTCATCCGAATCACCCTCACATTCAGAAACCACGCACTGAAAATATAATAATTATTAACGTATAATAATTATATTCTATATATATAAAAAATTGTTGCAAGTTCGTTGTGACTTTATAACTCACGAACGGTCGAACCGAATTCGATAAAATTTGTAGGTTTCTTTCGTATGATCGTAAAGATGGTGTATGTGACGAAATCGGTCCAGTGGTTCCTGTGGATACGGTATTTTAAAGATTTTCCCATATACTCCCATACAAATATCAACAAAATGGCCACCATATTTCATAAAGGGATTTCTTACTGTCAGTAAACCATGCATCGTAATTTGGCAAAAGATAGACAGATTGATAGATTGATAGATAGATTGATAGTTGGATATATTGAGAGATTGATAGATAGATAGATTGATAGATAGATAGATTAATGTGTAGATAGTTGATAGATTGATTACTAGACTGATAGATAGATGGATAGATTGATAGGTAGATTGATAGAAAGAGTCGCATTTGAAATAAAAAGATCAAACTTCATATAAAAAAAAGTTAAAAAATTTCCAATAAAAATTTTCTGAATTTTTTTTATTAAAAGTATTTATGAAGTTTTTCATTTCTTTTCGAAATGGAGAAAAGCCTTTATTGAACAAAAAGAGTTTTCATTTTTTTGAAATGCCACGTGAAAGACGTTTAAATATTGGTAGACGTACACGTCATTCGACAGTTGTTACAACCAATCGAAGATCACAAAGTGAACAAGATCGTAATGAACAAAATGCATCACAGAGGGAAGGACGTAGACGTATAAATCAATCGATTGATAATGCAAACATGGTTGACAGTGCAAGGCCAATAAATCGACGTACGCGTTCCTCAATTCGAAGCATACTTCAAATGAAATTGGCGGTTTTTAATTATGATAGCACAACTGATTACAGTATGCATTCTAATATTGGCCAAATGAATAAACAATGTGTGCATTGTAAAGCATTGAAATTTTTGAACGAAACACCTGGCATGTGCTGCGCTGGTGGCAAAGTGAAATTGCCTGTATTAGAACCTCCACCAGACCCTTTGCACTTATTAATTGTTGGCAATTCGCCATTGTCAAAGCATTCCTTAAGAAATGTTCAAAAGTACAATAGATGCTTCCAAATGACATCTTTTGGAGCTACGAATATCATAAGAGATGGATTTATGCCGACGTTTAAGGTGATTACTTCGGATGCAATAAATTATATGAAATTAAATTTATGTGCCGTCGCTGTATTTGATGTTTTTCAAAATTCAGATTCGTCATCCAAAGGTATTTCGAAATCATTACAGATTCAAGGTCAGATATACCACAGAGCTGGGTCATTGTTGCCATTCTCAGATGCCAACCATAGGTTTTTGCAAATATATTTCATTGGTAATGAGAATAACGAATTGAATCAGCGCTGTGCAATTGATTCAAATACAAGAAGAGATATCGTGAGTGAGCTGCAAAGATTTTTCGATCAACACAATGAATTGGTAAATTATTCAAGATTGCACTGGATCAGATGCCCTCTGATGACCATAAAATCGTAATATGTGCTGAAAGAACACCAATCGGACAACATGCCAGGCGGTTTAATGTACCAACAATTGATGAGGTGGCAATCGTAATAGTCGTTGAACAATTTCGGCAAAGAGATATTGTTTTGTACCGTAGGAATGGTCAGTTAAGTCGTATTTCCGAACTCAATCGTTGTTACGACACATTGCAATACACAATTTTGTTCACCGGTGTGAAGTTACCATCGTTTTCGCCCCATCCGGCGAATATTAGATATCCTAGCTCTGTTATCACATATGTTAACAGCAGAATACTGCTAAATGTAAAAAGCTCAAAAATTTATAAGCGAATTGAAAAAAAGCTTTCAACCATTCGATCGCATTTTTAGTTAGCTGAAATGGCTACTACTAGAGGGCATTGCCTAAAAGCTTATTCAGCTAGTCAAAAAATTTATTCTATTATAAAAAACTATGACAGCGATGATAAAAAAAAATAATTTCCGTTAAATATTTTTCCGTTGAACTTTTCCGCTCTTCGGAGTTGAGATCAAAAAGGTTGCCATATATTCAATGATGATATGTTCGAATTTATTTATGTAACCCAAATTGAACATAGTACGATGTACAATTAAACTCCCATTTTTAATGAAGTGTGTAAAGTGTAACTTTCCTTATTTTCTTATATCGAAAAAAAAAACTACATGAATTGTCATTGCATTTAAAAGGTGGTGTTAAGGCAGGGGTGAAATAGTGTCACAACGTTCCAGAAAATGTTTTCATAGTTTTTTTTAGACCAATAGTTTTTATTATAAAATACAGCGAGCATTGTACAAGGGGGCGTGGCAGCTCGAATCTGCAATATGGAATAACTTTAAAATTATAGGTCGCACAATATTGGAATTAGGTGTTCGGCCTCGATTTACATGTGCCGTTCCACTGGTAAAATCTTATGGGCGTTGGACAAAGGGCGTGGCACTTTTTCGGCTGCCCAAATTGTTGGTATAACTTTCGAACCATTAGTCATACATCAATGAAACTCGGTAAGAATGTACTATTTAGTCTTGTCCTTTGACTGGAAAAATTGAGTGAGCATTGGACAAGGGGGCATGGCACCGCCCATAAAAGTCAAACTTATGGTATCAAATAGCTTTGGAACTAAATGCCGCATAATAATGAAACTCGGTATGGAGTTGCCACTTGATAATGTCCATCTACTAGAAAACCGAGACGGGCATTGTACAAGGGGGTGTAGCTCCGGCCATACAATTACAATTTTTGATATCGAATAGTCTATGAAAGTAAATCACAAAACGTTGAAATTTAGAATAGAGTTACTATTTGGTGATGCATTTCTACTATAAAACTTGGTCAGGCATTGATCAAGGGCGTGTGGCCCATACATGCCAAAGTTATGATATCGAATAGCTATGGAAATTAAAGTCGCATAACATTCAAACTCACAATGGAGTTCCACTTGGTGATATCCTTCTACTAGAAAACTGGGACAAACATTAATCAAGGGGTGGAAAGCTATGGAAATTAAAGTCGCATAACATTCAAACTCACAATGGAGTTCCACTTGGTGATATCCTTCTACTAGAAAACTGGGACAAACATTAATCAAGGGGTGTGGTCTCCACCCATGCAAGCCATAGTTTTGATATCGAAGCTTTTCATGTGTTTGTGCTGCGAGAGCCTCAATAAACTGCATGTTGCTTTCTACTGTACTCTTTTTGTTCTCAGCAAGCACAACACACAAAACAAACACACAAATACATATATATACATACTTTGCTGCGCTTAAAGCTAATTGGACCGAAGTACATTCTAATATGTTCAAATTAGTTTTGATGTGGTGAATTAATCTAACGCAGTTTTGTTAAAAGGGGATTCACTGACCACCTTTAGCATGTTGAGGATTTTTTTGATGAGAATGAGAATCAATCCGACTTGATGTATGTGTGTATGTACGTATGTTCGTATGTTTATTTGTTTCGCTGCATGCAACTTTTCTACACATGTTTGACGGTGGTTTTCCTGTTATTTGTAAATGAACAAACGGCTGACTTTTTACTTTCTAGAATTGAATTTGTGTGATTCAATAAGTTTTTTTAGAAATAAACAAGAGAACTAGGACGGGCATAGGAAAAGGTGTTATGGTTTCGATCAAACAAGTCAAATTTTTGATATTGAATAGCTTTGGAACTAAACGTCGCATGACAATAAAACTCAGTATGGAGTTACTAATTGCCAAAGTCTTTCTACTGTAAAACTAATATGTGCATTGGAAAAGGGGGTGTGGCCCAATTCTCTATACAGAATAGCTATGGAAGCTAAAATCACAGGACATTCACACTCATAATGGAATTGTCACCTGGGAGTGATGTTCTGCTACTGGGAAACTGTAACGAGCAGTAGAACATGAGCGTGGTGTCAGACTAAGGGACTAATAAAAGTTTTGAATTTAATTATTATTTCCAATATACTTGCCACGCGCCGGGTATAGCTAGTATATAATAATATATAATAATATATAATAATATATAATAATATAATAATGTATAATAATATGTAATAATATATAATATAATAAATTTAATTTTATTTTTAACGATTATGACACATCAAAATAGAATTACTATTAACAACTATTTATTTGTTTATTTTAATTTTAGAAATTACGCATCAATGAAGATCATCTAATTTTTAATTATTCAAATTAAACTCTAGATACGCAGCTTAATACCTTAATATGAAAATAAATTCGTTTGCTTGCATAAACTCAAAAATACTTGGTGCACCTAGTGCATTGAACACTATATTTTATATGCTTGAACTATTTTGCACACTTTCTTCCACCAATTATTAAGCGTGTGCAAAAACGTTCGCAATAGGGGCATTCATAATAAGTGTATGTAATTTTGGTTCAATAAAAAAATTGGTAATAAAATAATGATTTTATAAATTGCACCATAACAATTTTAGGTTCAGATAGAGCTTTCAACTAGTTTAATAGTGCTTTTATCAAATCAACTTTGTATTAATACATTCATAATTAAATTATTAACAGGTTTGTTGAAAATCGGGTAAAATTATTTTATTTTAATGATTATAACGAAATCCTTAATTCATTTATTTAATATGCTCTAGTTTTTGAGATATTAAATAAATTAAAACATTTTATTTTCTTACAATTAATGGGTATTTTGTAAAAAAAATATTCTAAAAATCGTTCTCATTTATAGAGTCCAAAAGTTGACCGGAATATAACTTCAAGTAGTTATTAGTATAGTATGTAGAATCCAGATTTTTATGCAGAAAAAAATTTTCTCAGCATAGGTATTTTAACGGTTCTTACCTATATATTACCGGTATATATACCTTTATATTTAAATTTTCCTTTTGCAAAAGTAATGGAGGTCGGTCATACATATTAACCTTCTCCAACAGTCTCTTAAAGGTCACCTGTTCAGGTATATTAAATAAATATACAAAAATCATAAAATTTGTATGGGAGCCCCCCTAAGAAGTGGTCGGAGAGCATAGGTGCCCAACGGAAAAATTTTCCTTTTGTAAAAGTAATAGGGGCAGTCATACATATTATCCCTATCCGGCCCTATCATAATAATTATAGTTTCTAATAATTTCAATTAAGTTTTTTATAAATATATTAAATAGACGGACGGCAGACGGACATGGTTAAATCTACTCAGGATGTGGCGCTGATCAAGAATAAATATACTTTTCTACATTATATACTCCTACTTTTGTGCATTACAAAAGCTTTCACAAAGTTAATATACCCTGGCATAGTTGCCAACTAATATTCCCATACAAATTCTCTTTTTCCCACAGCAATTAAAAAAAATTCCCACGTGAGATATTTTTACTAAAAAATTCCCACAGCAATTAAATATCCCACAAAAAATCCCACAGCCATTAAAAAATCCCACAAATGGGAAATTTTAAAAAATACATATCAGTGATTAATGTTATAAAACATATATTGAGAACACCTCTATAGATGTTTTTAAGGGAGATTACTTTTTTAAAAATTAAAGTAAATAAAGAACAGAAAATAAAATATACAAAATTTTATTTATAAGTAATAAACTAATTGTTAACATTGAGACCAAAAGTTAAAATTTTTAATGAACATTAAAAAAAAATTTCAGCGAATATTAAAAAAACAAAAATTCACATACATATCGACTCATAACCGCCAAAATATCTAAAGCGACATAATATCCCATTTATGTTTTTTCATGAAAATCGATAATTTGCGATGGTTTACATCGTCTGTCAAAATTTCATAGGTGTACGAAATTAGATTATGAATTTAAACCAAAAGCAATTTTAGCTTAGCAAAGTGTCGCTTAAGATGAAATTCTCTAAAAGAAATTAATCAATATAAGAGATAAAATTATTAAAATAAAATTAATAGCAAAGAGATAAGAGATAAAAGATAAAATTAATAGCAAAGATAATTAAAAAAAACCTTCTCCTGTAAAATTTTCTTTTTGGCGCTTAAGATATTTTGGCGGTTATGAGTCGATATATTATTAAAATTATTATTTATATTATTATATAATATAATAATTACATTATATATATGTATATAATATTATAATTAAAATTATTTATATTAAAATGTAAAATAAATAAGTAAATTCAAGGAAAAACATTAATTTTGTTATATAATATTTAATTTAAATTAAAAATTTGTATCGAAAGAAATCAGTTAAATTTTCTTAAGTATACTAAATATAACGGAAAGCAAAAATGTTGCTGTTCTTAAATAAAAGATTGCCTAAAAAATAAAAGCTTTAAATAGTTCACTAGTATAATACACTAGTTATGAATAGTAGTTCATAAATAAATTAATTTAAAATTCAGATTTTTGAAGCAAAATTTTATTAATTCTATCCGTCTTGACTGTCTTGACTTTCATACATTTTTGTTGTAAACAAATTGTAATGCGTTTTGTTAAAAACAGCCTGATAGCTAATTTTATTTTCAGTAAGCCGCTTAGCATGCTGAATTCCTGAAAGTATTTCTGTAGAGAGTATTTCTAACTTTATTTTTATTTTAATTGAATTGACAAAATATTCTCTCTACATTTGCAGATGAGTGTGGAAGACTTGCCACATAAATAACTAGTTTCCTCATTTCAGGGAAAACATATTTATTTTTGTCATCATTTTGATTAAGAACCGAGTTCCAAAATTCTGAAAATGACAAGTTAAAATCTATGCCTAAATTCTTAATTTTTCTAAATTCCAAGTGAATCTTATTAATTTTATCAAAAGTAATAATGTGCGGCACCAGCCGCACTAATGGTATTATTGACCCTGTTCTTACTTTTTTCTGATCTAAAACAGTAATGTGTTTCCACATTTCCATGTTTTCTACAGGAAATCTTTTTAATAGCTCTTTGGCAGATTTTTTCAAAAAATTAAGGCAGTTAGAGGCAATATCGACATTCTACTTTTTCGTTTCTAATTCTATTAAAACTAATGCTCCTAAATCTAGGTTCTCAAAATTATTACGTAGACTGTATTTGCATAGTTATCCGGTATTATCATCTATTTCAAAGGAGATATTTGAAAAATTTGAAAACATGTACTGGAAAAAAAAAATCCCACAAAACTTAAAAAATCCCTCATTGAATTAAAAAATCTCATGGGAATTCCCACATCCCACAGCAATTAAAATATCCCACAAATGGGAAATTTCCCACAAAACTGGCAACTATGTACCCTGGCCTGTTCAGGTGTAGGGTACCAAACCTTTGTAGAAACGAAATCATAGGGTGTCCCAAAAAACTGACTTCATATTTGATTTTAGCGACTTCGAAAACATTAAGTAAAGTCGCCAAACCTCACGGCTTTTTTACAATTGTTGATAATTGTGTAATTATCAAATTTTTTAATAGTTTTACAAACTTTTGTTCCTATACTTCCATTTTTTTACAAAATTTACAAGTATTGTAAGTAATTCCGAAATGTATAAATTACATTTCTGTACAATATTGCTAAAAAGCAAATTAAGTCCTTCAGTGAAAAGCAAGTACTCAAAAGATAGTAAATTCCTTGTAATTTTCTTATCTTGATCGTTTCGGTTTTTAAAGGTTTTTATAAACCTCTGTTTTATAGCAAGTGAATATAATATTAATAGCAAGCGTTCTTTTCTAACGAAGTCATATATGCAAGTGTAAAAAGTATAATGGATTAAAAAGTATAATTACATATGCAACAAGATTTATTGTGATAATTTCATAACGTTTTTTTATGGTTTTAGTTTAACCATAACAATTTTTTATAATTTTTATAAACACTGAAGATACAGGGGCTATTATACTCTACTTTGGTTTTATGGAGATAATTATTTTTGGATTTCTGTGAGTATGTTGCAGGTATATGTTCAATTATGTTCAATTACAATAATATATTAGTGGCACCTTTTCATGTTGTTTTTAAAACTTAAAGTGGCTACGCTGCATGTGTCATTGACTTTAAGATTTTCTTTGAGTTGTAAAAAGCGCGAAGAATAATTAAAACAAGTTTAACTAAAAAAACCCAAAAAACAAGGAATATTTCATTAGAAATGAATACGGTAAGTAATTTTGACCTATAAGTGAATGTATTTTTTTAATAAGTGAAAGAAGTTATTAAAAAAGTGTAAAAGAAAAAATTGTAGTTGTTTTTTTTTTGTGGTGGCGGTTTTATTTTTCACCACTTGGATATTGTGGCAATTAATAAGTTCATTTTTACACCATGAAGGTTCTGCTTCTCACCAGTAGATGGAGCTTATAAGCTTTATAATAAATAAGCTTTTTAACATTGTACCAAAGATCATATAATATTATTATATGATCTTTTATAATATTATTATATGATCTTTGATTGTACGATTATTTGTACACTAGGGTGGAGAGTTTACTTTTTTTTTTTTAATTATGACAACGATTAGTGATCAAAAGTTCTTAGTGGATCCAGATATAGATATGAAGATATAGATATAGATATAGATATAGATATAGATATAGATATAGAAACAGATATAGATACAGATATAGATATAGATATAGATATAGATATAGATATAGATATAGATATAGATATAGATATAGATATAGATATAGATATAGATATAGATATAGATATAGATATAGATATAGATATAGGTATAGGTATAGATATAGATATAGATATAGATATAGATATAGATATAGATATAGATATAGATATAGATATAGATATAGATATAGATATAGATATAGATATAGATATAGATATAGGTATAGATATAGATATAGATATAGATATAGATATAGATATAGATATAGAGATACATATAGATATAGATATAGATATAGATAGATATAGATATAGATATAGATATAGATATAGATATAGATATAGATATAGATATAGATATAGATATAGATATAGATATAGATATAGATATAGATATAGATATAGGTAAAGATATAAATACGGTCAAGAATAAATTTAAAAACTTCGTGGATGTTAAATATATGCTACATAATGCTATAATAACAATGCTACACAAATTATTCAGCAATCATTTTTAATTTTAAAGATATTTATATTCAAATTTTAATGTTAAGAACTAATTACACTCAAAAGTTTTAAAATTTATTCTTTTCGGTTCATTTTTTTATGCCTAAAAAATTCTTTACATTTTTTCTAACAGGAAAGCTTAAAAAAAGCTCTTTTTATGTTACTTCATATAAAGAGTGGAGATAATTATAAACAAAAACGAATATTTTACATTATTATAAACCCTTTCGCATAGATTTTATATCCAAAAATTTCAAAGAAATAACAAATCAATCGCGAAGAGATTCTACACAATAATTTAAAATAGAAATATATTAAAATAATACCTAAACAGGCAAACCAAAAGTTTTCTAACAACAAGATATATTTATGTTTAAAAGTCGATGAGTTTTCAAAAGAGAAATAAATTTGTATGGAGTACACTTTTCATAAATAAAATATTATTCTTACAAAGCAATCGCATTCTACAAAAAATTCAACTCGAAAATCAAAAAAAGTAACTTTTGTCAAATTGCAAAACAGTACCACAAATTCTACAAAGTTTAATAACTTTTGATCAAAGTCTATAGATATGAGACTTTAACGAAAAGAAAGGTTCATTTTTTTTATTTGAACTGGAAAAATTCAACTTTTCTGTTAAAATTTGCAAAAAAAGTTGCCACTACATTAAAGCATATCTATAGACTTTGATCAAAAGTTATTAAACTTTGTAGAATTTGTGGTACTGACAGTGTGGTCAACTTTTTGCAAATTTTAACAGAAAAGTTGAATTTTTCCAGTTCAAATAAAAAAACTGAACCTTTTTTTTCGTGAAAGTCTCTAAGGTCAAAGTGGACACTACATTAAAGCATATCTATAGACTTTGATCAAAAGTTATTAAACTTTGTAGAATTTGTGTACTGACAGTTTGGTCAATTTTTTGCAAATTTTAACAGAAAAGTTGAATTTTTCCAGTTCAAATAAAAAAAACTGAACCTTTTTTTTCGTTAAAGTCTCTAAGGTCAAAGTTGACACTGCATTAAAGCATATATATAGACTTAGATCAAAAGTTATTAAACATTGTAGAATTTGTGGTACTGACAGTTTGGTCAATTTTTTGCAAATTTTAACAGAAAAGTTAATTTTTCCAGTTCAAATAAAAAAACTGAACCATTTTTCTCTCTACGGTCAAAGCTGACACTACATTAAAGCATATCTATAGACTTTGATCAAAAGTTATTAAACATTGTAGAATTTGTGGGACTGACAGTTTGGTAAATTTTTTGCAAATTTTAACAGAAAAGTTGAATTTTTCCAGTTCAAATAAAAAAAAATGAACCTTTTTTTTCGTTAAAGTCTCTAAGGTCAAAGTTGACACTGCATTAGAGCATATCTATAGACTTTGATCAAAAGTTATTAAACTTTGTAGAATTTGTGGTACTGTTTTGCAATTTGACAAAAGTTACTTTTTTTGATTTTCGAGTTGAATTTTTTGTAGAATGCGATTACTTTGCAAGAATAATATTTTATTTATGAAAAGTGTACTCCATACAAATTTATTTCTCTTTTGAAAACTCATCGACTTTTAAACATAAATAAACTTTTGGTTTTCCTGTTTAGGTATTATTTTAATATATTTCTTTTTTAAATTATTGTGTAGAATCTCTTCGCGATTGATTTGTTATTTCTTTGAAATTTTTGGATATAAAATCTATGCGAAAGGGTTTATAATAATGTAAAATATTCGTTTTTGTTTATAATTATCTCCACTCTTTATATGAAGTAACATAAAAAGAGCTTTTTTAAGCTTTCCTGTTAGAAAAAAATGTTATTAACAGAGTTATTACATTTTTCTCTGTTAACATAATGTTAACACAATGTTAAATTTTTAACAGAGCTCTGTTAAGTTTTTTTCGCCTGATGCTGCATTTCGCAGGATGCTAACTTCACACAAGTATTTTGTTCTGGAGAGGAGATGATGGTTATCATCACCGATGATAAATCCAACGAATGGCGATTTTGGATTACTTTTTTGAGTAAAATTTTCAACCTATTAAATAACACAATATTTTTCATTGTTTTCAGGTCAAGAAACAACGAAAAAGTTAGTGCGATGAATTTTTATTCGTATCGATTAATGATTCGTGTCCAAGAGGAGAATTACATTGTGATTCAACAAACTTTTTCATCAATACATTGTAGACATGTATGCTAAAATCGAAAGCGAACGATTGAATTTTATCCATTATAACCAAACCCGATTGAGATCTGAAGAGTACATACATTTACGTGATGCAGTATTGAATGATGTGGATGTGAATGACATTGGACGTTTAACGATATTACCATCGTCATATACCGGTAGCCCACGTCATATGCACGAGTATTCGCAAGATGCCATGTCATTTGTTCGTCATTACGGCCGTCCAGATTTGTTCATCACATTTACTTGCAACCCAAAATGGGCTGATGTGTATGATTACTTGATGTGTATGGAAAATATGGTACACGGCCCATGCGGTGAAATAAATCCAAATTCACCATGTATGATCGACGGCAAATGTTCAAAGCGTTTTCCAAGACAATTTATTGCTGAAACAATGCACGGTGATGATGGATATCCACAGTTTCGCTGACGATCAAGTCAATATAATGGTAAAACCACAACTATTAAAATTCGGAATCAAAACTTTGTTGTTGATAATCGTTGGATAGTGCCGTATTCACCGTTGTTATCAAAAATTTTCAATGCTCACATAAATGTCGAATACTGCAATTCAGTCAAATCAATAAAATACATTTGTAAGTATGTTAATAAAGGAAGTGATATGGCCGTTTTTGGAGTGGCTGCTGAAAATAGAAATGACGAAATTGGACGATATATTAGTACTAACAAAGCTATTTGGCGAATTTTATCATTCCCAATACATGATAGACAGCTTGTCGTTATACATTTAGCAGTCCATCTTGAAAATGGCCAACGTGCTTATTTCACTGATGCAAATGCCGCACAAAGAGCAGTACAGCCTTCATCAACTACACTGACAGCTTTTTTCAACTTATGTGAAACGGATGAATTTGCCAGGTCACTATTATATTCGGAAGTACCACGATATTTCACTTGGAACGCATCAACAAAACATTTTCAACGGCGCAAACAAGGTACTTCTGATGTTGGTTACCAAGGAGTTTTTTAACGGATGCTTTAGGTCGCATTTATACTGTTAGTCCAAATAATGTTGAATGTTTTTATTTACGACTGTTGTTGGTGAACGTACGTGGACCACAGTCATTTCAGGATTTAAGAACTGTTGACGGTGAATTGTGTGCAACATATCGTGATGCGTGCCAAAGATTGCGTTTGCTTGAAGATGATACGCATTGGAATGCTACCCTTCATGATGCATCAGTTTCAGCTCACCCAAATCAAATACGTATGTTATTTGCAATAATAATATCAACATGTTATCCATCAAACCCATTTGAATTGTGGAATAAATATAAAGATTTCATGGCTGAAGACATATTGATTCGACTTTGACATCGTTCGATGGATCCCGATTTGGTACTCACGTTAGAAATGTATAACGAGGCTTTAATATTGATTGAAGATATTTGCTTTATGATTGCAAATAAAGCATTAGGCATGATCAATTAGGCATGACTTGGTACTATACAAATCCATTGATACTGCTACGAATGAAGAAGACGCAGTAAATTATCCGGTTGAATTTTTAAATTCTTTGGAACCACCCGGTATGCCACCGCATCATTTGAATTTGAAAGTTGGTTCATCGATCATACTTCTTCGAAATCTCAATTTACCAAAACTTTGCAATGGAACGAGGCTTTCTGTAAACAAATTAATGTCCAATTTGATCGAAGCAACAATCATCACCTGCAAAGCAAAAGGAGAAGTTGTGCTTATACCGCGGAACCCATTAATACCAACAGCAATGCCATTTGAATTCAAACGTCTTCAATTTCCCCTGCGGCTATCCTTTGCTATGACCATTAATAAAGCTCAAGGACAAACGCTTCAAGTGTGTGGTGTAAATTTGAAGGAACTGTGCTTTTCTCACGGACAACTATACGTAGCATGTTCCAGAGTAGGAGCACCAAAAAATTTATTCATTTATGCACCACAAAATCAAACAAAAAATGTTGTATACACTATTGTATTGAATTAACCTACTTTTTTTGCAATTTTTTCCATCTCTTATCATCCATTTTTAATTCCTAACAAAACAGATTTCCTATATCCACTCACATGAAAATAGTAAAAAAACAAAACAATAACTCATAGAAAAAAGTTGTATACTTGAAATTTTTCCAACAGTAGCAAACAAAATTCTATCAATTTAAAGTTCGTTTTATTTTTCATTTTAAAAAAAAAAAAATGGAAGAAGAAAAGGAGCAAATGTCAGGAACTCCAAAAAGGAAGAGGATGCTATGCAGGACAGGTCCTCAAAATCCTCCCCGTAAAGATAAGGAGGTGATCGGCTTTTTATCTTTTCGTTCAGGATATCGATTTTTTTTCTATTCAGAGCCAAAACCCTTAAATCCTATAAGGAAAAATTGCTAATATATTTTATTTCAGGAATCACCAAACATTCCAAAAGAGATGTCAACGGACACCTTCAAAATTCTCTTCGGCATCAATGCGGAATTTTTCTTCGATGAATTTTAATTTTAAAAATAAATAAACGTCATCCTGCCGTAAATGTTTTCCATTTTTTTCATGACATTGTAGAATTTCGCACTTTTCAGGAGAGCGAACTTAGTGAGGGAGCAACAATTCAAACATGTAAACACCAGTTTCCTTATAGGAGGCGTGGCAACGCGCGCCGGGTACATCTAGTATAATATAAATAATAAAAATTGTTTTCATCATTTTTTTTTTAGATGCCAAATACAACAGAGGAATGGAAAAGTGTCGCAAACGATTTTGAGAGGCTTCACAATTTTTACAATTGTGTCGGATCTATAGATGGGAAGCATATCAAAATAAGACATCCACCCAGTTCAGGCTCTTTATACTATAATTACATAGGAACCTGATTGACGTCGGCTGCAATGGACGTGTATCAGATGGTGGTGTCCTTTTCTATACCAAATTTTGGGAAAATTTTCGGCAAGGCGGGTTGACGTATCCACAAAAAACAGCAACAAAGGAAGAAGAGTTTTTTAACCGTCGCTTATAATAACAAATAAATATTTGTATATCTTTTTTTTCTATTTATTGAAGAATTTGTTGTAAACAAAAATATACTTACTACACCAACAGGCTTTTCTGTTCTTTGCAAAAATTGCAACCCTTGGAATGTCCATGATTTCGGGACATAGATCATCTGCACTAGCACCCGAACGTTTCAAATCCACAATGTGCTTCAGCTCCTTTCTAAAATTCGAGCGCAGTGAATTTATTTTCTTGCGCACATCGTCGACAGTAGCTGCGGGCTCCGATTTCTTCATAATACTTAGCTGTTAGTATGCAGCTGATTTCTTTGCTTTTTCAACATATGCTTTAGTCGAGGAGTCCCACAGCTCCGGCAATGCTTCCAAACTTAAAATGAATTCTTTTAAAATTCTCTGCTCCACGGAAAGCTCCAATTCAAAAGACCGAACATCGCCACTAATCATTTCTTCCATTTTTTTTTCACAAATTACACAAAATCTTATTAAATTAGTTTGTTTTTCTTTATTTATTTTTGTATTACTACAGTATAGCGAGTTGCATTATCGCGAATATGCTACACGTTCAATATTTATTGACGAATTTTCGATTCGCGACCTAGATTTCAAAATTAGAGATGGGTCGATATTTCGGTAGCAGTGATTTTTTCACTGCTACTAGAAAGTAGCAATCACAGTCTGCTACCAAAATATTTCAGTCACAGTGATTGCTACTCCTGTTATTTTTTTTTTTTTTTTGTTTTGTTTTACAGTGAAAGTATCAATCACAGTAGCAGTGACTGTGATTCTTAAAAGCTTTGAGTATCGAATATTTCTGATACTGGTATTCTCCTTGCACAAAATCACAATAGCAGTGATTTTTATTTCATTGAATGTACGTTGACTGTTGTGTTTTTTATTCGTGTGGTTATTTTCATATGGTGTACCCAGCTAGACACCTAACTGTTAGATATGCCATATATATGGCATATTTATAACGCCTTTGACGTTATATTCATATAAAATGCTCCATACAAATTACGTTATATTTGTTCTAGCGTCGTGCAAAATATAACGCCTTTTTGTCTATCCGTGTGATCTGGCATCTCTGTCTGCCACACATGTTTTATCTATTAAAAAAAGCTATAGATGTTCTGCTCACACTAGTTACAAATTTCATAAAGAATTAAAAACAAATTCAGCTGTTGAATATGGTCCGCAGTTAGCGTCCCGCAGAGCTCTTCGACATTGGTGCAGTGGTTAGAGCTCTGGCCTTTAGCGCAAACATGCGCGGGTTCAAATCCTCCTCAAATAAAACCAATTATTTTTTTTTATAATTTTGCTTAGTAATGCATTTTCTTTTATTTTTTTTATTTTATTGATGAGTGTATTATGAAAATAAGGATGAATTTAAACAATAATGAAGCAATGATGAATTCAAACAGATAAAGAAACTAAAAACAATATGTAAAAACTTCATTCAATGCATGCAAAATAAAAAACAATACAAAAATACATGCACATAAAATTATATACAACAATAAATAATTATAAATTAATGTCAAACATAATAAATTGAAAATAGAAAAATAAATCACAATAAAAAAAAAAATAGAAAAATCCTTGACACCATCACCATAGATATTAATCATTAACTAAAATTAAAAGTAAACAAAATGTTAGTGATGGAGAAAACTTTACATGAGGCTAATTAGATGAAGTCTTGTTACAACCATTGTAACAAAACTGCACCTAATTCACACAAATATAACAAAAAAAAAATATTGAGTTTAGTTATTAAAAAACCTTTTGGTTTTTTCGCAGCAAGGTGCTGCCTCTGCCTGTGTCTGTTATGGCTTAGGTCCACGTATCTTTTCAACCCTTTATTGAATTCTTGGCGTCCTTCGTTTTGGAAAACATCTGCAATGTAGTACTTCATGAAGCAAATATACAAATAAGATATAAAATTCTTACCAAACAGAGTTTTGTTCACAATGTGAAGTTCAGTAAGTGAACGCTTTCCAAACTTCCCGTCAAAATTATGGAGGTAGCTGAATTCATCGGTGAACAAACTCCGAAGCACATCGTCAAGCCTGCCAGAAGTACCTTTGATTTTAAAAAGGTGAGCCTTCTGTAAATTTTTTATATAAATTTAAAATTATTATTAAAATTGCTCAGTTAACTTACCATTGACATCTCGAACTCTAGTTGTTGAAGCTTTTCTTCAACTTCAAGAGATCCAGAGATAGTAGAAATGGGTAGGCTGGAAGCGACCTCTATGGCGGTTTCGTCGTCAACTTCCCCGGTCATGCGGCACAACGACTTGTGCATCCGCTTTGTTAACACTTTGCACTCACGCAACAGTGTATTTTGAGCCATTTCCTCGCTTCTATGATAAATCTAAAAACGTAAAATATTTTTGAGGCATCAAATTTTATTATTTTTAAAAGTTTTTTATTATATTAAAAAGTAAATATACGAGCGCTGCACAGTCATAAGAAAAATGATTTGCAAGCCATCTACTAATATTTAAGTACTTTGTTTCTGTCGTCATCACTTTTCATAGACATTCAACAAAAGACATTAAGGCATGATACAATTATAAGGTAGGCCCAATTCGGAGATAAAAAAAACGAAAAAGCAAAGCAAAGCAAAGTAAATCAAAACAATTGCGTAGGTATAATCATAGTTGAATAAATAAGGTTGTCTCGTGGCTGATCGTACTCTCTTTTCAGTACCCATAATTGTCAAAATCAATGCAAAGCAACAACAACAACTTCAACGGCTTTTCATGTTATTAATTTTCGTTTTCAGATTTTGTATTAAATGTCAACTTCGATTTGACATTTATGGGAACTCGTTCTCACCCATGCGACAACCTTATTTATTCAACCATGGGTATAATGTCACTTTTGAAAATTGAAGTTTATTCGTTCAGCCATAAGGATGTATAATTACTTTAAATAGTATAAATCTGGTTATTGGGTATTGAGTACCCAGATTTTATGTGAAATAATGCAAGAAAAGTAAGCAAAAACCCTAAAAATTTAACAATATGAGCCATTTTTCAAAATATAATACAGAATAAATTGTATGTTGGCTTTCAACGAAGCAAATAAAAGTTAATATTTTATATAATTTTCATTCGACTACTTAGTTCGATAGTTCAGTAACCAATTTATTTGTATCGCTTTGTATTGTATTTTGACATTATACCTACGCCTTTGTTATTGTTTTGTTGTTGATTTGTAGTCGTAGAGAGCGTGTTTTTGCTGGGCCTACCTTATAATTGTATCATGCATTAAGGCATGTTGCTACTTGGCGCGCTCGGTATGCGAGTGAAAATTTGAAATTTTTGTACAGGAAAACGGTACGAGATAATGGAAAAATTTTTTGGGGTGAATTAATAATTTTTTAGTGTTTGTATTCATCCCAAAAAAGTTTTCCATTATCTCGTACCATTTTCCTGTACAAAAATTTCAAATTTTCACTCGCATACCGAGCGCGCCAAGTAGCAACATGCCTTAATGTCTTTTACTGAATGTCTAACACAGACATGCACGTTAACGTTAATTTTAACAATAACCAACATTTTTATTTTGTTTCGTGTCAGCAAAATTGAAAATATAGATGGAAACGATATGTTTTTTTTTTAATAAGCTTGAAACGAAATTTTTATTTTCTGACAATTTCGTTTTTCAACAAAACGAAATTTGTTTTGATATTTTTTTATCGTTTTTAGAGAAACGAAATAACACTGATAACTTGTTTTTCGTTTTTAACGAAACAAAAAAATTTTATTGATTTCGTTGTGCATGTCTGGTCTAACATACTGAATTTTAGTGCATATCAAAAAATCTGAGTTCAAAACATCATGTTTTGAAAAGTAATGACGACAGAGACAAAGTACTCAAACAATAGTAGGTGGCTTGCAAATCATTTTTCTAAATTTTGCTTTAGTAAATATGTTCAACTGAGGTTACTTACAATATCTGTATTATTTTTCTCCAAAATGGCCAACCGGTTTTCAATGCCTTCCAATTTTTTGCTCATGGCATCTTGATTTGCAAGAATTTTATCTGTTCTTTCCATGAGAACGCTAAGAAGGCTTGAAATATCTGAAAATTTAATTTGTTACTTATGAAAACAATGGAGCATGGAATTACCTTTGTTCGTGGAAGAACTTTCTAATGGTTCATTAAAATTTGAAGACATTTGGAAGATCTTCCGCTTGAGGTTTTGGCTGGTGCTTACACAAGCGGACTTCTGTAAAAATTGAAATTAGTTCATATCTCTTTAAAAGTAAATAGTTTTACTATCAATTAAGGTGTTGGGATCATCAAAATTTATTTGGTCCACTAGAAGTAAAAAATTTAAAATAGTGAATGAAAAGAAATTGCATAAAATAAAACATAATGAAATGAAATTAAATAAAATAAAAAAAATACAATAAAATAAAATTAAATAGCAAAGCATAGAATTAAACAGACATCAAATAAAATATAGAAGGGAAAGAAAATGTGATGTGAGTGTAAACATTAGTTTATAAAATCATGAAAAACGTGGTGTAATATTGGAAGCAATAAAAATTTTTCATGGATTGGAATACAAAAAAATTTGTACTTTATTTCACTTTTATTTATTTTTACTATATTACTACTAAGGTCACTACCTAATAATACACCTAACCCTGAATACGATTGAAGTGGTTCTTCGAAATAATCTTCAACCTTTTGAAAAATATTTCCAAAAACTACATCCTGGCTACCTTCTTTCTTAACTTCTAACACTTTTAAAGGTCCTGTCTTTTGGCTAAAACAGTAACGGTCATTTTCTTTCTTATCATTTATATTGAAAGATCCTACTTGAGAAATTTTATGGTATCCTAATCTGTCACTGTTCTTTTCTTCTAATCTTAAAAAAAACTGCTGTAAAATTTTATTAGGTTTCTTAATAATTTTTTTTAAATGCTGCATATAATTTTCAAACTTATATGCAGAAAAACTATCTAATGTTCCAAACTGCTTACAACAATCTACCAAATGCAACAAACCATGTATATTAAAACTAACTAAATGATCTCCGAAAATTTCTCCAAACTGATTAACGAACTCTTTTAAAATTTCCTGCACTACATTACATTCTTTGCTATACGTAGTTTCACATGAAAGAAGTCTAATACCTATATGTAATAAGAGAAAATTATAATAAGCCTGGCTACTTATACTATCTTTTAATACGTATATTCCTAGATATAATAAAAATTGCCTTAATTCCGTCGACTTCCAATTGCAGACTTCATCGAAATTTCTGCATACGCGACCAAATTCTGAAGGAACGAAATTAGAAACATAAGTTATTCGTTCCTTCATTTGTGCTAAATTCCCCGTTTTTAAATATAATTTAACTAACTTTTTTACTACACCTAAGTCTACCAAGTGCATGGGGTCCAGCGGAAATTGTGAAACCATACCTATTTCAGCCCTTTCTAATACATTTTCAGTTTGTAAAAAGAGTTCGCTGTGATGAACAACATCTACTCTATTCCTAAAAGTAATATCTGTTCTTGAGGAAGAAACACTTTTAGAAAAAGAAACTCTACGATGACTGTAGCTACCTACCTGACAGCATTTGGGGCAACTATTCTTTCCTGTGAAAGACTGGACACCAGTCACAAAAGCTCGAGCTGGAGAGTCGCAACAAAAAAGCCTAACATTAAATTTTTTTAAAACTCCATCTACCTTTAGACCATTAGCTTTTAAAAGTGATACTTCGCTAGAAAACTCTTGTAGGAAATCATTGGCAAGACTAGGTTTTTCCATACCTGAAAAGCAGGCAATGGTAAATGGGCATTCTTGTGGAAATCCTACGATAGCACCAAGAATTGGCCATAAAACCCTACTGGAACTATGAAATAGTTTTAAACCATCAATCCCTACATCAATTAAAACCTCGCTACTATTTTTAAGAAAAGGAAACGAGTTAGAATTAAAAAATTCCTGCACTCCTATGTATAAAAATTCACCTTCTGACATGCTCTGTACTTCAACTTTCTTTCTATTAGTCTTGAAATGACCCTTAGCAGATAAGGGCAAATCATCAATACCTATCCTATTAAGAGTTTGAAGCAAATCAGAAACAACGCTATGTGAAACTTTGTTTCTGATTGCCCATGACCTTATTTCTCCTAATCTGTCTACCTCAATTGGTTCATTGAAAAATAAATCGCTATCATCAATAAATTCACCCCTATCGCTGCAACTACTATTTAAGTCCACGTCTGCATTGTCATTCACTTGCATTTCAACTGCTACGTCCACTTCCATGTTAGATGCACCTTGTCCGCAGTCTGTGTCCACTTCTACTCCTACGTCCACTTGAACATTAGATGCACCTTGTCCGCAGTCCGTCTGTCCACTCACATCACAATTTTTCATCACTTCAGAACAATTAATAATTCTTTCGTATTTTTTTAGATTAGCAAGGAAAACTTGCTTTTCTTTATAAAGAAGATTATCAATTGTTCTTTTGCTCATTTTGAATCACTTTTCACTGTTTTTATTGAATTAAATAGCTTTAAAGATATAATTTTATTTATTTTATTATTCGGCCCTTCCTTTGGCTTGCACTGCTTAAAGTTTTTTTTCGTTATTTTTCCATACCACCAGCTTGTTTGCTGCGTAAAAGAGCAAGCAATGTAAACACATACAACTGTCCTTGTTTGACATGACATCAAAATGTAAGAGTGTGTTAGTGAACACCAAATTTTGTTTCGTTGTGTTTGTAACTACGTTAGAGCTGTCTAGCTGGGTAGTGTTAGTTTTGTATTGTGAGTTCTGCGCGCATTTTTCAAGCATTTACATTGATATAAAAATTTGTATTATTAAAAATATATAATTTTAAAGAAGGATTTTTTTATTCGAATTTCGAATTTTCGACTAATTTAGGTAATTTTTTATGTACTGTTATATATATATGTTTAAATTATAACAATCAATTTAATTTTAGTATGAGCTCGTTGATAACAAAAAAATCAGCCCAATTTGGGACTTCTTCACCCCAGTCGATGGCAGTTTTGCTAAATGCAATATTTGCAAAACAAACTTTTCATATAAAACGTCGGTCAGTAATTTAAAAAAACATTTAAAGAGCAAAGATCCTACGGTGCAGTTAATGAACATAGACATCGAAGCAAGAAGTTCCATACAGAAACCTTAGTAAGTAGTAAACCATAGTAAGTTTTTCAGATATGTGGTACACATAAATCCATCCATATTATCGATTTCAATTCTTTATTAAAAAAAAAAAACATTTTGTTTGTTTCAAAAAATGTGGGAACAAACAAAATTTATTTGGGTAGTGGCTTGGATATATACATATATAGCTTATATTTATATAAAATAGGCTGGGAGTTATTTGGAAATATTATAAAACTGTTCAAAATATTCAGACAATGATTATATTTACATTGCATTGCAAGACGTCAATCTCTGGGAATAAAACTAAGGAAAAAATAGAAATAATTAAAAAAATGGTATTCATACTAGGTCTCTTTCCGAACTCATTTTAAGAAAAGTTCGATTAATAGAGAGTGACACTTAGATTGTTCTTCTTCTCTCTAAGAAACGCTTTCGAGTTACTTCAAGTTACATATTTGAAGTGAGTACGGAAACGGACCTATTATGTGCACCAAGCTGACGGGTCTATGTAGTATTTCGAAATAAAATACATATTAGAGTGGGAATTAAAAAATTTAACATAACCTTCGCTAGCAAAAATAATTGCTAGCCTGGTATGGAATCTATGTTTTCCATGCAATAGTCAACATTTTTTTTTCCCCTAAAGGAGAATGTCGGTGACGCTGCAAGTTGGATCCAAACCATTGATTGTGAAGCACATGAAAATAATGCAAGTAATATCGGTCATTCAGGTTTAATAGCCACAACTTCAGATCAAAAACGTAGGCCGGGATTGATTCAAGATACGATTCATGGATTTTTACCGAAAAAAATGAAGGTACCACAGAAACAACAAATACATAGATGCTAAGCTTATGGGGCTTTTTACTAAAGATTTTCAACCCTTCCGAGTGGTAGAGGACAAAGGATTTAAGGAATTTGTGCAAGCTTTGAATTCTTCCTATGTTTTGCCAAGTCGCAAAAAAATTTCAAAAACAATGATACCGGCAATTTATGAAAAGACTTTATTTGAAACAAGGGATATCGTTAGAAATATTTTAAATTGTAGCTTAACAACTGACTGTTGGATATCCCGTAATAATGAGAGCTTTTTGGCAGTTACTATACACTTTATAAACGAAACATTCCAACTTCAATCATGCCTTCTAGAATGTATCAGCTTTAATGAAGATCATACGAGTCTTAATTTATCTAAACAATTAAAAGATATCATGGATAAATGGGAAATTTCAAACAAGGTAGTCATAGTAGTGTCAGATAACGCCGCAAATATTAAATCGGCCGTAGTGAATTATTTAAAATTGAAACATTTTGGTTGTTTTGCTCACACTATTAATTTAATCACACAAGATGGCCTAAAATGCTTAGCTCCCTTGCTTGAAAAAATTAGAAAAAATTTTGGTTCATTTGAAAAGGAGCTCATCCGCAAATAAGAAATTTTTAATATACCAGCAAAATAATTATGAACCAGGAATGCATTCCAAAAAAATTGTTCTCGATGTTGCAACACGTTGGAATTCGACTTATTACATGCTTGAGAGGTTTTTTGAACTCCAAAATGCAGTTAAAGCAACGGTGGCTCTTATTGATAAAGACCTTCCAGTGTTGACACCAGAGGAATGGCTAACTATTGGATATGCTATTAAAGTTTTGAAACCATTTGAGTCAATAACAAACTTAGTTAATGGGGAGAAATATTTGTCAGCGTCACTTGTGATAATATTAGCTAATGGTTTGAAAAATATTCTTGACTCTGATATTCTTGAGAAAGGACTCGATTTAGTAGAGCAAAATAAAGCAATTGAAATATTAATAACTTCTTTGAGGACAGGTGTACTTAACAGATTGGAAAACTTAGAAAATAGCACCACGTTATGTTTTGCTACATTTCTTGACCCTCGCTTCAAAAATATTGCATTTTCTAATGACACGGTGGCGGATCGAGTTAAAAAGATGGTTATAAATGCGCTAGCTTTAAGAAATGTTCACAGCGACAACGAAACACAGGTAATTGAAATTGAAACAGTTCCTGAGCAATTACCTTCTATTTGGAGTATGTTTGATGGAAAGGCAGCTCATTTTAAACCTAAGGGAACAGCTTCATCTCGTGCAATTGTTGAAGTTCAGAGATATTTAGATGAACCCCTTTTGCCAAGAAATGAAGATCCGCTCATGTGGTGGTCAAAAAATCGACACAATTTTCCTAATTTGCGTCACATTGCGGAGGAAAAATTGTGTGCTATGGCAACATCAGTTCCTTGTGAGCGGCTTTTTTCGAAAGCTGGACTTATTTTAAACGACCGCAGATGCAATCTTAAGTCCAGCCAAGTGGAAAAGTTATTGTTTATTAATCAAAATCATAAGTCTTGAATGAACAACTGATCTAAGCCATATTATATATTTGCTGAATTCAATAAATTAGGATTGTTTATGTTTTTCGTAATAAAATTGAAATAATTTATGTTTTGATTTAATGCCACTAAATTTTTTTATTATTATTTTTAATTTATATTGATTATTTCATATCTAATCAATATTATATCTAATATAATATAGATTACATTTGAGGATTAAATATTTTTTTTTTTGAAGCTAACATCAAATTGATTTAAAAATTAAATACGTTACTTATTTTTTTAAAATTATAAAAAAAATAACAGTTCGTCTAAAGGTCGACAGATAAACGGAATATCGTGTTTGGATATTTTTTTTTTCTCTTTTCTCATTTTTTATTTTAATTTCTGAAATTTTCTTATCTTAACTCTTCTGATATTATCTTATAATATATTAAAAAATATGTATAAAAAATATATTAAAAAAAAATGTATCAAATATTTTGTATAAAAAATATATTAAATATATTATATAAAATCTATCCACTCCTAATATTTTCACTAATTCTGCTGTTTTCACTGTTGTTGAGTACGGACTCGCCTTTGTATTTTTGAAGATTTTTACCTAACTGACATAAAACATAAAATTAACTTTCATCGTATTGATCTGCGTTTTTGTTTTTAATCTTTACGTGTTTTACTTTAAAATTGGGATTTTTAACCAAGATCTTCAATATTAGATGAATACTGCAGAAAAATCTATTTTAATAACAGTCACTGTTCTCTATAACATACCAAAGTAGCAATCACAGGTATTTTTCACTGTGATTCTAAAGTAGCAATCACAGTGAGTAACAGTGACTGCAAAGTAGCAGTTTTGCCCATGACTATTCAAAATATTTGAATTATTTGCGATCTGGATCACGATCCATCAAATATTGCATGCTACACGTTCAATAATTATCGCGATACTGGATCGCGATCCAAATATCACAATAAATATTGAACGTGTAGCAGGCGCCTTCGAAAAAGTTGGGATCTTATTAAGGCAGCCAGTTTTTACACATGGCCAATTCCATAAATGTCGCAACAAGTAGAGTTAGATCTTTTGATAGTCCCAAATTTTATGTTTCTGAACATAGAGAACAAGGTCATTTGGCAAATGATGAGAGAGTTTTTACTAAGAATATAGTTTATACTGATGTTTTTAATTATTAATCAAAATTTTTTTTAAGTTAATTATTTTATTGAAAAAATTTAAATGAATAAATTTAAATCAATTTCAAATTTTGATTTAATTATTGTCATTAACTCCCTCGGTCTTCTTGCCCTATCTCACTCTTTTCCTATTGGCGTCAAGGTAAGAATTAAAAATTTGCAAAAAATTCAATTACTATACTTTTTTACTATTGTTCGAATTTCGACCACAGGCGATACTAGTAATATGAAATGAGAAACTTGCATAGTTACACTTATATTCACTGTAGTTTTTTTAAGCGTCCGTCCGTGGCGTGGCGTCCGTGGCGTAGTTGGTTAAAGTGCGTGGCCGCTATGTCAAAGAACTTTGGAGACCCAGGTTCGAACCCCAGCAGCGACAGAAAATTATTTGAACTAAAATAATTTTTCTGTACGGCCGCCACCTCTCTGCAGACAATGGCAAACCTCAGAGAGTAATCAAAATGCCATGTAAAGCTTCTTGAGAACGAGAACATTCCATTCATCGCCGTTCGGAGTCGGCGTTAAGCATGTAGGTCCGGTTCTCGGTCAATTGTGTACAAACTTTAATAACACGCACAACACAATTGATCATAAGAAGCTAGGTCAAAGTCCTTTCAAGGGCTGAAATGGCCAGTTATTTATTTATTTTTTTAGTTTTTTTAAGCCAAATAATTTTTTATATTTCAAACTCCACAAACAGTTGAATGTTATTTTTGGCGGAGAATATCTATCTTTCGGTGTCGACCGGTATGCGTTCGTTTAGATTAACATCATTATTGGATTTATACTAAAATTTGAAAAAAAAATGAGCTGCCAAAACAGTTTTTATGAATGAAAAACTAAATGCTTTTTGTGTAAAAAAAAACGAGTTTTATTGATTTAAATTCCAATTTTTTGTAGCATGCTCTTAGGCTTAAGTTGAAAAGGCGAACTAAGCAGAGCAAACGCAACTGCTTTTGTTTGTTTATTTTGGTCACAACAACAAACACAAGTTTTTTGTTTTTTTTACACCCTACACAGAAGAAAGAGGGTATATTATTTTATTATATTTTAAGTGAAATAGAAGTATTACATATAGTATTTCATATAGTGAAATTGTAACCGTAAGTAATGAGCAATAAATGCTACGCCCAAAAATATGCACCAAAAAATAAAATATTTATAAATGTTTCAAGATAACAAAACAAAAATTTTTTTTATCACTTCTTCAGCCGGTAGAGGGCTATGAAATCAAGCACTTAAAAAAAATGACTTGTCCCGCTGCTGCAACTTAATGTCAGGAACGGCTAATCTGAAACAAAAAAATCAAATTGGTTATTATTGGCGACAACCTCTTACGTGGAAATTAACCACATTTAGGGAAAAAAGTCAAAAATAAAAAAAATATACAAATTTAAAAAAAAAAATTTAAAACGGGCAAAATTTTTTTGAAAATTTTGGATACACCCCTTTACATAGGGGACTTTTTTCCCTAAATGTGGTTAATTTCCACGTAAGAGGTTGTCACCAATAATTACACTTAAAAATATGTCACAACAAGTTTAAAATTGATATTTAATAAATATGATTGAAAAAAGATATATAAAAAATATATGTTTTTTTCTTGTAGAAGAGAAAATAAGCAGTTGTCAATGCTACCTTGTATTATTATACCATGGCCATGGTATAATAACCCAGGTAGACTTATTAGAATGACAGCAAAAGTTGGCATACCTTTGCTGTCAAAATACGGTGCTGCCATATCTTTAAGCAAAAATCCGAGTTTTTGCTTACTAAACTATACTTTAGTATACTTTACTTTAGTATAGTTTAGTACTTTCTTCTGTTCATTGAATTTCTTTATTATTACGTTGTATACAAGTGCGGTATGTATGAAAATCAAAGCGTGCTAATAAAACCATAGTTAGTATTTGTGTCAAAATATTGCAATGATGCTTTGTTATATAATATATTATTGGAATCTAAAAATTTAGTTTAGTTAATTATCAAAAATAAACAAAAACTAAGGTTGCTCTGTCATTATATTATTTTTATCCCTTTAGCCCATTATAAAATCCCAACCTAATTACTTTTTCCCACAAAATTCAAGATGTGGCAATATCAGCGCAGAGTTTGACAGCAAAGGCAAGTCGAATTCTAGGAACTCAACTCTAATAAGTCTACCTGGGTTATTATACCATGACCATGGCTTGAACTTTGCTTGAACAATTTCTTCGATAAGAACAAGCATCAAGAAGAACAAGAAAATGTCAAATTGGTGTAAATAAATTTGGCGCTGCTTACCTTTATAGGCAATCAGCTTTTTTTGTGCTTGAAACTCGCTAGAAGTCGTTTCCGTACTTTTGTGTAAATTCTCTCATTTCGACAGATAATAAAATTACTCTCACAGCTTGAACTTTACTTGAACTTTTCTTCAAGTTTGTACAGAAACAGACCTAATGACAGGTTAAGAAATTCCATTATTATTTTCTCTTAGAAAATGTCATCATTTTAGGAAGCATTTAGGTAGCTCAGAATCTACCTAAATTATTTATTTATTTATTTGGCTAAACAAGGCAATTACTTATTCTATCTTAATTTAATCTAACTTATCCAGTCGGAAGGTAGGCGAACACCTCTCTAAAGCGATCTACCTTTTCTTATTGCTTTAAGTATTGGAAAAGGCACTAATTCCTTCGAAGATGAACACGGCAGCTGCGAAGCGATGTGTTGGAAAGCAATTGCGAAAAATGCAAAAGTAAAAAACAAAAAACGAAACAGCTTTTCGCGGAATCAGAGACCATGAACACAGAGATATCATTCTAAAAATGTTGGCGGTATACGGAAAAGGGGCGTGTCATTATAAGAAAAACCCTGTATCTCTGTTAATATTGATCCTAGGGTATTGAAATTTAGTACAGGGATGGGAAGAATTATTACAAGAAACGGGGCATAGTGAAAGAAAATTTGCAGTATAGTGTAAGACGAAATAGAAAACAAAAGTGGAAAAAAACAAAATAGAATAAGATCTATATCCATATCGACGTCGACATTCTTCCTTTATTGCCAAAAGAAGGTACTCGGATGCTTGACTAATCATTTCTTACGTGCTCAAAGATGTGACGAAGGGATTAATACCCCTTACGCAGCAGCTCCATACAAAAAAAGATATGGCATTTGGTAGTAAAGGGGTATGATCGCCAAATCTTTAAGGATGTGCCAAGACGCTATCTTGGGATGATGGGCTTGGCAGTAGTTAATCCTACTGGGTTAACCTAACAGAGTTTTTTTTTTTTGTTTTTTTGTTTCTTATGATCAAGGTGAATTGCAAGGTGGGCGTATCCGCCCACAGGATTGACAGTTTTTTTACAAAACTATGTCTTAAAGGGATATTCTTAAAGATAAGATGATAAAGGGGAGAGGAGGTTATGAGGACGGGAAAAGTATCTTGTAAAGATTTGTTTTGAAGGAGACTTTACATATGGATGGTGAGTAGCTGTCGCTGATATTATTAAATTCTTTGCAACATCTATTAATTGGCTCATTATTGGCGTATATAGTATGGTGCTGATACTCATATAACATTCGTGTGTGTCTTGTACGTCTTGAGGGTTCGTTGAATTTTATCTTATTTGATATATAATCACTATCTATAGCACCGTTGAGAACATCAAATGTGAAACATGAGGTGAGTAATGATCTTCTGGATGATAGGGGCATCAAATTAAGCAAGCTAAGCCTATGCACATAGGATGGTAGGGCATTGTATTCTCGGGGGTTGTAGGTGTTTATAAGAGCAAAAAGCAGGAACTGCTTTTGAATAGATTCCAGTCGCTCACTGTGTGAATCAAAAGCAGGATTCCAAATAATGCATCCATATTCTAGAAGTGGTCGTACTAAAGAACAATATAACGTTTTGGTTACCCATACATTTTTTAACTCATTTGCGTGTGGTTTTATGAAACCAAGTTGTTTACTGGCTCTTGATAGGATTTTATCATAATGAAGATTAAATCGCAATTTACTGTCTAAAACGACTCCGAGGTCAACGATATGATTAACATTTTGAAGTTCTTTGGCATTGAGTATGTAATTGCTATTGGTAATGAGATTTTTTCGGGAGAAAGTTATTGTATAGCATTTTTTAACGTTTAGAAATAGTCTATTTTGATGGCACCACTGTTCTAAAACCCATAGTTTCTATTGTAAAAAGTCGCATCAAGTTCAGAATTGATTATATGGTAAATTTTTAAGACACCTGCATATAATAGATGTGGGATATCAGACAAAACATCGGATATGTCTGATATAAAAACACTGAACAGAAGTGGTCCAAGATGACTTCCTTGTGGAACACCGGATGTGACAGAAATCTCCTTGGATAGAAAACCTTGAAATTTAACGAATTGGGATCTACCGTGAAGATAAGACTTAAGCCAATTGAGAAGGGAGCCTGAGATACCAAACCTTTTCAGTTTGGAAGCTAGGATATTATGATCAACGCGATCACCTTGCTAAAGTCAGTGTATATTGCATCAACTCGATGTCCTTTTTCCATCTTGCCTAATACATCAGAACCCATAATCATAAGATTTGTGGTAGTTGATCTACCTTTACGGAAGCCATGTTGCTGTTCATTGAGTAATGGATTTATAAAACCTGTCAGTGTTTCGCATATTATTTTTTCGAACAGTTTTGGGATAACAGATAATATGACAATACCCCTGTAGTTTTCAACTGACCTTTTATCACCATTTTTGAATATTGGTGTGAGGTGAGATGTTTTCCAATGAGACGGAAAAACACCTTCATTAAGTGATTTATTGAAGATTATTTGTAGGGGCAAGAGCAGTGAGTCTGCGCATTGAATAAGTAAATTTGGGGGAATCAGGTCAGGGCCTGGTCCTTTCTTTGGATCTAGCTCGATTATAGCTGTGTATATTTCATCACGTGTTAGTTCGATGCGATTGATTTGAGGTGATAAATTAGTGATAGAAGTGGAGATGTGAGATGTGTTTGTAGAAACACAGAAAACTTCCTTGAAATGATCTGCGTAAAGATTGCAAATCTCTTGAGTGTTAGAGGATGTAGCACTGCCTTTGAACATGGAAGAAGGGTATCCGTTTGATATTTACATATTCAAAGAATTTCTTTAGCTGTACAGTAATTCTTTCTCCAATGAGATTAATATAAAGATTAAAGGCTTCTTTGGATTTTATAGAAAATTCTTGTGACAACTCTTCATACTTTGTTCTCAATTCATTGGTTACATTAATGGTGGATTTAATGAATTTATGCAATTTATTTCTCTGATTTCTTAGATTTCTGAGATTTTTATCTAGCCATGGTTCCGAGAGCTTAGCCTTTTTCTTTATTTTCGGGACATGTTTATCAACAACCGTGAGGACACGCTGATAAAACAGTGTGACTGCACTATCAAGGTCAAGTGCTGATAAATCGTTCCAATCAATAGAATCAAGACAAATTTTTATGCTATCGTAGTCAGCATTAAGAAAATCGTATACTATTGAGTTATTATATGAGTATACATATGTAATATTGGTGGAAAAGAGTTCTGTAGATAAGGCTAAGTGGTGAAAGCTGTTAGAAAATAAGTGTTCAGCTGCAGGGGTTGGAGCAACGTTTATTTCATCATAGGTATTGGTGAATACTAGGTCCAGCCATTTACCATTTTGGTTTGGAAACCTGTTAACTTGCTGCAGGTCGTTAACATAGAAGATACTGAGTAAAGTATAATCAATCGAGTTGGAGAGGTCAACAGGAAGGAGGAAGTTGTCATTCTCATCAGTGACAAAGGAAGCACTGTTTTATCGACACAATTTAGCTTAGGCTGCATTTAGAGCAACTCGCATACGGCCATTGTATTGATATTACTTGGCAGTTTGGTTAGTTTGTTGCAATTATAATTATGAAGTTAAGGTGTGCTTTAACAATTTTAGAATTCCAAACAATTAAGAATTAACTCGAACAAAAATAATTGTAAGCAAAAAATTATTTGCCGGCTTGCTACAATTTTAGCAACTCTGACATAAAATTAATTCACTTCAAAATTTTTCTAAAATTTTCCAATTTCGTGCTACAATTAAAGCACCAAACCTATTATATCTTAAAGCACTTTTTTCCTGATTTTGGCGTTTTTATGCCATATGGGTTAACTAGTTTTTTCTATTTGAATTATTGTTTTTTAACTTAAGGTTTCTTTCGCTATTTTGACAATAAAAGAGTAAAAGACTCGAAAATAAAAAAGCCGATATAATATTAAAATTCAATTAAACATTACAGCCGACTATATTCAAAAACTCAAACTAAATTCAATTCAACATTCTTTTATCAACGCACGCCACGACTCCAAATCACGAACTAATACACTGAACACATTGACGACGGCAGCGACATTACGACATCTGTCAACATTTTTTACATGTTTTTCTTATGGAGAAAATAGGGCACCCCAAATGATACTATTTTTCGTTGATCTCAAACGGTCGCACATGTTGGATGGACTTCATTATTTTAAAGTTGCCAGCAAGTAAACATCGAGCACTTTTGCAGTACATTATGTACTGAACACATTGACGACAACGACGACAAACTGTCAAATTAGGAATAGTTCTATATAGACGACACGACATTGCGACATTAGACCAAATTCTCTCCATAAGAAATACATGTAAAAAAATTTGACAGATGTCGTAATGTCGTTGCCGTCGTCAATGTGTTCAGTGCACAACTCCCAAACTTGTCGCCACTTCGCCATTCTTTCAATTTCGCCGCTTTCGTGTTGCCACCCTTCTTTTAAGAGTTAGTGTAAGTTAGAGTAAGTTAGTTAAGAGTTAGAGTAAGTTTGTTGACAACAAAAGAGCACTAAGGTTGAATTAATAAGATTGTCTTGGGGCTGACCATACTCTCTTCTCAGTACCCACAATTGTTAAAATCAATAAAAAGCAACAACACCAACTTCATCGGCTTTACATGTTATCAATTTTAGCTTTCAGATTTTGTATGAGCTGTCAACTTCGATTTGACATTTATGGGCACTCGCTCTCAACCTTGCGACAACCTTATTAATTCATCCATGATTTATTCTACCATGTATGAATTTGTTTTTAGCTGCTTTGATATTTATGCCTGTTGTTTTCAACCTTTGACTAAGTTGCTCATTATTCCTTTTTGCTTTTGTTCGGTATGCATTATCAATGTACGTTTCTTCCAATTCCACATTGAAAGTTGTTGCTATTTTTTCAACAATATCATCCGCACTAAAAATTTTGTGTTTATATTATTCATTTGACTGACTGCGGCAGCACGCTGAAAATCTGTTTACACGGCTCTCAAACAAAATCGAAAACAAATTCGACAAATTGGAGAGTGAAATTGCATCAATCCAGCAACAACTCGTCGATAAATTTACGGAGTACGACCAAAAAATTCTCTTACTGGAAAATAAGGTTAATGCTCTTGCAACACTCTGCGACGAACTCTCGAAAAAAATAGACGAAAATAATATCAACACCAACGTCATTAACAACAACAACAGCAGCATCAACAACAGCACAGACTATTCTTCGGATGCTGTCTTATTTGGCTTGGATTACACTAGCGGGGAAAATTTGAAAGGTATCTTTAATCTTATTTGTCGATGCATAGATTTCCAATCGCCTCCAATAAAGGATATTTTCCGCATCAAGCCAAAAGCTGGTAATCTCAGCTCTTTGGTTATCATAAAATTTTATTCACCCTTCGACCGGAACCGTGTTCTAAAGGCTTTCGGCGATTATAGAAGGCGCTTTAAGAAGGCTGTTAACCTTAGAGATGCTGATATTGACTCAAACAATAATGTATATATCCACGAAAGCCTCACAGTCGAGTCCAGAAAACTCTTACAAGCAGCTATCATATGTAAGCGTAAAAACCAAGTTTTTAATGCGTTCACTATCCGTGGGGCAGTCTTCATCAGATTGCGAAAAGGCAATGATATTGTTAAAATTAACAGCGCAGAAGAGCTTGAGAATATCGTCCGTGATGCTGTTAATGGTGCTGGAAACGATTAGTGCAGTTTGGCTGTTTTGGTTTTTTATATCTTCTGCTTGTATCTTATTATGTTTTTTATTGTCTACTATAATTCTTATTCTAAACGACTATGATTCTTTTCCTTACCTTCATAAGCGCTTATTATTATACTCTCTCTTTTCTCCAATATTTATCTTCTCTCTATGCTCTTCCTATCTTCTCTATCTTCTCTTAAATGCTTTAAGTACAAATTTTAAATTTCTTTCATGTCGGTTGTGAATAGTTCTCATAGTTATGCCAACGAAAATCAAAAAACTATGCTTGATATTTTATGTAGCCAACGCTCCGGACTTAAGATTGTGCATTTTAATGCAAGAAGTCTTAATAACATCAAGATGGATTGCGTTAAGCATGCGTTTTCCGAATCAAGCGTAGATATTATCTGTGTTTCAGAAACCTGGTTTCATGCGGATGTCAATGACCCATTATTGAATATCAAAAATTTTAAGCTTTTTCGAAACGATAGATTGGACTGTAGAGGCGGCGGGGTTGCAATATACTGTAAGGAAAACTTAAATGCTAGCATTCTGAGTAAATCGCGTGGCTCAGACGTGGAGTATCTTAATGTTGTAATATCTGATAGTAGCACAAAGGTTTTGCTGGCATTTGTATACAATCCCAATCGAAACTGTAGCTTAGAGCCACTGTTCACTGAACTTTCAAACTATGCCATTGACTTCCAGCATTTTATTCTTTGCGGTGATTTTAATATAAATCTTTTAACTCATGATCATCTTGCTCGTCAGTTTCATGATGATCTATCTTCAGTTGGACTGAACGTAGTTAATACTGCTATGCCAACACGGTTTGCAAAAAATGCCTGTCCAAGTTTGTTGGACGTTTTTGTTGTATCCGATCTGTCGTCTGTTGTGCTGTTTGACCAAATCTCGTTTATTTCTGATCACGACCTTATCTTTTGCACCTTAAACATAAATCTCACAAAACTAGGCACTGAAACTTCATTTCTATATCGTGACTTTAGGTCGATTGATTACACCTCTTTGTATCACAGCTTGTCTCGAATGAATTGGTCAGACTGTTGGTTTTTTGGCTCAGTCGACGAAAAGCTCAATTTTTTTAATGAAAACATTACGAATCTTTTTGATGCCCATGTTCCCCTGCGTACTCGCCACGTAACAAATAACTCTTGCCCTTGGTTTACGCATTCCGTACAATCGCATATAAAAAAACGGAACAGAGTCTACACTAAGTGGAAACGAAATCCTACTGCGCAAAACTGGCAGGAATATAAGAAATCTAGGAATGAAGCTACGAACGCCATCAGACTTTCCAAAAAGATTTATTTTTCATCAAAATTAAATCCCAATCTAACCTCAAAAAAGCTCTGGAGTAATCTAAAGGAATTAGGAGTGTGCAACAAGGAATCTGAGACGTGCCGTATTGATCCTAATCTATTAAACGACTTTTTTGTCAGTAACTCTACATCTACAGTATCGCCTCTGTCTGATTATGATGTTAATATTAATATTTCCCGTAACCTTCCAATAGAATTTCACTTTAATACAGTCAGTGAGTTGGATATAGCGCGCTGCATAAAAAGTATTAAATCTAATGCTACTGGTGAAGATGGTATCTCCATAAAATTTCTAAAATGTATTTTGCCTTATATACTAAGTCCACTAGTACATATAATAAACCACTGCTTCACTACTTCAAGGTACCCCGAGATATGGAAAGTGGCGACAGTCATCCCTATTGCAAAAAAATCAAATGCTTCCGAACCATCCGATTTTCGACCTATAAGCCTATTGTCGTCGGTTTCCAAAGTATGCGAATCCCTTATGGCTGATCAAATTTTTCGTCATATAACTACTTTTAACCTTATGTCTAACTTGCAGTCAGGTTTTCGGCCTGGACATAGTTGTTCCTCTGCTTTAGTTAAAGTTCTAGATGATGTTAGATTGGCATATGATAGGGGTCATCTGAGTGTCCTATGTCTCTTAGATTTTTCTAAAGCGTTTGATACTGTAGACCACACTTTACTCTGTAAGAAACTTGAACTTTACTTCGGATTCTCCAATGCCTCAGTTCAGTTTTTGCATAGCTACCTGTATGGCAGGTCTCAAAGAGTCAGGGTAAGAAACAATTTCTCGTTTAACAAAAGAACCACGAGTGGAGTCCCACAAGGCTCTATTCTTGGCCCACTTCTTTTTACAATGTTCATAAATGACATCTTTAGTAGATGCAATCATGTAACTATGCATGCGTATGCTGACGACTTGCAATTGTATTTTTCCAGGCCCCCTAGTCTCGTTGAAGATTTAATTAGTAAAGTCAATGAAGATTTAAACATAGTGGCTGTATGGGCCAGTCTTAACAAGCTGATGCTAAACCCTCATAAATCTTATGTCCTACCGATCTCAAAGACTGCCTTTCAAAATCTTGTTATTCCTCCTATTCATCTTAACAACATTGAGTTAAAACTTGTATGTAAAGCCACAAATCTTGGGTATCAAATAAATTCTTCTCTGTCTTGCGAAGATCATGTTAACTCCTGCATCAGAAAAATCTACTATGTCTTACGGAATCTTCGATTGACTGCAGCCTTCGTACCTGTTGACACCAGAAAAAAACTAGTATTGCAGCTACTAATGCCCATTATTACATACGCGGAAGTCGTCTATAGTAAACTCGACTCAAGATCCTTGCAAAAACTGCAAGTAGCCTTTAACGACACTACACGTTACGTTTATGGACTTAAAAGGTCTGATCACATTTCACCCTTCGCCAATAAGCTATTAGGACGTGGCTTAACCAGCTATCTTGAGGCAAGAAACTGCATTTTCCTGCATAAGATTATCTACTCGCGTTGCCCCAATTATCTTTTCGAAAAGCTTAAATTTTGCAGGTCAAGTCGAAGCATGAATCTAATCATTCCAAGGTATAATTTTCTAAACTCAAGTAGATTGTTTTTCGTTAATGCAATACGACTATGGAACTCACTACCAAACAACATCAGAAATTTTCCCAACAGTAGATACTTTAAGCATTTAATTTTCGAACACTTCTCTTAATTTTTTATTTTTCTTTTGTGTTATTTTTCTTTTAATTTTTCTTCCAGCTCTTAAACTTTATCTTTATTTCTTCCGTAAATATTAAATTATCAACTTTTTTAAATTTATTTTAAACTATTTTTATAAAATTTCATATTTTTGTAATCAGATTAAGCAATTAATGTATTGTATGTAATGTTAATGTATTTTCATAATGCTTTATTCTGTTCATTCTATGTTCAAATAATTTTTTAAACTAAATATTTTTAACTTTAAAATCAAATCAATTAATTATTAAGCTTCTTGATTGTATAAGTTGTTATTTATGCTGTAAATGTGGCATGCAGAAGACTAAGTCTTAAATGTCAATATATTTCAACTAAATAAATACAAAAAAAAATACAAATTTCAATCTTTTTTCGATGATTTTTTGTTCAAGCTTTGCTGATTTTGGTTTTCATCTCGATCATCCTTTCATCTTTCTCATGATTTTGTTTTTGCAGTTCAATGACCTGGTTGCTCAGATTTGAAATATTCTCATTTATTTGAGTTACCGTTGTTTGTTGTTGTTGTATTTGCATGCTGATAGAAGCTAGTTGTGTTGGTATTTGTGACTTGTTTTGCATCAACACCCCTATTGCATCATTTGTTTCTGCCGCTAGATTTTGTTGCTGTTTTGTTGTTGTTATCATTAAAGACTAATTAATAATTTTTTTCCTCTAGTCAAGTCAAGTCAAGTCAAGTGACTTGTTGGTTTGAATGGAAAACTGTCAATTTAGAGTGAGAGTGTGAACGGATTAACCCATTTTCTACCACCGTTGCGTTTTCGCAACATCAACTTTGGGTGTATGTACCAAAACTTTAAACTAATGGATTCCTATAGTTTTTTCTTTCTCAAATTAGTTTAGGGCTTTGCCTTTAAGATATTGATGAAAAACAAATTTTATTCAATTTTTTGGACCATGTTATGGGAGTTCTAAAAATGGTCCTAAAAAAGGCTTTTGCAAACATGTTAAACTTTTAAAATATATATACATATTTTTTTTTGTACGTTTGAATTTTGATTGGAAAAGCGTTGGAAAACATTTATAAAAAATCCTAATTAGAAAATTAAATAACACTTCTTCAAGCTGGTGCTTTAAAAATAACTGTTGCGAAAACGCAACAGTGGCTAATTTCATGCAAATCACTTTTAGCTTCTACCTTGTCGTCGTACTTTGCTCTGATTTTTGTTTGTTTGCTTTGTTTTTTTATTCTTTTTGTTCGTGAATCGAAAGAAAAAAAATTGAGTAACAAGTGCAACACTTGTTTTAACTCTGATTTTTTGGTGAATTTTGGTAAATTCTTTTTTTAAAAATGGCAGTAAGAAACTTTTTAACGCAAAGTGAAATCGAAAATTTGTTAGCTGAATATGACGATAGTGAACAAACAGAGCAAGCTAATGCGATTGTTTTTAATGAAAATACTCGTATGGTATACATTCCACCACCTAATAAGGGCGACGTTACTGATGAAGAATTTATTGATGATGAAGAACTTATGGAAGACGTTCCACCTAACATGGAAATTGCTGGTGAAATTGAAGTTCAATGTGATTCCAAGCTAAAAGATTTTTCTGCACCGATGACTGTTGATGAAAAGGAAACCGTGTTATCTACATCAAACCAAAAGTATGCACCTGAAAAAAGTTTTGGTGTTCCAAAATGGAAAAAAACAAAACGCATAAATTTGAGCTTTGACCGGCCAGACGAGGACTCTGTGAAACCACTGCAAGCCAAAATCGTGGAATCAATGAGTGGAAAATCACCCTTAGAACTCTTTTTACAATTTTTTGACGACGAAATTATGGATATGCTTGTAAAGTATACAAATATTTACAGTCATCAAAAAAACATGGCGACAAATATTACTAGAGAGCATAGTATCGTTTCATTGGCATACTTATTTTGTCAGGTTATCACACTGTGCCTCATATCGGACATTACTGGTCTACTCAACCTACTTTGATTGACACTTTGAACCGCAAGTATCAGCAGTTTGGAATATTCACAACCTATTTGTCAATAGACGATCAAATGATTCCATACTTTGGAAGACACAACTGCAAGATGTTTTCGTGGTAAACCAATACGGTTTGGGTTTAAATACTGGTGTCTATGTTCTGACACGGGATATTTGTTTGAAGCTAATCCATATGCTGGCGCAGCTTCATCATACGACAAGGGCATTGGTTGAGGAGCTTCCGTTGTTTTGCAGTTGTTGGAATCTGTTACAAGTCCGGAAAATCATGCAGTGTTCTTTGACAATTTCTTCTCTTCATACTATTTGTTCTGTTTGTTGAACGAACGGAAGTTTCGTGCAACTGGAACAGTAAGATCCAATCGTCTGAGAGGTGCAAATGATATCCTTGCTTCTGGCCGCTCTCTCAAAAAGCATGATTACGACTACTGTATTGAAAAAAACAACAAGTTATTCGTTGCTCGCTGGCAGGACAACTCAGAAGTCACCGTTATTTCGAACTTTGTTGCAGCTGCTCCAGAAGTTTCTACAAATCGTTATTCGAAAGATCAAAAAAAGATGGTAAATTTAGATTGAGTTTTTTAAGACTCGAGGTTCACACGATGTTGTTTTTTAGATTTCAGTTCAACAGCCGCAGATTATAAATGAGTAGAACAAACATATGGGTGGTGTAGATCTTCACGATAATGCTGTATCTAATTACCGTATTGCGATTCGTGGGAAGAAGTGGTGGTGGCCCTTATGGACGAATGCAGTCAACAGTACATCTGTAAACGCTTGGAAAATCCATTGTCTAATTGCTAAAGCCGAAGGAACCCGACCACTATCGCAAATAGAATTCAAAGCTGAAATAGCTTCAAGTCTACTTCTGTTTCAAGAAAACGACGATCAAGAACAGCAATCAGAGGATTCACGATTGCAAGAAATGGAAAATCCACGGAATCTTGCACGTTTAGCTGTCCGCGAGCACATTGTTTGGAAAGCTCCTGACAATAAACGCAAAAGGTGTGCTGAATGCCATTCGCAAGCGGTTTACCAATGCAAAAAATGCAACGTTACATTGCATCCGAAGTGCTTCGAAAAATACCACTCAACAACAAAAACTAATTCAAAGGTATATTTTAAGTTTTCATAATCAAAAATATGTTCCTTTAATAATTTAAAAGAATAAACTGGAATTAAAAAGCAACTTGACTGGAATATTATTAAAAAAAGTGATTTGCATCTAATTAGCCAGCGTTGCGTTTTCGCAACAGGCCACCACAGCCAACATGTGTATGTGAACAAATTTTTGTTTGGTTTTTATTTATCAGGAGGTTGCCAAGGTTCACCATACAAAAATCCAGAAAGATATCACATCGATTTCGGGTAGTGGTAGAAGATGGGTTAACATTTTGTATGGAGTTAAAAATATGTTTATTTTTTAATGCTGTAAACAACAGCAATCACACTTCTACTACACTTCTAGCAGTAGAAGTGTAGTAGACAAGGGCGTTCCTTGGGACAGGCCAAGCAGACCCATGCCAGGGGCGCCAAAATTAAATTTTTTTTATATGTTACTTATTTTTTTACTTTCACAAAGTATTATTTTATATCGTAACATAATTCGTAGAAATACTTATCGTACTTAGTGCGAAATACTTCCTCCTTAAAATTGCAATAAAAGTCTCAGACGATACGACTTTAAATCCGACTTAGCCAAGTCGTATAAAAACTCGTAGTGTGTGGGGACAAATCGTATAGACTCCGATGTTGGCCGTAGGAAATGCTCTGCTAACCAATCGAAGTTTTCTTTACTAAAATGAAATATAAATTTACTGCTAGATTCTTCAAGATGTCTACGCAGCTTATAAATTTTTTTAGGACTATAAACGCGAAAGTATTCTGCCATTTCAGTTGCTTGAAATAAACTGTGAGATCACTTGATAGGAGACTCAACATTTACCGAGAAAGTTCTCAGACATGTCAGCTTCATATCATGACTATTGTAGTGCAATTAGGTGTAGGGTCGCCAAGTACTATATTTTGAACTGTTCGGTCGTAGTGTATTATGTGGGGGTCTTGTGTATTAGAGGCGCACACGCCTTTTTATTCAGCAGCAAGGCTTTATTTTGTGTGAAGCCGCAAAGGCTAATTAAAAGAGTGAGATATTTTTTTGGTTTAAAGCCACATAGGCTATTTGTTAAAATCTGTCTTTATTTTTGAAATATTAAAGTTTATATACAATTTTTACCACTATTATTCTTAAAAATATTGTGCCAGTATTTTCTAAACTCCTCCCTTAATTTTTGTCTTTAACATCGATCGCCAATCAATTTCATTTTTGGTCGATCACATAATTATTTACATATTAATAAATTCTATATATTAACATATTTAAATTTTTAATCCAAAACACCAACAACAACAAGAAGTGCATTTATTTTGGCCTTGAATTAAAATGTGTCGTTAGCACTATTGTAACATAATATTCTTCTTGGGCAATGCACTCATAATTTTATTGTTGTTGTTGTTGTTGTTGTTGTTGTTATTGTTGTTGTTGTTGTTGTATACGCTTGTGCCAAGCATTGGGTTATGTTAAATTAGACTAGTGGCGCAAACTGAAGGGGATGAAAAGTATTAAGGTAAGCATTAAAAATGCTTATCGGAAATTATGATTTTTAAGTACAAGGTTTTTTATGAAAAAAGTGTTGGGGAGTAATAGTGACTTTATGAGTACACTACACTATGCATACTATTTTGAGAAATTCCTCACAAAGAGCTTTCGTTTTAAGAAGTTTCTCAGGCCTTGAGATCCATCTCAATGAGCGAGATCTTTCTAACGAATAAAAAACTTTTTATGCTTACGACAACGAGTAAATTCTCAAAATATCGAGTAAAAAGTAATTTCTCACTTTTATGCATGAGACCCAATAAGCATGGTTCTTTACAAGCGTTTTCGCTGCTGTATCTGGAAACTCGTTGCCAATTACACCGTAATGTCCTGGAATCCATATAATTTTTATTTTGAACAAAATTGAGTTAATTTTTCACGTAGACTTTGAATTAGTAGCTCAGTGTTTCGTGTAGATTGAAGTGCATTAACAGACGAGTTGCTGTCGGTACAAATGACATATGGGTATTTCCTCGGCTCACGAACGTACGTTCGTACGCTTTTGATGTACAAAGAATATAGAAAACAAAACTTTTCCTAGCATTTTTTTTGGCAATTCGATAGCATTTTGGTAGCTCTATGTTTAGTGCAAAAGATGGATTTCATCGAGTTTATGTTTTCATAATGATAGTTATAAACATGTGGTCACGAACGTACGCGAAATAGAAGTCAACATTGGCTGACAGTAGTGAAGTGTAAAAATCTGCGAAATGGAACGAAATATTGAAAAGCGATTAATTTATTTTAAAACTGTATTAATGTAGGTCTCTATCCAATATTTACGCAATGAAATATCTCTATTGGTTTTTGTTTAATTGGCTTAAGTACCGGTCGCGAACGTAAGGGTCGCGAACGTACGATTTTTCCATACGTTTTTTAATATTATCACCATGCATTTTCCCGTAAATATCTTCAAATTTCCTTAAAAAAACTTAATACTCAATTTATAGTGTGTAGTAACACTTATAACAAGAAATAGACTATTTTATTTAATATTACATAATGAAATTTTAACAATATTTTTGATATTTTTGTTTTTATTGAATAGGCCGTTAGGGCTGTGCTTAATTTAAAGTCCTCATCACAGAAAATCGAATGCATCATTCTGATACCTGGAATATTCGGTATATCATTCTATTTTTCAAGCTTAGTTGGGGACATATTATCAATTGTATCAGCTCCAATGTATATTATGTTAATTCCAGTAATGTGGTGATGGGCACAGTTATAAAAAGACAATGCATCATTTAAAACAATGTTTTGGGGAAACTTAAAGTTTAAACTTTCGAATGTTTTGGGGAAAGACTGTATAACTGTTGCGCAACCATTTAATAAAAAACTGAAATTGGCGTGATGAATACATACACACATGTTATGCGGCATTTTGGTCGAGAGTTGAACATGTTTGGGTCGACATTTGAAAAATTTTGTCTTGCTTACACTTTCTTCAATTGATTCGTTTTTATAAACTTCGTAAGCTTCCGATACGGTTTAGCAACAATTTGTCCATCAACAACGAGGGTGTCCTTTTTGGCTGCCGACTGAACGCTAACATCTTCACGCAAGTAAATGTCTTTCACCACTTTCAACTTCCTCTCCCATTCCAAATCAACTTGTGAAGATGTTTTATTTTGGTCATTTTCCGGTTCGACATACTTCTTAAATAGTCCTTTAATAACTTCAATTTTTTTTTTCAAATCACTTGGTAATGCCCTTTCAGCCTTTTTCATTGCTTTTCCCAGAGTTTGTTTACACGAATACGCTTCATGTTCTTCTTCTTTTTGTTGAGCTTCATCTTTCTTTTTTTGTCGGTATTCTTTCAACCTTGCGCGTTCGTTTTCTTGCATTTGTTCTAAAACCTTTTTATTTTTAGTTAATTCTAAGCGTCGTTTTCGCATCCTCACAGCATAACATATTTTTTGCATGTAAAATAATTAAATATAAAAATGTCTTAAGAAGTAGCTTAAAAAAAAAATATAAAATTTTCCAGTTTCCAGCCTAATTTCCTCAAGTAAAACAGCTGACATATGCTATGAACCTATTCTATTATAAAAACATAGACTTTTTTTATAATTATAAACAATAAAACACGATGATTATCAACATTTTATTTTTCGATCTTGGTTGACCATTCGGAGGAAATGTCCATATTTCCCTTTCCTTGTTGCCGCAAAGCTAACAGCGAACCAGATTGCAAGAGCCTCAGCTGTAAAAATTGAGCTTTCGGGAAACAAAAGTCCTGTTTTAATGGTTTTTCCCTCTTCTGTCACTACAGCGAAAGATGTTGAAGTGACGTCTTTTGACCAGTCTGTGAATAAAAACTTCCAATCAATATTTTACCATTTTGTTTTTATTTCCAGGAAAATTTTACTATAAACTGAGGGATTAGTTTTTTGTTTAGGGTATTCTAGAAGGTTGCTGATAAATGAGGAAGGCGGCAGATCCTACGTTGGAAATTTAGAAGTTCTGCAGAGAATAGATTTTAAAGGATGCAGTTGCATTACTTCGCTCCATTGCTCCATTGCTCAATCTGAAAAGGCCCTTAAGAGCCTTTTCTATTCTTAGTTGAGCCAATGTTATGAATAAGTCTTGGAATTGGGTATCTTTTCACGCATTGCAAATGCTGGTTGTTGTGTTAAATTTGTTGGACACGACGTGTACTTATTTTTAAATTCAAATTACGTTGAATTTCCGCAAGACTAATGGAATGGTTAACTGTTAATCTCTTTCGTTGGTTACGTGCAGAAATCGTAGATTTTTTTACCAGATCTCTTATTGTTACCATAGTTTTGGTCTAATTTCAGAACATTATGAACTGCTGCAATGCTTCTTCTTGTTTTACAAGCTATTTTCCGTATTGATAGTCCAGAATCCCTATAAACTCGTACCCTTCCTTGCTCTTCTGAAGATAGCTTCGTTCCTCTGGGCATTATTAGAAATCTGATCAATTTGGTTAAAAAATTGTTCGATTTAATTGTTCGTATAAATATGTTATTTCATGGTAATAACCTGCAAAAACAGTAAATGGTCAGTTTCTATTAGAATACATTGTTTATTAATAATTCATAACAAGCATTGTTGCTGTGAGTAAAATTACTTTTTTGAGAGCACTCTCTTAATGTTCGCATAAATATTTCGTGGAGTGTACTTATTTGTATTTATCACGAACTCAGTGCTGCACACGCAACATTAATTACTAAAAATTTCAAAATTTGTTTACAACTTCGCCAATGATTTGCTTTTTTTTTTTCTTTGTAGGTCAACTAGCTGGACGATTTTATTTTTAATTTTTTAGTGAATATGCTGATAGCTGACTGATTTGAAGACACTTTTGTAGCAAATAATAATTTATTACGTAAGCATATTGTTTGTTTATTTTTAATTTATTAATTTTATTTCCAGAACTACGTATTTTAAAATAAAAAGTCATGTTCTTATTCCTGAATAAAAAAATCTTATCAGCGGCAAAAATAGTCACAGTCCAACGGGATCAGCCAAGATGTGTGCTTGTAAAACACCAAACATATCTGAGCTAAAACATACTCTCGTATGTTTGTACGTAAACAACTTTGAAAATAACACGCGCTAGCATGACAATCAATTCGCTTGGTTGTATTGATAAATTCTAAAAAGCAGAGAGTTTTTAAATATTTGTCACCTGTTGTCAATTTTATTAATTTGCTAAGCATTAACTTCAATACCAGTGTTAAAAACTCACTATCAGCATGATTTTACTAATTTTTCTGTTGTTGTTGTCTGTTGTTTTGTCGTTGTAGCAACAGTGATTCATGAAGTGGTTGAAACAGGGTGAAATTAAGAAATAGAAACAACAAAAAGTGTAATGTTCTGTCGTATAGCTTGTAGCTAGTGGAAATACAAAATGTGGTGTATTGGTGATGTATGGCCCATTAGCTCAGTTGGTTAGAGCGTCGTGCTAATAACGCGAAGGTCGTGGGTTCGATCCCCCCATGGGCCAACCAATATTTCTTTTATTTTTTTTTGTTTTTTTACGTTTTTTTGCTTTTAAACTTTGTATTAAACATTTACTACACAACTTTTAAGCAGCAGAGTGGCGCAGTGGAAGCGTGCTGGGCCCATAACCCAGAGGTCCGAGGATCGAAACCTTGCTCTGCTAAAAACGAGTGAACATTGGTTTCATTTTTAGAAAATTTTTTCTATACTTAATATTTTATTGATACAATCGGACTCCTCTATAACGAAGTCGTTGGGACCGGTCCAGCACTTTGTTTTAGAGGAGTCTTCATTATAAGAAATCTTTTTTATTTTTTATGTGTCTTCACGTCAGCTTACACAAAATAAGGTATTTTTATACATATGTATATTAGACCGGTTCAAAATTATATGAGGAAAATTATCGGTCTTTTTTTCTTCGGTGCGCGTCCATTTTCTGAAAGTTCCATGCCTAATGAGAACAAAAGTGCCTTAAGACCCAAAAAAATTTGACCTCTAAATATTGCTGAAATCGTTTAAAGGTCATTTTGAAGCTATTTACGACTTAGATCATATTGAATAATATGTTGTCCAAGCCGAAACACATGTTGAATATATTGTGATGAAAAATCATTTATAATAATCTAAGCTATTTTCATTTTTTTTATTTTTTTAAAATATGCATCTGATATTTTTTGGCGGAGCTTTGAACATGCAATTTGACTCCTTCGTCAAAATTATCGGATTTCCACATACAATTTTTTTCTTATTTTGTTCCAGTGACATTATGTTTGTAATTTTGTATTTTTGTGCGGAGCTTAAGGTTTCTTGCGATATAACTTACTGCATAATTTTTGGACCATGACAGGAAAAAAAGAAATAAAAAAACACTTCAAACATTTGTTTTTCCTGAATTTATTTTTTAAAAATATGATTTTTTGTTATGTTTTTCAAATTTTTTCTGTGGTTGTCTACCACTTGCAGCCAATACTGTTTTTGCTCGTCATTTGAAGTAATCGAATCATTAAATTAAGTTATTAACGCTACACTTCTCTCTGCTGACCGAAGTATATTAACCCATTAAGTCCGGGAAGAGCACAATTTTAATATGATGTTTGAGACTTATTTTCTGCTATTAAAAATTGGAATAAAAAATTCCAAACATACCTATTCTACTATTTTTGGGGTCGCTCTTTCGATTGGTGCAGTCGGATTTGCATAATAATGACTTTTGGAACCAATATGGCGCATTTTAATTAAAAAAATAACAAAATTTTTTGCGTTTTTCTTTTTTTTTAATCTTTTTCGCATAAATAAAGTTACTGAATCGGTGCCAAACTAAAACCAAAAGTGCACAAAATATCTAAAGTATAACTATGAATATTTTTTTTTGGTTTGAATCAACCTAACTTCTTCAATATATCAATACGTTAAAAATTAACGTTATTTGGTAAATTATGAGTATTATTAATAAAATTTACATCTCTAATAATATAATTGTCCCAAAAATATATAAAGAAGGGGTTTTTGAGATCGCTGATCACGAATTTGAGGTAAGATTTTCAAAATTTAAGATGGCGGATTCAATATGGCCGACCGAAAAATTGGTTGTTTCCGTCCGTTAGCCGTTTTATAAACGCTTCCTAACTGGAACCTTGTAAGACCTTTATATTTTTATAATTCAAACGAAGTTATCTAGCATTTGTAAATTAAGTCTAATATTTTATATTGAAATATTCGTAATTTTAGATACTTAAAAAATCCGAAATCCTAAGGAAAACTAAATAAAAAAAAAAAAAAATTAAAAAATATCAAATAAAAAATAAATAAAAAAACAAAATAAAATAAAAACATAAAAAAAAATTAAATAAAATAAAATAAAAAATACTCTTGGCGTCCACCTCCACCTGGTTTGAGTTGGGAAATATTTATACAACGACTAAAGGACGGAAACAATCAAACATCGTAAACACCCCGTATAATAAACATTATCGCATTAGTTTCAGTCATTTCATGAAATTTAATCGGCTACAGATCGACCATCTTGAATTTTGAAAATCTAACTTCGAATTCGTGATCAACGGCCTCAAAAACCGCCTTATACACATTTTCTTGTAATTTTGAAGATTTTATGAAATTTGGTCGGCCATATTGAATCCGCCATCTTAAATTTTGAAAATCTTACCTCAAATTCGTGATCAGCGATCTCAAAAACCCCTTCTTTATATATTTTTGGGACAATTATATTATTAGAGATGTAAATTTTATTAATAATACTCATAATTTACCAAATAACGTTAATTTTTAACGTATTGATATATTGAAGAAGTTAGGTTGATTCAAACCAAAAAAAAAATATTCATAGTTATACTTTAGATATTTTGTGCACTTTTGGTTTTAGTTTGGCACCGATTCAGTAACTTTATTTATGCGAAAAAGATTAAAAAAAAAGAAAAACGCAAAAAATTTTGTTATTTTTTTAATTAAAATGCGCCATATTGGTTCCAAAAGTCATTATTATGCAAATCCGACTGCACCAATCGAAAGAGCGACCCCAAAAATAGTAGAATAGGTATGTTTGGAATTTTTTATTCCAATTTTTAATAGCAGAAAATAAGTCTCAAACATCATATTAAAATTGTGCTCTTCCCGGACTTAATGGGTTAACGCGCACCAAAGTATTTTAACATTTTTGAAATGTGAACCACTTATCAACAATACAGGTGTGAAAAAATACAGGTGCGCACATATGGTGTATATGGGGAAATATATGCAATGGTTATTAGAAATAAATGGAATATTGGAATAATTTGGCAAGTCTGACTTTAGTTTGTATTTGCGCGAAAAATATAGGCATAGTAAAAATTTTCTATACCCACTTTACCGCCTACAAATCAATAAAAATGCTATATTTAACCCGCATCCATCGTTTGCATCAAATTGATGCAAATTCTTGAAACACATTCATATATTAAAAACAATAAATATGCGTATTTTAATTCAGAATTTTGGCTACCTTCCTAAAATATTAAAATAAACAAGTGAGCAGTTCTACAGTTAGAGATAGTCTTATACTTATCGCGCTAGAATAGTTAATAAATTGAAAATATTCTAATGAATAATATTGTCTTTTTGTATCTGCATCAAATTGATGCACAACGTACTTTTCGTTTTTAGAAATTTCCGATGGATGCGGGTTAAGACGGGTTTGGTGTATTATAATAAAATTTCGTAAACAATTTGGTATGTTTACTGTCGGCAACTATACTAAAACTGGGCGTGGTCTAACTATATTTATACGCCCACTTTTTAGAAATCATTATTATTCCTGAGTTGTACATGTTTTGATAGTGAAACTTGATATGTAGATGCTATGGGCCCAAGAGGCCATTACTTTATATTCGAGCGAACATTAGACAAGGGGGAATTTGGCCACACAGGCCAAATTTATGATATCGAATTGCTTTAGAACTAAATGTTGTATGTAACTATGCAATAGACTCCTAAACTACTCATTCGATTAGCATGAACATTTGTGTATAGAAGTTTTTTGGTACGGTGCGTGTTTGTGGGCTATCAATTTTTATCCACCTTGAACACCAGAGGGCGCTGTAGTACACATTTTTTACAAAACTGCCTAAAACTCACAAACCGCTTATGCGATTAGAATGAAAAGTGGTATACAATGGTTTTGAATGTACGTTAAGTGTTTTTCTGCAATCTTTTTTTGACCTATCTTGAACACCAGAGGGCGCTGTAGTACAAATTTTTTGCAAAACCACCTAAAACTCCCAAACCGCTCATGTGATTAGAATAAAAATTGGTATATACTATTTCTCAGGTACGATGATTTTTTTGACAGTATCTTCTTTGAACCACCTTGGACACCAGATGGTGCTGTACTACAAATTTTTTACAAAATCGCATATTTTTAGTTGTTACATATGCAAATATTTACAATATATAAAATATTTCTTAAATTTAGTATAATTAAAAAATTTTCGTTACTTTGTCATAAAAAACATGACCATATCTTGAAAACCATGAAAAATTTTACTACAACGATATATTTAATGCAACATCGTGCTTAAAAATGAGGAAAACACAATCAGAAATTTAATTTTGTGACTTTCGATTCAAATATCTCCGCTGCTTTTTTATACACTTTGTTAAATTTTTTTTTTGTCTTAAAGCTTCATCAAAGTACTATAAAAACCTTATTGCAAAAATACCGTTAGTTTTTTCAAAAGAGGTCTGAAATTTTGGAGTTTTCCTAAAAAAAAAGCCTCAAAATTTGTTTTTGTTGTAAAAATAATTTAAATTCAAATTCGCAAATTTTCAACTCTATTTAAAAACTATAACATTTATAGGCAAAAGTTATTTCAGTTTTACGCAAAAATTAAAAACCATTTCTGTGATTAAAAAAACGAGGCCTTGATTTTTTCGAACAAAATTTTTTTTTCCAATATTGAGTTTTTATATTTTTGAAAAAATAAATAATCTAAAAAATTAATTTTTTAAAAAAATGATCTTAGTATCTCTTACCAATCAAAAGTTATAGCCAATAATCTTTATCCAAAATATATATACAAAAAGCAAAACGCTGTCTGTGTGATGGCTGGAAGCTTCAAAATTACTGAGCCGATAGAGCTGAAATTTCGGCAGCACATTTTTTTCAAGTAAGAGATGGTTTAAATTTCTGTCACACCCCCTTTTACCGCCCACAAATCAATAAAAATGCTATATTTCCTACGGTTTTCGTCGATTTGGCTACATTTTGATAATTTAGTTTGTATGCTCGGCAACTGTACTAAAACTGGGATGGGCATTATATAAGTGGGTGTGGCTCCGTCCATACGATTAAAATGTGTATTATCGAATAGCTTTGAAAGTAAAAGTAGCAGTACTTACATACAAACTCAAAATGGAGTTAGTATTTGGTGATCTCCTGCTTCTGGGAAACTGTAACGGGTAGTCGAAAATGACAGTGGTGTCAAACTATGAGTCTAAGAAAAGTTTTGAATACACCTACACTCAAACCTCGTTTTATGCGATTGATTCGTTCCGCAAAAATCCGCGTAAAACGAATTCGCATAAAACGATACACTAGGTTCATATAAAACTACTGATTCGTTTCTTAATTTAAAAAAATCGCATAAATTCAAATCAGAACATCAAAAGTCAAACAAAATCGCATAAAAAGGAATAAAAAAATATTTTCATTTAATACAGCAATAACAAAAAATAAAGAAAAAATAAACAGCAATTCATATACAATACATAGGTACATTTAAAAGAAAACTTATGAAGAAAAAGATTAAAAATTAAATTTAAAACTTTATACATATAGTTTCAGAATCAGTTTTCGGGAACTTTATTTCTTTCTTCTCGTACAAAAAAATTTGTCATCAGACTTTGTGATGTTGATTTTTTCAGTTGCTTATACAACTCCTGGTATCCTGAAAATAGATCGTTGAGTCCTCGCTGTAGCTTCATTGCTCGTTCCGTATCTGGATCAATATTGAAAATTTCGTTTTGTAAATCATTAACTGTTTTAAGAACTTCTCCAATTTTTTTTGAAGTAAGAGGTTCAACAGTTTCTTCGCAATCACTTTCGGAATGAGTGTCTTCGACATTATCTGTAGCTAAACTAATAATATCATCATCGGATAATGACTCTTCGACAAGTAGTTCTTCTAAATCATTGTGGTCCAGAGAATCAAATCCATCGCCTCCAATTTGGCGAGCTAGGGTTAAAATTTCATCTGATAATGTTGATCGTTCAACATCACTACTATTGCTACCAACACAATCTGGCCATACAGCTTTCCAGCACGCATTTAAGGTTTGCGGTCGTATTTTGGATATGGCAGATGCAGCCAGGACTATGCAATCAAAAATTGTAAATTGTTTCCAAACTTCATTTAATGTCAATGTTTCATTTTCAAGTTTAGGTAAAATTAATTGGTAAGTGCTTTTTATATAATATTTCTTAAAAGTTGATATTATTCCCTGATCGAGAGGCTGAAGAATGCTAGTTGTATTAGGTGGCAGAAATTCAACTTGAATGTTTGGATGGTTCAAATGAGGATGTCCTGGTGCATTGTCTATAATGAGTAAAATTTTAAATGCAAGATCTTTTTCCTTCATATAAGATTCCACTTCTGGCACAAAACATTTGTGAAACCATTCACTAAACAATGCCGATGTAACCCATGCTTTGCGATTTGCCATCCAGTGAACTGGCAAACGTTTTAAATCTTTGCCTTTAAACGCACGTGGTTTCAAAAATTTATTGACGACTAATGGTTTCAACATTTTATTTCCTGATGCGTTGCAGCATAGCAAAAACGTTAACCTTTCTTTACAAGCTTTGAAGCCACTGGCTCTCTTTTCTGCTTTTGCAATATAGGTTCTACTAGGCATTTTTTTCCAGAATAGTCCGGTCTCATCTGCATTGAATATTTGATCTGGGGTATAGCCTCCCTCATCAATATTTTTTTTTAATTTTTCTGGGTAATTTGCGCATGCTTGTTCATCTGCTGATGCTGATTCACCTCTTATTTGAATGTTGTGAAGATTGTTTCTTTTTAAAAAACGTACCATCCATCCATTGCTTGCTGCGAATTCTTTTGGCGTAGAAGTTGACGGCTCTGAGAATTTCATCTTTTCCTCTTTTTGGTTAAATCTTCGATCCACAAGACAATAGATTTTTCCACTTTTTCGATCAATGTGTCTCTTGAATACGAAGAATGTTTAGAGCTAAGTTTTGTACCAGCAATTACGGATTTTCTTATGGAAACCTCATTTTTCTTAATCGATCTTATAGTCGATTCTCCTAGTTTGTACTCTTTTCCAAGTGACGTGTATTTTACTCCATTTGAAATGCGATCTAGAATTTTTATCTTTGTCTCAAGGGATATCGTTTGTCTTATTTTCTTATTTTTCTCCATGGTGATATCTGAAAATACAGAAACCTTTTTTAGCACAAAAACTTCAAATCGAAAGAGATTTTACGCTTACTTTGATCACTTCTACGATAAATATTACAAAATATGAATTAAACTTCACTAGGATGTAAAAACATTGACGACAAAATAGCACCGTGGTTCCCCTCAATTGTAACCAAAATTGACAATAACACACATAGAGTTCTAAGCTGACACTTGTTTTTTTACCGGCGCTGATGTAACTATGTACATATGTTTGCCAATGCTGCCAACTGTTTAAATATTGTAAATGTTTATGTAAAAATGCAAAAAAAAACAAAAATTTTAAAATCGCATAAATTTGAATTCGCATAAAACGAGGTTTGAGTGTATTATGTTCCCATATAGTTGCAGGGTGCTTTGGCTTTCTCCTTGTGAACGAAATCTTCCAACAATGTAATGGATTCCAAAATGTGTTCGCAAACACCGTTACGCGATTCCGCAAATGTCGGGTCGCTAAAAACGATGACAAAAAAAATTCAACGTAAGTTTTTTTATAAACAAAATTTACGTACATACGTTTCATTTGAATAAATTCGTTACAGAGGAGTTATTCTATATAAAAAACTGTTTGTGCGTTTGAAACAGTTCGTTACAGAGAGGAATTTGCTATAGAGGAGTTCGCTATATCCCTTTCAGACCCGACGATTGTCTACTGAACATTTTTGTATGATTTTTGAAATGCGTGGTCGTTATATGAAATGAAAATATTCTCAATGTTTAGGTTTCGCAATTTACATGTCCTTCAAGGATTTTCACGACACGCACAATTGATGCAACTTTATCTGAAACCCATTTTTTTAGCAACAAATGTTTCAAATTTATTTGAAACATCAAAATTTATTATTTTTTTAAGTTCAAATGCGTTAACTTCACTAGTTTTACATTGAAGTTTTACACTTTATATTTTTGTAATTGAAGACACAAATTACCTCTGCGACTCATTTTGATAAAACTAAAAAGTTTATCAAGAATTCCACGCGTGTTCAAGTAACGGTAAAGCGAATCGCGGAACAGTGTGAGAAACAAAAGTAAACAATAACAAGCACAATCGATTCATTTCGTTCTTTATAACATTCGTTAAATAAAAGTGGAAATATTGAAGATAGAACCAACCCGCACAAACGATGCATCAGGGTCTGAAAGGGATTTGGAAGTCCAATTATATAAAAAAAATTAAAAAATTGCAGTGTCTTCAAAAAAACTTTTTTATTTTCTTATAGAGGTGTCTTCGCTATATAGGAGTTCGTTATAGAGGAATGCGACTGTACTTTTAAATATTTTCTGTTCTAATTGGCAAAAATATAAGGAAATTGAATTTAGTACTTAATAAAAACATTCATAGTCACCTTAGCGCAGAGGTTTGTTTAAATCGCTATAAAAGGTATTTTTTCAATTTTGGAATTTTTGCAGATACAAATATTATAAAAGGAATATATAAAAAATTTGTTAAAAATTATTGCTTCACGAAGCTGCGTTAGCAGAGCAAGGTTTCGATCCTCGGACCTCTGGGTTATGGGCCCAGCACGCTTCCACTGCGCCACTCTGCTGCATAACAAAAACATATCAAATTGTAATTCATCAATATTAAGGGTACTAAAATAAAAAAAAACAAAACAAAAAAAAAAAACAAACAAAAAAAAAATAAAAAACAATTAAATTAACACTGACTTAATCCATTTATTTAGAGAAATTTATTAACCCAATAGATTTGTTTTTCTATCATTGAAAAATATTAATGAAAGCTGAAAGAGAATTGTCGATAAATTTCCTTTAAATGAACATAATAAAATAATAACATTACTGGAAAAGCTATAACTGGGATAAAATTTCGTGAAAGATACTGGATTGTTTACCTCCTGACTCCCGAAAAATTTCTAAAAATGTGCTTGCTGGTTTCTAATTTCCATATAAAGGTGTCCAACAAGGGCTTGATATGTGTCCGCCTTGGGGTTTTGCCATTTGGAGTCGGCATAACTGATAAAAGTAGTGGAACTTGTATTTTTTAATTTATATACATAAATATACATATGACCTTTATAAACTTAGAACTGAATTACAGTCTAGGTTCCCCGCTGGGACAATCGCCCTCCACTCTTCTTGAAAATGATGAGTTCAACATTTTTATTTAGTTAAGAGTAAGCAAAGAGTTCTTTCTTTACATAAAGCAATAATAATATATTATAATTTAATATTTATAAGGCGAGTATAATATAATGCAAAAAAGTTTCAAGTGCAAAGGAAACATAAATAATTATTTTCCCTTTTCTTCTTAAATAATACAAGAAGCATCATGGTTTGAATGACTTCGCTTCATTTTGACACAATTGGGTCTAACACATGGTCCAATTAGTCACGAGACTAACTACTAGGTGGCACCTCTAACAAAATATCGATATAATATTTCGATAGTTCTAACCTTCAAACAGTACGTGTAAAAATTGCATGACAATCTAACGTTTAGTGCAGAAGTTGCAGTCATTTAAGTGACGCTACTGTTGATATTTTCAAAATAATGGATTCAAAGCAATTCCGTGTGTTGATTTATCACTGTTTTTTATGGGAAAAAATACCGTCCAAGCTGAGTAATGGCTTCGAAAGTGTTATTCGGACTCTGCTCCATCAAAAGCAGTCATTTGCCGATGGTATGCTGAGTTTAAACTTGGTCGTACAGACAAAAATGATGCTGAACGTTCAGGACGCCCAAATGAGGCAGTTGTTCCACAAAACATAAAAAAAGTACACAAAATGGTATTGGCCGACCGTAAAGTGAAGGTGCGCGAGCTAGCTGAGGCTCTGAAGATATCGAAAGGCAGTGTGGGAACAATATTACAGGTACATTTGTCGATGAGAAAGCTGCCTTCCAAATGGGTGCCGCGTTTTCTACACCGGACCAAAAACAACAACGTATCGATGATTCGGAGAGCGGTTTGACACTGTTTACAAAGAATAAACATGAATTTTTGCGTCGAAATGTGACAATGGATGAAACATGGATCCACAATTATACACCGGAATCAAAACGGTCGTCAGGTGAGTGAAGAGCAACCGATGAAAGCAGGCCAAAGCGACCAAAAACACAACGGTTGGCTGGAAAGGTTATGGCATCTGTATTTTGGGATGCGCATGGAACTTTGTTCATCGACTATCTCGAAAAGGGAAAAACAATCAACAGTGATTATTGTATAGTGTTGTTGGAGCGTTTGAAGGATGAAATCGCGAAAAATCGGCCCCATTTAAAGAAGAAAAAATTCACAAATCGATGAAAACGATGCCGAAAATCGACGAATTGCTGCCTCATCCACCGTATTCGCCAGATTTGGATCCCAGCGACTACTGGCTCTTTGCTGACCTCAAAAAAATGCTTGCCGGCAAGAGATTTGGCTCCAATGAAGCGGTGATGTCTGAAACTGAAGCGTATTTTGAGGCGAAGCACAAATCGTTCTACAAAACCGGTATTGAAAAGCTAGAAAAGCGGTGGAATGAATGTATTGCTCTTGAAGGAACCTATGTTGATGAATAACGAAGAATATTTGCAAAAAAAACTTTTTTGACGTGACGAAGTTACGTTTTACAGCGCAGGTTTCCAAAAAAGTTGAAATATGCATTTTTTTAAAATTCATCGGCGTTGCATTGAATTGTTAGCGTTAGGATTAAAATTATGATACACCAATAAAGGCCTGTCCTAAACCCTTACAACAAAAAATTTTCGACGTCATGGGTACACAGAGAGAGCCGCCCAAAGATCGACAATGCAACATTTATGCAGCAGCGTTGCATTGAATTTTTACTAGGTGAGTATATAAGCTATGATAAATGTTTGAAAAGGAAAATAAAGAATTTATACTTGGCCTTACGACAAAAATAAAAAAGACATTCTGACTTCACCAGGTCGTGAATTTAGCAGCATATGTAACAGAAATGCAATATCGGTGCATAGAATTATTACTCACTCAGGAGACGTGCTACGTTAAATTTTGCTTCAGGACAGCATAGATTTGATATTAGGCCTCACAACTAAATTACAAAAAAATTTCGTACAGTCATGATTTCAGGGTTGCAACCACATAATACAGCAAAAATACTACAACCATGAAAAAACGTTGCATGGAATTTTAGCTCTGTGACTATTGGCGTAACGGTAAATTTTAAGGAATGAAAATGGAAAAAGAGTTGGCTGTGTCTTGGACAGACCCGTAGGTTTTAACTTGACGGTCTTTCTTGTTGTTGTTAATGTTGTTGTTGTTGTTGTTGTTATTGTTGGTGTTGGCGTTGGTGTTGATGTTGGTTTTAGTGCTGGTGTTGGTGTTAGAGTTGATGTTGGTGTTGGTGTTGGTGTTGGTGTTAGTGTTGGTGTTGGTGTTGGTGTTGGTGTTGGTGTTGGTGTTGGTGTTAGTGTTGGTGTTGGTGTTGGTGTCGGTGTTGGTGTTAGTGTTGGTGTTGGTGTTGGTGTTGGTGCTGGTGCTGGTGCTGGTGCTGGTGTTGGTGTTGGTGTTAGTGTTGGTGTTGGTGTTGGTGTTAGTGTTGGTGTTGGTGTTGGTGTTGGTGTTGGTGTTGGTGTTGGTGTTGGTGTTGTTGTTGGTGTTGGTGTTGGTGTTTGTGTTTGTGTTTGTGTTTGTGTTTGTGTTGGTGTTGGTGTTGGTGTTAGTGTTGGTGTTGGTGTTGGTGTTGGTGTTGGTGCTGGTGCTGGTGCTGGTGTTGGTGTTGGTGTTGGTGTTAGTGTTGGTGTTGGTGTTAGTGTTGGTGTTGGTGTTGGTGTTGGTGTTGGTGTTGGTGTTGGTGTTGGTGTTAGTGTTGGTGTTGGTGTTGGTGTTGGTGTTGTTGTTGGTATTGGTGTTTGTGTTTGTGTTTGTGTTTGTGTTTGTGTTTGTGTTGGTGTTGGTGTTGGTGTTTGTGTTGGTGTTGGTGTTGGTGTTGGTGTTGTTGTTGGTGTTGGTGTTTGTGTTTGTGTTTGTGTTTGTGTTGGTGTTGGTGTTGGTGTTGGTGTTGGTGTTGGTGCTGGTGCTGGTGCTGGTGTTGGTGTTGGTGTTGGTGTTAGTGTTGGTGTTGGTGTTGGTGTTGGTGTTGGTGCTGGTGTTGGTGTTGGTGTTGGTGTTGGTGTTAGTGTTGGTGTTGGTGTTGGTGTTGGTGTTAGTGTTGGTGTTGGTGTTGGTGTTGGTGTTGGTGTTGTTGTTGGTGTTGGTGTTGGTGTTTGTGTTTGTGTTTGTGTTGGTGTTGGTGTTGGTGTTGGTGTTGGTGTTGGTGTTTGTGTTGGTGTTGCTGTTGGTTTTAGTGTTGGTATTGGTGTTGATGTTGGTGTTGGTGTTGAAATTAAAAAAAAACCCGGAAAATCCTAAAATCAATAAAAATTTGTTTTTCTCGAAAACGCGAGCGAATCTAAACAAAAACAGCACTCAGTTGAATTCTTCAGCCTCCAATAAAGAAATGACTTCTAAGCCTCGGGCAACAAAATTAGTGTTGAGCAGTGTAATCATTGATTAATTTGTTCCTTACACAAAAAATATTTTAAAATCACAGTTCAACAGTTATTTTATAAAAAATCTTCAAAACAAATATTTTCACAGGCTTTGATGATATTCACAGCAATTTATCTAAGTACGGAATATCTGTGGGCTTATTACTACTTAAAAGCTGCAACGTCAGCAGTAACCAAACACCCTCTTTGGCTGGTAAGGAGGGAGAGTGGAACAGTTAACGAGAGGCTTTTGACAAAATGTCACAAAGTGTAAAGCTGCCAGGGACTCGTTTTAAAAAGGGGTTCAAAGTACAAATGACAAAGTGGAAACGGGGCTGTAGACAAGAAGTCTACAAAAGAGTGAGTTAAAAGCAACGCCATATTATTTAATGTGAATGTATATGGATTTGATGGATACAAGCTTTCATATGAAGAACACACATAGCTATGTATGTATTTATTATACGGTCCTAAAGGGTATGTGTATATGTAGGTGAACTAGAAATAAACCCTTTCATCCGCAGAGAATTCAATGCTGATGAGGACAACGTTGATGTTGATGTTGCTAATGATGAAGCTTATAAAGATGATGATGGTGATGATGATGATGATGATGATGATGATGATGATGATGATGATGATGATGATGATGATGTCCATGATGGATTTGTAGACAATGTGAACGAAACGATGTGTATGGGTGTATTTCAAATAACTATCAGAGTAAATTCGATTTGCTCTAACATTATGACTCAAAATTGTGGGCAGGTTGTTGATGGCAAATAAATTACAAGAAGGCACAATTTGGTCGGTCGTACTCGGTGTAATATAAATAGCAAAAGCAACAGAAGTAACACAAAATCGAAAAAAACTCTCAAAAATTGATTAACGACTTGGTAGCAGAGTATTTGGTAGCTGGAATAAATTGACAATTTGAGTGTGGTACAAGTGGATGAAAATGGGCACTTAGATTGCGATGTCACTAAAAATGGATCAGAGCCTTAAAGACTATTTAAATAAGTTGCCTGAGGTGGAACTGATATGAAAGTTTAACAGATGACAGATTCTGATTTATTCAAAATCTGAGTTTAAATGCTTTTACATATGGACCCCGATTATATACGAAATCAACACGCAGTAAGTAACTAATTTTTATCGATGTTGCTCTTAGCGCCACTTTTTACTAGATTCTGTGAGTCTAGAGAGTATATTTTCAATGTCAACCAAACTTAATGCCTACTTCAATGTTTCCAATGTCCATTCTTTTATTTTGGTCTATTATCTTACACATGATGATTGTCCTTAACAGTAATTTTACAGTTTAACAAAACAAAATCTTTACCCAATTTCAATTTGTGTGTGTGATACACACAGCAGTCAATGTTTTTGTAGCTACCACTAACAACCATTATTAACAAGCCACACTTGACGCCAAGGGTTAAGTAATTTTCACAAACTGCCAATGTAACAATAACCTGCCATAATGCTACCCTCGACCAAACGCCTCCCTGTTTGTTCCTTAGGTAGTTGTTAATAAATAAGTTCTTTAGAGCGCGCTGCTCTATGCCCTACAGCACACTTTGAATGTTTGGTCGCCACGTATGTAATTTAAAGCACAACAACCCGAAAAACCATTTGACGTGCGTCGAATTAAGACCACATGCTGGGGTTTTGTTGCTTGTCGTCAAACTGTGCAATATGACCGAACAATGTTTGTAATCAACAATTGACAATGATTAACGCCTCGCATTCACACTGTTCAAAGGAAGAAACAAATAATATTGTTGGTGCGATGGACTTTGGTGATCTGGGCAACGTGACACATGCCACTTGCATGTCCTTTTATAGTTAACTAAATTGAAGATACGGTGTTCTCTGAGGGTTGTCAGAAACATAAGCTAGGCACATTGTTTCACCCTCAAGCGTCCACAAAGTGATGGACAAAACTGATTTAACTGTTCATGGTCGCGTAGTTCATGTTTGTAGTTTGACATTCTTGCCTTGATATCCTTAGTGTTTTACGATAATTGTTGGAATTTTGGCTATGTAGCCAAGTTAATATTTATTAATAAACACTTTCGTGCTGTTCTTGCTGTAAAAGAGAAAACAATATTTAATTAAGAATATAAATGTGCCTCATGATACAATTATACAGGTAGGTTTGACAAAAGGCTATTTTCTCACGAGATCGTTCATGGATTGTCAAAATCAAATGAATATGTTTGTTTTTTTTTTGTTTGCTTTGTTTTGTATGATTTTTGACAATTCATGTTCGATTAAAAACTGTCACACCTACCTGATTAATTATACCATGAATGTGCCTTAAAACGTATTTTGTGTCAATTTTGTACAATTCAAAATTTCATATTTTTATATTTTAATATAAAGGATTTTCAGATTAAGGTAAATCAGAATAATTTTATGTAAAACCATAAAAATATGTCCGTTAATTGTCTGTTAGGCTGGGCAAAAATTTTCCCTAACAATAATAATGTTGTTCGAATATCCGTCCCTGCTTTGCATATCCATTCATCCAAAGTTATCATGAATTCCATGTCACGCACTGTTACAGCTTGCGAATAATTGCAACTGATTTACTTAAGAAGAAATTTTTGCGAAAACTGGTTTGCAATTTTTATTAATTAATTTTACGGTCTATCAAAGGTTTTATCAATCCACTTATGAATTTCGGGGATATTAAGCAAAATGTAGCGTACGCACGTGCTACAAAATTTACCCTTTAAAAATTTGATGTCAGCTTCTATCTGAAATTTCTGCGAATTGACTTCAGATTTTCATATTTTTTTACAACAATAAGATGTTCTCCTAGATTATATTGGTAGTTAAGTTATTTGAGTAAAAAAAATTATAAAACAATTTTTTCGACTTTAAATACCGTCACGCACATGTTACATTCGTCACGCACAATTACACCGTATGTTCATATTACTGTTACCTTCGACCATATTTACTAAAAACTTGTTATATATAACAAGTTATAAACTCGAAGTAACAGTTGTTAATTTCAACAATTTGACCATAAGAAGGTCTGTCAAAGTCCTTTCAAGAGCTTAAACGACCAATGTGCTATTATTATAATACTTATCCCTATCCTTGTCTTTGTCCTTGTCCTTGTCCTTATCCTTGTCCTTATCCTTATCCTTATTCTTATACTTATCCTTATCCTTATCCTTGTCCTTATCCTTATCCTTATCCTTATTCTTATCCTTATCCTTATCCTTATCCTTATCCTTATCCTTATCCTTATCCTTATCCTTATCCTTATCCTTATCCTTATCCTTATCCTTATCCTTATCCTTATCCTTATCCTTATCCTTATCCTTATCCTTATCCTTATCCTTATCCTTATCCTTATCCTTATCCTTACCCTTATCCTTATCCTTTTTCTTATCCTTATCCTCATCCTTATTCTTATCCTTATCCTTATCCTTATCCTTATCCTTATCCTTATCCTCATCCTTATTCTTATTCTTATCCTTATCCTTATCCTTATCCTTATCCTTATCCTTATCCTTATCCTTATCCTTATCCTTATCCTTATCCTTATCCTTATCCTTATCCTTATCCTTATCCTTATCCTTATCTTTATCCTTATCCTTATTCTTATCCTTATCCTTATCCTTATCCTTATCCTTATCCTTATCCTTATCCTTATCCTTATCCTTATCCTTATCCTTATCCTTATCCTTATCCTTATCCTTATCCTTATCCTTATCCTTATCCTTATCCTTATCCTTATCCTTATCCTTATCCTAATCCTTATCCATATCCTTATACTTATCCTTATCCTTATCCTTATCCTTATCCTTATCCTTATCCTTATCCTTATCCTTATCCTTATCCTTATCCTTATCCTTATCCTTATCCTTATCCTTATCCTTATCCTTATCCTTATCCTAATCCTTATCCATATCCTTATACTTATCCTTATCCTTATCCTTATCCTTATCCTTATCCTTATCCTTATCCTTATCCTTATCCTTATCCTTATCCTTATCCTTATCCTTATCCTTATCCTTATCCTTATCCTTATCCTTATCCTTATCCTTATCCTTATCCTTATCCTTATCCTTATCCTTATCCTTATCCTTATCCTTATCCTTATCCTTATCCTTATCCTTATCCTTATCCTTATCCTTTTCCTTATCCTTATCCTTATCCTTATCCTTATCCTTATCCTTATCCTTATCCTTATCCTTATCCTTATCCTTATCCTTATCCTTATCCTTATCCTTATCCTTATCTTTATTGCAAGGAAATCGTTATTTAATTTTATTTTGAGGGTAATATAATAAACTTCCCATTTCAGCCCTTAAAAGGAATTTGATCGAGCTTCCTATGATCAAATTGTATTGTGCGTGTTATTAAATGTTTGTACACAAATGATCGAGAATGGGACCTACTAGGTTTTTGCCGACTCCGAATAGAGCTAATGGGCATATCATCAAGAAATTTCTATTTTTCAACTGAGGTTCGAACCTGGGGTCGCATTTGGCATCGAGTGGTCCACACAAAGTTGAACGCATTCGGCCACGGCTTTCAAGAAACATATCAATAGGTAAAAAATAAGTTTTTTCACACTTCCTTTTCTCTTCAAATAGCTACTTTGAACTGTAACAGATTCTGAGGCGAACTAAATACATCAATTAAATTTATTCTTATATTAAATAACGTTGAATTAGATTAATTGCGTTTATTTAATTCCATTGAACAGAAAAAATTGTTTCATTTCCATTAACAGAAAAAAGAACATTGATTTGTTTTCACATTCTTACAAAATACATACATAAGTTCAAAACGCATTCAAATGAACTATATCAGACTTGTTTACAGCTATTACAGAATAAGTTTTATAACACGTCCCACATGCTTGAGTAGTACATCACTTCCTTGCCGCGTGATTATATTTTCCAACTTGTTCGAAAACAATAATAAACTATTAACCGCATTTATGATCTACACTCACTGCAGGGAAACCCTGACAGACTGTCAGTCAAGTTTTGTTTTTATTTTTTAATATAAAAATAAACTCGAATGTATTTTTAATTGAAGCAGAAACCAAAACAAAAAAATTAAAATAAAAAATAATAATAAAAATAATAATAATAATAAGGCAAGTTGTTAGTAAACAAAGTTTCCAGACTAAGTTTGATAATAAATCCAAAGCAATGACCTGAATTTGAAAAGTAGCGAGCGTTAATAACAACAGCAGCGGTTTTTGTTGTATTTACGTTTCAGCTCAATGATAGTTTCGCAAAATAGATCAAAGAGTGGAATCAACAAAGATCAAAAGATAATTTCAATGGGAAATGGAAAGAGAAAAAGAGATAGCTATACGACTGATCCACTTAACTTCATTAGACTCCGTTAGCCATACACCTTGTCCTTAAAACTCTTAAGGTATTCAAAACCCATCTTGTCCACATTAAAGTCCACATTTACATTCATCCACCCACGTTCTCTTATCGCCCAAACAAAAAAATAAAACAACAAATGATCGAATCTCGCCGTTTTCCAACTTGATTTAAATGACGGAAAATAACTTTTGAAATCAGTTTCAAGTTAATACTTTGTTGTTATCTGCAATTTGTAAATCTGCTCGATGTTTTCATGCCAACAATGACATCGATCCATCAAAAAATAACCTCCGGATCGCATCAACAACTCATTAATACAGCAAAATTACCAACGCACATAAGAAAAAACCAGCGCAATTGAATTCCAAGAATAATAAAATTATGGCCGCTAGACAGCATAACACATAAGTGCTCGCACCGATACAAACACAATTCTCTTTCGTACGAACTCAAGTCGTGATCTAGTTTTAATTAAAAATAACATCGCAGTCAGGCTGTGAAACTATTTTTAGAAGAGTCTCAAGCTTAACAAATAACGCAAGTCCTACGCGCTGCTGCAGATGCAGCAGCTCTTAATCCAAGCCGTACAAAGACGTGTATCAGTCATTGTTTCACACGGAGAACACTCGGAACAAAGTCTAAGCAATACTTTGTTGTTGTCTTGCACGGAGATGGCGTTGCGTCGCTGAGGTTATTGTTTTTGTTGTTGTTAAAATTATCACTTATCGTATGCTTCGTTGGAAGCGCAAAGCTTAGTTAAGCTTAGGCAATGTCACTCATGAGAATGAAGAGCAAGGAAAGAAAGGGGAGGAGGCTGATTGTAGAAGTTGTTTACCCGACATGGTTTGGTTCAAAGGTTTGGCACTAGGCGCCGTTGCTGTGATTTATTGCTCACTAGAGTGAGAGTGTCTTAGAAAACGTTGCAGAGGTGCAGAGATGCAGATTAAGAAGCGTCACAGCTGACTGATCGGTCGTCGTCCTTATGATGACAAGCATGACAGCCATCGACAAGCGTCATTTATTGGTAAAACCGGACACAATTAATAATAGGAGTCAACGACTGAGTAGTTCTGAATGAAATTTGAATTCTTTGGTTTCTTCAAGACCTTTCCTGAATCCTTTAGGCAGATATTCCATAAGGACAACAACAATAATGAACAATAATGAGTCCAACTTAAGTAATTAATCTGTATATGTGTTCTTCTTTCTACAACGAAGGATAAAGGAATATTAAAGGTGAACAAATTGGAAATGGAATTTCTCTGTTAGCACACAAATTAAATTCTTATTCTCAGGTAGTAAAGGGTCTATCAACAAGAGGTGTCATTTTTAATTAAAAAAAAAACGCAATACATTTTTGAAAAGAATCTTTGAGTGCTTGAATATTTTCTAGAGCATTGGCGTAGACTTTGTCCTTAACTTAGCCCCAAGGAAAAAAGTCTAATTGTGTTAAGTCGCACAATCACGGCGACCAATCAAAGTCTCCACTTCGAGAAATCACACGTCCAGGAAAATTTTCACACAAAAGAGCCATTGTTTTACCAACTGTATAGCATGTGGCACCTTCCTGCTGAAAATAGAAGTCGTCCACGTCAAAGCATCAATTTCAGGCCAAAAAAAGTCTGTCAACTTCGTTCGTTAACACAAACCATTCGCTGAAACGATTCCACCAGCATAATTTTCGAAAAAATATTGTCCAATGACACCACCACTATCTAAAAACCGCACCAAAATGTCACTTATTGTGGATGGAGAGGTTGTTCGACTGGTTATTTTAGGAGCCACAGATGCGACAGTTTTACTTATTCACGTATCCAGACAGATGAAAATGAGCCTTATCTCTGAGAATAATTTTGTTTGAGAAATCATGATCTTGTTCATGCATTTCCAGCACCCAATCAGCGAATGTACGGCACCTTCCATGGTCTAAAGGCTTCAGTTCTTGTATCAACTGCACCTTATAAGCATGTAGGCGAAGATCTTTATGCAAAATTTGGTGCGAAGTGGCTGTCCAATTCCTGGGATCGTCTCGAAATGGACAAACCTGGGTTTTCAGCCACACTCTCAGCTACAGTTGCGATAGCCAAAAAATCAGCCCTGTTTTGGCACCCAATGACTTTTAAAATTCCCGAAAAAAATACGTGGTCAACGATTTTCTACATCCGACTGATTTGCCAAAAAGAAGTATTCCATTTAAATTTTTTAAATTTTTTTAAATTGAAAACAAATTTTAGCTTAAGGCCAAGTATGTTGACAACAAGACAACATTAATCCAATGAAGGCAACAACCAACAACAAAAACAACAGCTCTGTATAGAGCAAATCACAAAGCAGACTAGACAGACTGTTTCGTTGGCCGCTACACCAACTCATCAGTAGTCTTGCATGACCTTTCACTGCAATCCACTCAAGGTTACTAAGGTTATACTTATACTGCCAATATGCGGACAAAGTTACCCGGAAGCTTATTTTGACAGAGAGAACGCTTTTACATTAGTAACTAAGTTCTTATTTACTTACGATGCACCCTGTGTCTAGGGTAACCTTGACCGTGTCATACTTTTAGGCATAGCCTCAGTGGCGGATCTACATGCGGGGTTAAAGGGCTTTAGCCCCCCCCCCCTTTGGCGAATCCTAGATCTGCCACTACATAGCTTAACTCATGGGGATCTTCGAAATCATGTAACACAAGACGAATTAAAGAATTAAATAAAAATAATAAAGGAAATTCAAGTTCGCAAATTTTATGGCATTCAGTGTTTCAACACAATTCCTGGCATATGGCCACCGCGACTGCGTCTTATGAAGACATCCTGTAACAGACATCGGTAAAATTTTGTACAACTTTTTCCAGCAAAGTCGGCCTTATCTCGCCAATAACGTGCAGAATGTGGGTTTTCAACTGGTCCGCCGTCGCTGGTTTATCAGCATAGCCCAGTGACTTGACGTACCCTCACAAAAGTAGTCTTACGGACTCAAATCATATGACCTAGGTGGCCAATTTACAGGCCCATCTTGATATGATTCGGTCTCCAAAAGTTCGTGCCAATAAAGTGATGGTTTTACGCTCTGTATGGCTTGTTACACCGTCCTGCTGGGACCATTTGGCACTTAGGCGATTGATATTGAAGTAGGGAACCAAAGAATCGCGAATTATATGCCTGTAGCGCTCACCATTGACGGTAACGGTGGCTACATCTTCAGTTTTGAAAAGGTATGGACCAATGATGCTTTCGGCAGGCAAACCAACCCGAAATTAACTTTTTCTGAATGTAAGAGAGCTTGGAGAGTCTTTTCAGGATTGTTCTTACCCCAAATACGCAAATTTGTCTTATACCCGCGTAGTCAGAAATGGCCTCATGAAAATGATTTGGCGGTAAAAATGCTGTTCAACTTCTTATTGATTTTCAGCTCAGCCTATTAACCGAACGTACGACGCAAACGATGTCTGATGGTTTCAATTCCTGCACCAGTTGGATTTTATATGGGTGTAGGCTAAGGTCTTCCCTCAAAATCTTGCACGTAGTTGACGGACAAAGGCCGACTTGTTGAGAACGGCGTTCTTCGAATCTGTAAATATGGGTCCTCAGTCACACTCACCTCTACAGTGGCGATGACTTCTTCGGTACGCACAGTATGAGTCCGTATTGGATGAATATTATCTATAAGAGTAAATGTTGACATAAATCGCTTTATGGTTTTGAGTATAACCAGCTTAGATATACGATTATGCGCACCGTAATATGTGGAAAGTGCTCTGTTAGTTTGACGCACAGAACGCGAATTTTGTAAATAAGTTTCCACGGCTTATACATGTTGTTCTGGTGTAAGTCTTTTCCACAGTTCGTTTACTTTGACAACTGATTTGACAGCTATCCCTGAAGGAAATTCTTATCTCTTAAGCGTTAACGTAGCTCAAGATAAAATAATCACCAATTGATGAACGCTCGTCGTGAGATGACCAAGTCGCCAAATTTTTCATTCACCACTATCGAGCGTTGCCTTTCTTATATGACATGTAGCACCATATTAGTGGACCCACAGCGCGGATATATCGATATTTCCGAGCAAAGTTAAGTTGGTTAACTTCGCTCTTTACGGTGGACAATTGACGGTAACGGTATCTCTTTACTTATTTCGAAAGAAATAAAGTCCGATGATGCCGCCGTGCTATAAACCGCACTGAACAGTAAATCTTTATAGATGCATTGATGCTTGGTCGAACACTCGTAAATTGTGATCGCTCCATTAACTTGTTCACATTGCCATTTAGCCAAAAATGGTCTCGTTCGTCCAATAAGCGAACTCACAGCGTTGTGACCTCACCTTCAATTCAATTCTTGCGTCAGGATAATCTTATACGGATGCAGGCCCAATCCAAACCAAGCAAACTAAGCCTGATTGCCTCTTTATCGATGCCCAATTCAGCTGGTCGACGCTGAATCGAGATTTCTGGGTTTTCTTCGCTTCACATCGATCTCTGTCTGGTTGATAGTTTAAGGTCCTATAAGAGTGTACTCACGCTCAAACTTTTCCACGGGCGTAATGATGATCGACCTCACGACGAAATACACGTTGCGTATTTACAATTAAGCTGGAATTTCGATAATATTTTTTAATAATTTCCACATGTTCAGCAAACGTGAAACGATGCATGATAAAATGGCAAATCTTTTGAATATTTAGACAGCTCAATATCATTAGTAATTTTGACAGCTGCTGAAACATAACAGTTGGTAAGCTCTCATTGCTTTCTAGCCACCCTTTAGAAAGTTGTAAGGAAAAAATATTAAACCGTGTTAAGTTAATAAGTTTTTTTTTAAAAGTCATCAAGGAAAAAAAGATCCAAGTAAGGTGTTGATTGCGAAAAGCGAAAGGTGTGCATTTTTTAGATACAACAAAAGATATAGGTTCTAATATATTTTAAAGTGGTTTCTGCGAACTTCGGCTTGTCTTAAGTTGATGACCTAACCTACTCGCCGGCTCCAATAAGTAAACTATAACATTAGTTTTAAGAAGTTCATTAACATTTTAATTCTCTCTTAATGTCTATTAGAAACTATTTTATCTAAATTCGGGGACTTCGTATACGTACGGCAGCGGACACAGGAATCCGGCCCTCAAAAAATATGTGTTTTTGCCTGTGTTTTTTTATTTTTTACCTGTCTAAAGCAATAAAAAATTTTGCTCTGGCAATAAAAAGCAATAAAAAATCTAACGTGTTTGTATTCAAATACTCTTCCTAAAATAGTTAGTTAATAAATAATAAAAAATATGTTGTCTAAAAAAAGATAAAAGTAATATTTAGTGGAGCCTTCTTTATTATTTAAAACTGCTTTTACTTTTAATTCCTCCAGTCAGGCATGGAGGTAATAAAATTTTTCAATGTCTGTGCAGAAATACCGTTGCACCACACGGATTGAATGATGCAGTCTAATTCAGGCGAAGTTCGGAGTTTCTCCTTTACCACTTGTACCTTCATGATGTGCCAAAGTTTCTCGATGGGACTAAGATCAGGACTATTTCTCTTCCTTTGCCAAAATACCCATTTCCGACAAAAAATCTTTAATCTGCAAGGAAACCAAAAAGATATACCATAAAATTGCTGAAATACCTGACTTATAAAAATGAGAAAAATATTTATACCCGTCAATTTCGCACGATAACATGGCGCAGAGTGGTCTTGAAATTATTAAAATCCTCGATTGACAGGATTAAAAATTAACTGCGTTCACCGTACCGTTTATTAGAACCAGCTGTACAATAGAGTGGATCGGTCTCCATACAAAAAAAAAAAAAACAAAGTTTGAAAAGTGCACAACTTCTTTTAAAGATGACCTCGAGGCCAAATAAAGAATTTTTTGAGAAAGAAGAAGAAAGTAAACAAATTTTTAAGAAATTAAATTTTATGATAAAAAAAAATCGAGTTCAGCAGAGAGTAAATCGGGATAACAGGGCTTGCTAGTCGAATATATCTTTGGTAGTCCAAAAGCTCTGAGAAGAAATGTTGTTCTAGATAAGCTGTTTCTAACGGTAAGATCGGACATAAAAGGAATATGTTGTTTAAAAAAATACTATTTTGGTGGTTTTCCTGGAGTCAAAAAATATTTTTTATTTGTTTTTGGAGTTGTCTTAAAGTCATCTTCAAAATAAGGGGTTATTTTATTGTACAACCTATTCAACTGTACAACATCTTGAAAAGAAAAACACCCCCAGATCATTCGGCTACCTCCCTGTCTAACTGAGCGTCTAATATATTCATCATTGCAGCATTCACCGAGTTTCGCCATACAAACGCCATTCTTTCGGATCCGAAACGGTTAAATGTGTATTTTCTGAACAGACCAACTTCCTCTAATCAACTGCAGTTCAACTTTCGTGTTGTTTGGCCCATTTTAGACGATTTTAATAAATTATTTGTTGTCAAAAGAGACTTTCTGGCAGGCCGCCGAACGCATAAATTTACAGCCTGAAGTCTTCATCGGACAGTTCTCGTTCTGATTTCTCTGTTCTCGTTCTGATTTTAGTTTCAAAGCCTACAATTAACTGTCCCCTTATATTTTCTGCAGTTTGAAAGCAATCTCGTGGAACCAATCATACACTTCAAAAGTAGGTCCTCTCACGAAGATGTCTTTCTGATAGAACCTGAGCCCGGTTTTCGCATTATTTAGCCGGTTCTTATGTAATTGTTCAAAAAATCATGTATGGACTTCCTGAACACAACTCTTATGCTGATGTCCCGAAGGTAAGCTTTTTTCGCCGTAGTACGAAAAATGTGGTCGGTCGCTCGCTCATTTTTTGTTTTTTGGCATACTTTCACTTTCGGATCGATTTCACAGCCACATCTGACAAAATATCGATATAAATAATTCAAAAATAAATAAAGGGTTTTCCATTAAGGACTTAACAACTTTTTTTTTTTAAATAAAACGCAAACCGTTTGAGATATTTCAAAAACTTTATCATCGGCTTGAAGTACAATCAAACATTTATGAATGGAACTGAACTTCGTTCATGTGGTCATCGCGGTCACGTATGCAGCGGTCGGTTTGTTGGACCTAATTTTCGATGACTCGGACACACATTTCGGCCGAAACGGCCGCAATTTTGCGTTCAATGTTGGCTCTGAGCTCTTCCAACGTCGTCGGCTTGTTGGCATGGACCAATTACTTGACGTAGCCCCAAAGAAAATAGTCTAGAGGCGTTAAATCGCACGAACAAGACGGCCAATCGACTGGCCCATTTCTTGAGATAACACGCTCATTAAACTTACTCTTCAAAAACTCGATTGTAATGTGTGCTGTGTGGCTTGTGGCACCGTCCAGTTGAAACCACATCCAAGTCCAAGTCCATATCTTCCAATTCGGGCCAAAAATAATCGGTAATCATGGCGCAATAACGATGGCCATTTACAGTTACGTTACGATCGTTATCGTCGACGAAAATATATGGTCCAATGACGCCGCCAGCATGCAAACCGCACCAAACAGTTCTTTTTTGTGGATGAAATGGTGATTTATGAAGCACATGTGGATTTTTACCAGACCAATAACGCATATTTTGCTTATTGACGAACCCATTGAGGTAAAAAAAAAAAAAAAAATTGCGATCAGCGACTCCGCATTTCGGTAGTAAATTTTTATAATTTGCAGACGTTGTTCGTTCGTGTACTTTACCATGTAAATGTTGAGTTTACAGAATAAATTGACAGTGACAGTTCGATGATTAGTGAAAGGGTGCGTTCAGAAATTTAATTCAAAGTTGTCAAGTTCCTATTGGAAAATCCTGTATAATTTATGGGTTTATATAATTTCTATGGACTCATATCCAGATAGGTAAAGATAAAGATGGGTAAGATAGTTAAAAAGTGTAATTCTTAAAGAGTCCGGATTTTAGTGTACGCAACTGTATATAAGTGATTGTGTTATTCGTTAAGAGGATCTTTTAAGGTCCATATATGTTCTTCCATTTCAAATTCTGTGTTTGTGCCTTCCTGTCTGGGAAAATATTTATCAGTCCAAAAACCAATCTCATATCAGTTGTTTTCTGACCCAATCTTAAATAAAGCATGACGAAACAAACAGCGAATCAGAAGAAAATAGCAAACATTTATATATAAATGTTCGTACTACAATATATTGAGACCATAACCATTATATCCCTCACAATTATGTCGATGAAAACAGAATGAACTCTGTTTAAAAATAACTTTTTGTCAACAACAACGACAGCAACAACAACAACAAAAGACAACCACAAAAAGTTGTTTTTCAAATTTTTTATTCGAGGTTTGTCGCTTATCGCTTCATGTTAAGCACACATGGCCGGGTTGGCCTGGGTCGGGTTTTTTTTTGTTTATATGCTCAAACAAAGTTAATTACAGCAAAAATAAATATGTTTTCTATAAATAACTAAATCAGATTCATTAAATAAATGCATTGAATAATGTTTGACCAAACAGTACCATTGAGCGCGGATGAAATTAGCTAGCAACCACAGCTAGTAACTAGGGCCAGATAAGGAAATCTCTAAACTAGGAAAATACTGTGAATGCAATATTTATGACAAACAACTCTGACAATAACAACATAAACAATATCTGAAATACGGAGGCGTTGTTTACATTTTGTTGTTCAACTGCCGATCAAAGGCCAGAGATCCCACCTAGATTTCATCTTTGAAAAAATTAAAGTTTTCATAAGCAATTCTCAGAATTTGATAAGACAGATTGATGTACCCTTTGGTGTAAAGCACATTTTTTGTACAGTTCAAAGATGATGTGGATATTTTATCTATAACTTTGATACTTACAAACATTTCATTATTGCAATAGATCCTATTACTTCAACTCCAAGTCAAACAATTCAAAGTCAACTCTATCCAAAGATACTCAGTATGGATTGAAAACACTATCGGTATAATTATCTTCTCACAGATCTATAAAAAATCTCAAAATTATTCACCTCATTCTTACTTGCCATTTAGACTTAATGTATGCTAAGGTAAGTATAGCAAAATGTAAGTATTGTGTGTGGCAACTCAGTTTGTTTTGTTGACCTAGTTAATCAACCTAAGTCAAAAAAACAAGCTTAACCCTGACCATTTTGATAAAAAAATTGAAGTTGTTTTGACAGTCATAATAAATCAAAATACATCACAATAATTTATTCATTGCGTAAATTCTTGGCATACATTTTTGGCCTACAACCATGGCATTAAGCTACGCTTGAGAAAATTAAATCAATACTGCGAATAGCTTTAAACTGATCAACGAATGGGTTGTTTTTTGGAAAGAATAGGTAAATTAGTGATGGTTAGATGGTTATATATCGTATTTTTCTGCTTAATTTAGAAATTATTTAATTCATTTGGCATCCTTCTAAAAGCTTGTTGTAAATACTTAATGGATTTTTAAAGTTTCCGAATGATTCTCTTACCTCAACCGTAATTTATTTAAAAAACAAACAAATCTGTGTACGCATAAATATTTTACAGAATTAAAGAGAAGCTGTAATATTCAAGGTTCTCAAATTAGCCACAGTTTCAGCTAATTTTTGATTTTAGAGTACATCCATATCCACATCCATATGCACATTTATATCAATTTTCCATTTCAATTTCATATCCATATCCATATTTTTTTTTATAGCCATATCCATATGCATATCAATATCATATCCATATCTACATATATCCAATTCATATCCATATCCATATCCATTTCCAATCCTTATCACTATCCATATCAATATCATATCCATATCTATATCCAATTCATATCCATATCCATATCCATTTCCAATCCTTATCACTATCCATATCAATATCATATCCATATCCAATCTATATTCATATCCACACTCATATTCATATCCATAACATATCCATATCCATATCCATATACATATCAATATCCATATCCATATCCATTTCTATATCCATATCCATATCCATATCCATATCCATATCCATATCCATATCCATATCCATATCCATATCCATATCTATATCTATATCCATATCCATATCCATATCCATATCCGTATCCATATCCATATCCATATCCATATCCATATCAATATTCCATATCCGTATCCATATCCATATCCATATCCATATCCATATCAATATTCATATCCAATCCATATCCATATCCATATCATATCCATGTCCAATTTATATTCAAATCCACATCCATATTCATATTCATAACATATCCATATCCATATCCATATCCATATCCATTTCCATATCCATATCCATATCCATATCCATATCCATATCCATATCTATATCTATATCTATATCCATATCCATATCTATATCTATATCCATATCCATATCCATATCCATATCCATATCCATATCAATATCAATATCAATATCATATCCATATCCAATCCATATCCATATCAATGTCATATCCATGTCCAATTTATATTCATATCCACATCCATATTCATATTCATAACATATCCATATCCATATCCATATCCATATCCATATCCATATCCATATCCATATCCATATCCATATCCATATCCATAACCAATCCATATCCATATCAATATCATATCCATGTCCAATTTATATTCATATCCACATCCATATTCATATTCATAACATATCCATATCCATATCCTTATCCATATCCATATCCATATCCATATCCATATCCATATCCATATCCATATCCATATCCATATCCATATCCATTTCCATATCTATATCCATATCCATATCCATATCTATATCCATATCCATATCCATATCCATATCCATTTCCATATTCATATCCATATTCATATCCATATCCATATCCATATCCATATCCATATCCATAACAATATCATATCCATATCCATAACGATATCATATCCATATCCATTTCCATATTCATATCCATATTCATATCCATATCCATATCCATATCCATATCCATATCCATATCCATATCCATATCCATAACAATATCATATCCATATCCATTTCCATATTCATATCCATATCCATATCCATATCCATATTCATATTCATATTCATATCCATATCCGTATCCATGTCCATATCCATATCCATATACGTATCCATTTTGAGTTTTATATCCATATTCATATCTATATCCTTATCCATATCATATTCATATGCATATAATGGGTGTTTTTTTTTAGGGGTTTGTTTTTCGAATAGAGATAAAACTGGCATTTTGTGATCAAATCTGGCAACTCTAATGTCATTTATGTTCAGTTTGGTTTGCCATTTCATCATGAACAGGTTGACAAAAGAACAACGCTTGTAAATCGTGCAAATTTATTTCGAAAATAATGGTTCAGTTCCCGAAGTTTACCGCAAGCTCCGTCCATTTTATGGTCGACATAATCGTCCATCAGAGCAATTAATTCGGTTAACCATAGGTCGTTTTCGCACTACGTTTACTCTATGTGATAATACGCATCCGCAGACACGTCAAACAGTGCGCACCGAAGAAACAATTGCCGCTGTAGAGCAAAATGTTGAAGAGGACCCGAATGAATCGATTCGCCACCGTGCACAGCAATTGGAGCTTTGTCCATCAACTTTATGGAAGATTTTGCGCAAAGATCTTGGCTTGCGACCTTTCAAGATCCAGCTTGTGCAAGAATTAAAGCCGCGAGACCATGCAATGCGTCGTGATTTTGGTGTATGGGCCGAAAATGAGATTGATCTCGATGCTGATTTTCATCGCAAAATTTTGTTCAGTGATGAGGCTCATTTTTGGTTGAATGGCTACGTCAACAAGCAAAATTGCCGCATTTGGAGTGAAGAGAATCCACATGAGATCCTTGAGACGCCATTACATCCACAAAAACTGACTGTTTGGTGTGCTCTATGGGCTGGTGGAGGCTGGCGGTTTCATTGGGCCATACTTCTTCCGAAATAATGCTGGAGAGTCAGTTACCGTTAATGGAGACCGGTATAGAGCCATGATAACCGAATATTTTCTTCCCGAATTGGATGGCATGAATGTGGGTGAGTTGTGGTTCCAACAAGACGGCGCTACATGCCACACAGCGCACGTCACAATCGATTTATTGAAGGAAAATTCGATGAGCGCATAATTTCGCGGAATGGACCTGTCAATTGGCCACCAAGATCGTGTGATTTGACACCATTGGATTATTTTCTTTGGGGATATGTGAAGTCGCCCGTCTACGCCAACAAACCAGAAACGTTAGGGGACTTAAAGGCCAACATTCGTGGCGTTATTGCCGACATACGGCCCCATATGCTCGAAAAAGTGGTTGAAAATTGGACCTGAAGAATTGGCTTTATTCGAGCCAGCCGCGGCGGCCACATGCCCGAAATCATATTTAAACATTAATGGCATAAAATTATCCTTCCAAAAAAGCCAAATTGATGGACATTAAAACGATTTTCTTGTGTTTTATTTCAATTCGAAGTTCTATACCTCTAAAAAAACACCCTGTACATATTTATATGAACGATAGTTGAGTAGATAGCGTGGTCGACTGCCACCACAGAGGTCCAGGGTTCTAATCCTGACCAGGTCATGGTCCTAAGCTCTAACCTTTCTGTATTTTCTATTCCTTTTATAATGAACTGAACTTTAAATTCATCAATATTAACGACTTGAAGTGGTTGTTGCTGGCAGAGAAATTTGTGGATGAAATTGCCTTATAACTTGAATTGACTGAGTTAATCACGTCCTACACATGTTTTCCTTGATTGCCCCTTCCTTCTTACTAATGTATCAACCCATTTCGAACCAATGCAAACTTTGCCGAATAGGTACCTGAAATCCTTAGTTCAAGGCTAAAAAACAGAAATTAACCATTTCAGTAACCATATCCATATTATTTTCCATTTCCATTCCCATTTCCATATCAATTTCAATTTCCATTTCCATTTCAATTTCAATTTCAATTTCAATTTCCATCTCCATCTCCATCCCCATCTCCATCTCCATCTCCATCTCCATTTCCACCTCCATCTCTATCCCCATCATCATCTCCATTTCCATCTAATCACCATCTCCATCTCCATATCCAAATATCCACACCTAACCATTGTTCCAAAACTTGTTTTTTAGTTCAGAGTTATCAATATACTCAGCTGAATGAAGTTCTGAAATAGCTAGGCTCCGACCGGTCACGGAAAATCCAAGTCACTTTATTTGGAGTCACTTTATGTGGAAATTTGAAATGATTCTCCCTTCTTTTTAAAGTTCAATAGATACAAAAATTGAAGCCTACTGACACCATGGAATGCTATGAACATATTCCAATTGGGTGCTGGAACAATTTGCCTTTGACGTTTTCGCCATGGTTTTTCAACCAAAATTTCTTCAGCGACCAGGCCAATTTATCGCTCGGTGGATACAGGGGTAAGCAGCACTGTCATAACTAAAGAAGTAAAAATCCAAAAGGAAACAGCCTCAGGAAAGTATATAAGAGTCTTAGGAAAAGCAAATACTATCAAGAAAAGTGGACATCTTGCCTCGATAAGATATTGTTGTTGTTTCTTTAAAGGATCCATTTCTGGATCCAGACAATTGGATTAAGTTCAACCCTAGCTCTATTGGTCATCAAAGTGCAAATCAAAGTGCAAAAAAATCTCCTTGCTTGGCTTACAAACAAACTCGCAAGTTCCTTTGGTAGTTATTGAGTCATAGAAGGATACTTAACAGACAGATCTTGATTGTTTACAAGAAATGTCTAAACTGATAATGTTCCTCCAATTATCAAACATCTTACTTTTGCTGCGTTGGTTCTACACGTGCCACACAATAACATATTTAAATTGCTATCACCTTGTCTATAGGTTTGACCATTGACATTTGAACAACTATTAAAATCCAAAATACAAGCATAACAACACGAAATTATGTGGAAATTATTAAAATTTTTTTTGTTGAGTGCGCCAGTAAAATATCAAAATAAAAATAAAAAGTATAAAAAATTTAAAACAAGACTCTAGCAGAGGGACGTGGTAAAGGGATTACATGGAGCACAAGTGGAAAATCAACGTGAACACGAATCGTGTAGAAGCAGGCGGGTGCACGCGTTCCACTTAAACAAAGTATTTTGAGAATATTTTGTTGTATTCATGTAATGAACTTAAAGCAGTGATTAAAAATGTTTATTATAAATAATTGAAGTAAATCACGGCTGATAGCATTTGGCCTGTCTGTCAACGGCAGCCGCAGTCTTCATCCTCACCAAGCAAAACACATTCATGGCAATGGGCTCTGGCGGCAGCGACAACAATAATAACAACACAACAAAGTGGACTGCAACAGCTGACGGTGGCGGACCATGTTGCTACTCAATAATGTGAGGCTCAGCTGTGGGGCTTATAAAAAGAAACTCCACATCGAGCAGCTCGCTCAGCTGTTATTTGCTTCTTTTTCATTTTGGTGGTGTAATAAACACAAGCCGAGACAGGCGTGCTGAAGAAAAACAAAACACATTCCTTCCTTTATTGTCGCTAAGTAGCAATCCAGCTTGAGAGCAAAGTATCCTTTGGTAAAAAATAAGCAATAATTAACAGTAAAATCGCGATTGTCTCAGATGTCGGTGATCTTAAGAGTTGCACAGTGAATTTAAATTGGTTATAAAATCAATCTGTTTAATTTTAGTACATGCATTGTACTTGAATGAACGGTACAAAGTAATAGAGAGGATCCGCTGATAAAGGTATGTAATAATTCATGTGATGTGAGCAGTTATTCACGTATTGAAAATTAAAAAGAAAGAAGAAAGAATTTAAAAAGAATGTATGGGATAATTTTTGGAAGTGAAATATAAGCATCCAATCAAAAACTTTCCTCTGTTCTCGATTCAATATTTTTACTCGGGCTTGGCTATTGTGCAACCTCTTCAATATCCCCTTCACGACAAGAGTTTCTCCATTTTGTTGGAAGGACGCAAATGGACAGTCAATGCCTTAAAAGAGCATTGCCCATTGCAATGTACTCTTCACTCTCCAAAATCATGGTAGAATAAAAAGGTTGTACCGCGGCTGAAAGTCCCCTCTCACTCTGAGTAGCAACTGTCAAAAAAATTGAAAATTGCATCGGCGTTGCATCGAATTGTTACTAAATGAGTTATGATAAAATAAATGACACGAGAGCAAATGTTAATTCTTTAAATTTATAACAAAAATTAAAAAAAATAAAGAAGCCTGGAAAAGAAACTGGAAATTTGTTACATGGTATCAGGTGTACAAAAAAGTTAAAGGATTTTTTGAGATGGCATCACTAGTATTAAATTGAATCGGTCAATGTTGCAAAAAACTTCATTTTGAAGCCTCATCATTGTGCTTTCTTTTTCAGTATGTGTCGTTTCGCTGAAGTGTAAACGGCATATTTTTTGTGTACTCCGAATATGTCAAATTTCCTGTCAACAAAACACAATTTGCGGGAAAGTTTACTTTTCTACTTTCATTTGAAGAAAAATGAAGCTGAAGTCCATCGAATTCTGCAAGAAGCTTACGTGGAATATGCTTCATCAATTTCCACATGTGAGTTTTGTTTCAGACTTTTTTGAAGTGGTGATTTTAATACCGATGACAAAGAGTGCGAAGTACGGCCTGAAAAGTTTGAGAATGCTGAATTGGAGGCTATTTTGGATGAAGATTCATGCCAAACACAAGAAGAACTCGCAAAAGCATTGGGTGTGACTCAAAAATACATATCTGTTCGCTTAAAAGCAATAGGAATGATCCAAAAGGTAGGATATTGGGTGCCATATCAATTGAAGCCGAGAGACGTCGATCGGCGTTTTTCATTTGTAAACACCTGCTCCAAGAGCAAAAAAAAAAGATATTTTGCATCGTATTGTGACTGGTGATGAAAAATGGGCTCATTATGACAACCCCAAAAGATCATACAGGACGCCCGGCCAAACATCAAAATCTACGCCAAAGCCGAATATTTACAGTGGTAAGGTCATGATCTGTATTTAGTGGAACTAATTGTGAGTGGTGTACTATGAACTGCTACAACCAGGTGAAACCATCACAGAGCAATGCTTCGGAACTCAATTGATGCGTTTGAGCCGAGCATTGAAGCTAAAACGGCCAGAATACGAGCAAAGGCACGACAAGGTAATTTTGCCACATGACAATGCTCGGCCACAGGTTCCGCAGCCGGTCACAACATTCTTTGAAACGCTGAAATGGGAAGTCCTACCCCATCTGCTGTATAGACCAGACATTGCCCCTTCCGACTACTATTTTTTCTCTTCGATGACGCATGCCCTCAAGGATCACAACTTTCGCTCTTTTGAAGAACAAAAATTGCCAGAGAGATGGGAAAAAGTAGTGGCTAGCGATGGACAATACTTAAAAAAATTAATTTGTAACGAACTTTTCATAGTAAAGCGTCAACCTTAAAAAAAAAAATCCGTTAAAACTTTTTTGTACCAAATATTATGAGCGCTTTGTACGAAGGTTGCCTTTTATGTCTTGAGCTTTTATTGTTTTTCAAAGAATTCTCGAAAAAGATCAATACACTTTTACATTCGTTTGAACCAATTTTCGAAACAATTTTGCCACTCTCGAGTTTCTCAAGTAGTACAGTTGCAACACAACCAGTTTTTCTGAAAAAAATAGCAACTATTTGTTTGGATGTGTTCCGTCCGCAGACAACTTTTGTCGGGTTTGGCTCATATTTTTATAGGACCCAAACACTGGATTTCTGCTTTGTTTCGAGCTCATAAGCGTAGATCCATGATTCATCATGTCGTAGACGTGCTTCGAACCAGGGCCGCTGTTTTTTTTTAGTATTTCCCTGCACCAATCGACACGGTTTTTTTTTTTGCAACCGTCAAGTTAGTGTGTATTCAAGGGAAAAAAATTTTCCTGATGCCTTAATCCTCACGTAAAATCGAATGTGTGCTACTCCCACTAATGCCCAAGGATGACTCAAAATCACCCATTCTGGTTCGAATAGTTCACGCACAGCATCGATGTTTTCTGCCACAACAGCCATTCTTGAACGCCCTTCACGAAATTCGTCTTGGAGAGAACGATGACATCGAACTCATTATAGTCGCTGGGTGAAGTGTTTCATCAACAAAAGTTTTGAATTAAGTTGATCGATGTATTCTTTTCTTGTCATTCCCGTCGAAAATCGCAAAAAATCATAACTCGTAAATTCTCACGTGTTAATTTCATTTTTTGGGCTAAAGTACTATTTTCAATTAAAGATAAATTATTAATTTTGTGCAAATGGTCTTGCATCATAGAGTTTGGAAAATGGTAGAGTATATGTTTACTCTATACTAACAATATATACAGTAGAGTGGAACGAATTTTTAACCTCATAGGCTTCATATATAATTCAGATATCATTTTTGCATCTTTAATTTCTTTCTACGACATACCTTACGAAACAAAGTCACAGGGTTGCAAACATGAAAAAAATTTAACAATTTTAATATTTTTGAACTTTGAAGGCTGATATCTTTAAAACTACAGAGGACAATGCATTTTTGTTAGCAGTTATATTTAGGTCTAGTATTTTTTAATCAAACCTTTTTAAGAGAATTAAAATTGGCTAATGCGTTAAAAAGATATAGTGCAGCTATCAGAAAAATAACTATTTTTTTAATTTTGTATATAACTCCTAAACTCGACCTGATAGAGAAAACTGCGACTGCGGATTTAAATTCAGCGCGCAAAAATACATACAGAACCACATACAGAACCACTTTCGCCTTCTCTGCACGAGGTTGCTCTTCAGTGTTAGCACGAAGTACCTAGGAGTTATTCTGGATAAGAAACTTATCTGGAATGATAACATAAAGGAGAGTGTTCAAAAGGCAAATATAGCTCTATTTGCCTATAAAAAATATATAGGTAAGAAATGGGGTTTTTTTTCCCCAAAATAGTACGTTGGATCTATACGGCAATTGTCTGCCCCATATTTATATACAGTTCATTGGCATGGTGGAGGGCCCTTGATAAGGCAACTGCACTTCAGAAATTTGCAAAGGTTCAAAGAATCGCACTTCTTTGTCTCTGTATTACTGGTGCCTTGGTGGGATGACATAACGTCCACCGACATAAGGTCCATGGACATTATGTCCGTTTCAAACAGACATAATGTTTATGGACCTTATGTCTGTTTCGAAGCAGAAACATGTTCCATTGACTTTATGTTTACCAAAAATACGATGAACAATTAAATGCCAAATTAAAATATGAAAAAACGCCCGAAATTTTGTTTATAGCAAAAAGTTAAGAAATTTCAACCAACCTCGTTATGATAAAATGGTTTGCCCTTGTACGGAAGGTAAGAGAATAACATTCCGTATAAGGGCAAGTCATTTTATCATTAAAAAAACACCATTTTACCTTATCCGGAGATATGGTAATGTCTATGGACCCTTTGTTAATGGAATTACATCAGAAACAAATTTCAAACTCGTTATGATAAAATTATTTGCCCTTGTACGGAAGGTAAAGAAACAACATTCCGTATAAGGCAAATCATTTTGTCATTTTAAGTTCATCGGGCTTACATTCCGGGAGCAAAAACAAAAATACTACATTAACCGTTAACTTTCTTAACAATTTTTTTGATCGCAAGTTAAGCAAAGCAAAATCGCTACAAAAACAACTTCATGGAAACCTGTTAATTCTGTTATAAATTGTGAATGATCGCGATTTAGTCGAAATAAGCAATCACCCAAAAATTAACGTTGGGCGATTGCTCATTGATGACAGAACAGAACGGTCATAATGTCTATCCCGAAAAGACATAAGGTCCACGGACATTATGTCCGTTTTAAAAGAGACATAAAGTCCACGGACATTATGACTGTTTAGAGTGGACATAATGTCCATGGACTTTATGTCCGTGGACGTTATGTCATCCCACCAGTGTGCTAACTCAGCAGCCCTCAGACTAAGACAATCTGGAAATTGTATAGTATAGTCTGAGGGCTGCTGAGTTATAGAATAGTAACAGCTGCTGTCACACAATAACTTTAAACTCTCCTGTCCCCGACAAAACAGATTACTGTGTACCTTGTTTAAATCTTGAAAATAACTATGAAGTTCTCATCCATTCACGGCTAGGCTGGGTTAACAAAACCCCCCTTAAAATTACCGGAATTAAAATTTTTACAGGCGGATCCAAGCTTAAAAAACAGGTAGGGGGAGGAATTTACTCCCAAGATCTGGAAATAGAAGCTTTCTTTCTACCGCTGAACTCACATATTGATAACTCTAAAACTCTCACTGAGTTCCGCAGATTTCTTAACGAGATAGCAAGGTTATTTAGGATCCACCTCATATGAGTACCCGGTCAAAGGATATCGAGGGCAATAATAAGGCTGACGAATTGGCAAGGAAGGGTACGACCTCGAACACCCTCTTAAATGAGGATTTTATTGGTATACCCATGTCCTCCTATAAACCCCAGTGCAAGAACAATTCCTTGAATCTTGCACAAGTACGTTGGGAACACCTTGTCACATGTAGGGTAGCTAAGCTAACGTGGCCTCGCTACGACTTAAAACGCCCTAACTCACTACTTGAATTAAGCAGGGTAAACCTTTCAAAAATAGTAGGGGTCCGCACGGGTCACTGTCTAATCGGAACACATGCTCTTCGATTAGGGCTTACATCAAATGATTTTTGCAGAAGCTGCAAATGTGAAGAAGAGGTAGAAAATGTCTAGCATTTCCTCTGTGAATGTCCGGCGCTAACTAAAAGGAGATTGGCAACTCTGGGTCATCCCTTCTTAAATGGACTTACCGAAGTCTCATGCCTGGAAGTTAAGCATAAAATAAAATTCATCATCCGCTCGAACTGGTTTGTTGAGGAGGGATATTTCTCATAGGTTCAATAGAGATTATGTGGTATCACAACGGGCCTGCACTGACCTAAGTGTCCGATTCGTCTGCCGGCTTAGCCATCAAAACCAAACCTAACCTAAACAAAGAAATCACTGCATGGGAAAATTGTGTCAACGAACTCACTGCTTACACGCGACTGATCATAAAAGCAAAACGGAGCTCGTGAGAGCTTTCAAAGCTTGTAAGCAAAGAATGTCAAATTTCTGATGAAACTAATGGCAGTTATTTTAAACAAAAACCAAATGAGATTTGGGACCCTGTAGAGAAAATGAAATTTTAGCAGGGACCGTAAATAACAGCTATGGTTCCATTTTTTTAAAGGAAAACCCCAAGTGGATGGAATCGGAGGACATTTTGGAGGATCCGTCGGACATCCCCTTGTTAGTCCTTGGTTGTGTTTTAAATTTCGATTTAAAAAATTCACTCTTACCGATTAGTGGGTTAAGTATTTCAAAATATGTACCAGTTAATTTCTTAACTTATATTTTTTCGCACAAATAATAACAGATAAACAGTTAACAAACTGTTAAAAAACTGTTCATGCTAGGGTGGTGAAATTTGACTGGTGAAAGTGAGAATCCAATATCTACCATATGATAAAAAATTGGCGGGCCTCGTCCCTGTTTTTACATTCTACGGTTTTATCGACAACCGGAAGATTGCACAAATATTCGTATATTTTCTTTGCAACTTTTTACTTAGCAACTTATTAGGTCCTTAAAAAGTCTTCCGTTGAAATGTAGACTTTATGAATTTTAATTAATAAAATAAGGAAAAGTTAAACGATAAGTTAGGACATATTGGAGCTGTCGTTCTACAAACGTTAGGTGCTGTTTTGCGAATCTTTGTTGTTGAAATAAGCAGCATTTTTGTTGTAGTATAAAAAGTGGTATATTACAACAAAATGTCAATAGAGTGCAGTTTTAATGCTAAATCTGCAATTATTTAAATTTTCATATTTTTGTGGGTTAAGCCACTCTTGCTCACATCGCCTCGAATATCTCTGGCTATGCGACAGTCTTGCCATATTTTCACCTTTCAAATTTGATGGCCCTATAATGAAGAGTTTCTGAGATATAGAAATATGGATAAGTGTTACGGTCCCTGGATTTTATTAAAAGATGTCCTGAGGCACTCTTACCGGTTAGTGGGTTAAGGGAGGAAATATACCCAGAGGCTGAAAAAAGGTTATGTTTGTGAATTTTTTTAAGGAAACCTAAGGGATATTTTTAAATGAGGGTTTTTATACCTTAAAATATACACATTCAAGAGTATTTCTATTTTTTTTTTAATTAAAAAAAAATTAATATTAAGGTGGATACAGCATTTTTTGTAGAGCGCTCTGAAAAAAAGGTGAAATGCTTTGACCAAGATTGCTCCTCCTAAATTCATCTGAAACAAAAAAATTAATAATATTATTAAACTAGATAAAATATGGAAAATGGCGGACTTCCGAACGTAAAGTAACGATTTTCGACCAAAAATTCGTCATTTTGTTTTTTTTTTTTTTAGCTTAACCAAGGAATTCAGGTGAAATACCTATTCAGTCAAGTCTGCCTTGGTTCGAAATGGGGTAATAGATTAGTGGGAAGGAAAAGGAAATCAAGTGAAAGAGGTGTAGGATGTTCTAACCGTAGTGGAAAGCCAAAGAAACATGTGAATTTGAATCAGAGGCAAGTGTTATGCCTTTACCTCAATCAATTCAAGTTATAAGGCAATCCTATCCACAAACTTCTCTACCATCAACTACAACTTCATGTCGTAAATATTGATGAATTTTTAATTTCAGTTGATTAGAAATGAGGATAGAAAATTTAGAATGGCTTAAAGCGAAGGACCATGGCCTGGCCGGGAATCGAACCCGGGACCTCTGCGGTGGCAGTCGAGCACGCTACCAACGCTATAACTCCCCTTAAGTATTTTGTGCATGTAAAGGGTGTCTCAGTGAGAGGGCACTTTTTAAATTTAGTGTTATTTTTTTTTTTGTGCAAGTGGCAACTCTGAAATTTTGGAACAGTTTGGGCAGTTGGAACAAATGTTTATTCCGATTATTAAAAATGGAGCGCTTTACGAAAGAACAACGCGTTATAGTTGTGAAAAGTTATTACAAAAATTTGAAAAGTTATGCTCAGACCGCTCGCAAACTTCGAACAATTTTCAGTAGAGAAAGTGCACCTAATGTGTCAACCATTCGAAGAATGGTTAAAAAATTTGAAGAAACTGGGTCGGTAAAACTACTGTGTGTCAACGTACCGGTCGGTCTCTTGAAAATATTGCTGCTGTAAGTGAGAGTGTCGCCGAAAGTCAAAGCACTATGCAGCAAATTTTGACAAAAGATCTCCACCTTCATGCGTACCAAATTCTGCTACTCAGGAGCTCAAACCAGCAGATCATGGTAAGCGCCGGCAATTCGTTGAATGGGTAATGGAGCAAAGTGAAGTCAATGCCAATTTTTCCAAAAAAGTCATCTTCTCCGATGAAGCGCATTTCCATCTGAATGACCTCGTGAATAAACAAAATTGTCGAATTTGGGGCTCAGAAAATCCTTATGCAATTCATGAGAAAGAAATGCATCCACAAAGAGCAACTTTCTGGTGCGGATTTTGGTCAGGTGGCGTGATTGTGCCTTGCTTTTTTTAAGATGAGGCCGAAATTGTAGTGACTGTGAACAGCATTCGTTACAGGAACATGATAACAAAGTTCTTGTGGCCTAAACTGGACGGCATGGATCTGGACGACATGTGGTTTCAGAAAGACGGCGCCAGCTACACCGCGCGTGAACAATCGATTTATTGCAGGAACGATTTCCAGAACAAATTATATCAATAAATTCTGATGTCAACTGGCCACCAAGATCATGCGATTTAACGCCGTGCGATTTTTTTCTTTGAAGTTTTCTGAAATCATAGGTTTATGCGAATAAACCAGAAACAATTCCTGAGCTCAAATCCGAGATCCAACGAATCATCGGTGAGATCCAGCCACATCTTTGTGAAAAAGTCATCGAAAATTTCATGAAAAGGGTAATGGTCTGTTATCAGGGCCTTGGGAGCCATTTGTCGGATATTTTATTCCATACTTAATCGGAACATGTCTTTTTTACAATTCAATAAAAAATCACAACTCCCTCAAAAAATATGCGTTTTCATTTTAAAATAAAAAAGTGCACTCTTACTGATAAACCCTTTACTATAACAATGGGAAGTGTTCAAGAGAAGTCCGTGATTTGATTAGATATATCTAAGTTATTAGCTTTCTCGTTCGGTAGCTTGTGATTCCTTATTATTGAAACTCCCATGGCTAAGTGGTTCATTGAATTGATGCCCAGGAGATAAATCTTCAGGACGTCTTTGCCATGCTAATACAATATACGATGTCCGTCATACTAGTACCTCTCCTGGGCGTCACTTCCATAACTCCAGACGCAACCACCATTCGGTAGCAGTAGCTTAACATATTTTTATTTAAATTTGGCTCTGATCAACTTAATGGGAACTATTGGAAAACCACTTCTAAGACCCTACCCAGGCCTTTGTAATTTGAAGCTTATTGACTCAGACATAGAATAACCCAGATAATCAAGTAATTTTCGCCCCTAACTGATAAGAATATTACGTTGTCTTTGTTCTGACTCACTAGTTATTTATATTTTTACTTCTGTGCCACGTGCTCGACCCCCACATTCTTATATAAAATATTCTACCTTATAGCTTGGTCATTAAGGCCATTGTTTATAAGAAGGACCGAACTCAATTTGGTTTATTCTAAACTGACATTCCATAAAGTCGTCCATTAAGTCATCAGCCTATGTGCAGTGTAACATTATTTACGGAAAGATTTTATTTTTCAACGATTTCTTTGATAACGTCGATGAGCTGTCGATGAGTCCTCGATGTGCAGCAGCATCTTATCAGCACACACATTATGACATTTGTCTGCTATACGCTTGCCATCAATCATCAATAGCAGCAACAGAGTAACCTCAGCTTCGATTCAGTTTTAAAAACAAAATTCAACTTCGAATTGCCCGCGCAGCTTCTCAATGCTTCTTTACCATTTTGGCTGTGAAACAACGAACAACATTAATTTTTGCCGAACGACTCAACACAACTATTCAGAATTGTTTTTCAAAACCGGCACGCGTAGCGTTCATTTTCATCTTCTATGGTGATCAGATACATCTGAATAGAGTATTAGAGTGGTTATCCGTACGATCCCGCCGTGTTTAATTAAAGCTATCAACATCATTGGCGTCAACGCAGTCGCCAATCTTAGCCAATCCGACAATATCCATGCGTGGTTTATAATTAAATGCGTGATAAAAATAGCAACACGAAAGTGCAAAAGTGGTTACCATTGGACGCTTTGGAACGAGTCTAATATAATTGGGCTAAAAATAGCAAAACTATTTGAAAGGAAGCCAGTGAGCTGTGTCGCCTCCGTAGCAGTAGCAATAGCAATAGACACAGTTTGAGTCTGACGCGTCGCCGTTTTTACCGTCGATTGTGGTAACATTTGTGCAGAAACAGGTCGAATGGTCACCTACGGTTACCGACGTTGCAATAAAAATTTGCATCAACAACAGCAACAGGCGTCACAAGCATCTCATAGGCTCACAAGCACGCAGTTTGGCATCCGCTTGTCCAGAGTTATGCAGAGCTTACGTCGAAACAGAGCATTGCCAGCGCCACGACCTCCGAAAGCGTAGTGATCGGTTGTTTGAGCAAAACTTGTTGTCCTTAAATACGAATTTAGTGATGTTGTAAAAGAGTGTGATCGATAATAAAAAAAAAAATATTTATGTAATTAAAGTTCCTCAAACAGTGATTTAATAAAAATTATTCTAAGCAAAAATATACAAAATAAAGAATAGTTTATAATAAAAAATTTACGATATTGTTTAGTCAAATCTAAATTGAAAAAAACAAAAAAGTGGCAACTAGGAATTAATAAAGTTAAATGGCTATAAAAAGCAAACAAAGTTTTTAATATTTATTACCAACCTACCCATAGCACAGCGATAACTTCGAAATCGGAGATTGATAACTCCACCTCAGCCTACAAAAATAATGTGCAACAGTCGTTCCTGTTCAATTGTTCGATTTGTTAAGACATCAAAACATAACAGTAAGTTTTACAAATTATTTTTTAATAAAAACTTTTTAACAAAAACAAAAAAAAATCGACTTATATATCGCTACAATACAAAAAAATAATTTTAAATAACTTTTCCTATTAGTTTCTTGGTCAAATTTGATAATTTCAGAGACCGCAAATAACGATATCGTTATCAATCAATCATTTTAAATAATTCTTTTTTTTTATCGTAATTTTTTCGATCGGAAATAAGTTCTTTTTTAAACCAGAAATAAAAGTTATTATTTTATCTTTACTTTTTTCGAACAAAACTAAAAATAATTTTGTGATCGTTATTTTTTCGATCAGAAATAAGTTATTTTGCTATCGATATTTTTCAAGCAGAAATAAAAATCAATTAGTAAACGTTATTTTTTCGATCAGAAATAAAAACCATTTTGCGATCGTTATTTTTTTCGATCAGAAATAAAAGTTATTTTTTTATCGATATTTTCCCGATCAATAATAAAAATGTGATCGTTCTTCTTTCAATCATGAAATAAAGTTATTCTTTAATAATTTTTTTCGATCAGAAATAGAAATGAATGATTGATCTATACTTCTCCGATCAGAAATAACAGTTATTTTTTATCGATATTTTTTAGATCAGAAATAAAAATCAATCATTGATCGACATTTTTTGTATCAGATTAAAAAATATTTTTTCTTTATCGAAATTATATCAATCAGAAAAAGTGAAATGTGTAGTACGTCCATTTCAGAATGAGGTGACCTATCAGTCGCACTGATCATCTCCGATATGGCTCAAAATGTGTTTTTAGGTTGGTTATTTGTTAAGAAAACCAATTCCGGAGTTTAAAGTTTCAAACAATTTTTGTTTGCGGAGCCACAGCCATTCGAATGCCAAAATAGGGCATATTTTCAGACAACGTAGCTCAGTCACATTTTATTAACTAAGGTATTATTGGAATAGTTATCTCCTCTATTTTAAAGATAAAATATAAAACTTTTAAAAACAATTGCTATAAATTGACCCATTGTTAATGACGCTATAATTTTTTTTTCAGTTTCTTTATTTCGGTTTTTTGTACGTTTCAATACCTTTTCAACGATATAAAATTAAGATGTGCTCTTGAAGGGTTCAGAAGTTATGGCGTAAAACGCGCAGTGTTAAAGAATTTTCAATTTTCAACTATACATTCAATTTTCATCCAATTTTTTTTCTTGATTTTTTACAAACAAAAATATAAAAAGTCGATAGCTGGTTGAATAAACATGACAACATGACTTAAAGATATATATATATATGTATTCAGTGGCGTTCCTAGGGGGGGCGGTTCGCACCGGGTACCACCATTTTAGGGGTGACACCATTTCGATATTTGTTTTTATTTCTCAAACAGAAAGAAAAAGGTACAAATACATTACGTTAAAAAATGTGTGTCCCATTTTGTCGCATTGAAATTATTTCTAACAATTTGTGTATCAGTAGCTTCATGCGAAAGGAGTTTTTCAAAGCTAAAATTAATTAAGACTTATTTAAGGTCTTCCATGGGACAGGCAAGGCTTTCCGATCTTGCTATTTTATCCATTGAAAACAAGCTTGCAAGTAATATTGATTTCGATGAGGTTGTTTCAAATTTTGCAACTCTTAAAGTAAGAAAAGTTAGTTTTTATGATTTAATAAGATTTCGTTGTTTAACCTTATACCTACATTAGCGTGGCCGTTATTTTTTTTTTTTATTTCTTGTACTCTCTCCCCCCAAATCGGTTCAGTTTTATGTAAAAAAAAATACAAAAAAGTTTCAAAGCGATAAGTTGTGTTTAAGGGGTGTGCCCGCTCCTCAAAGTTGGCCTTCAAGCCCATTTATTCAAATGTAGTTTGTTTGTATATGAGTATCTTTTTAAAAAAACATTTTACAAGAATATGATGTATCGCAATATTTTAGCTCTTTTAGTCAACAACATTAGCCTCAAAGAAAGTTTTTTGATAAAATTAATATTTTAGAAAATAACCAACAAAATACCAAAAATTATATGTACCAAAATTAAATTTATGTGGAAATTATTTGTTCTAAGCATGTGCGGTAAAAGCTTATGTCTATTAAATTATTTCATACATAGCTATACTACGTATAGTCAAAAGAAAACTAAACAAAAACAAAATTATTGAGTTATATTAAAAAATTTATAACTCTTGACTTACAGTAGTGGCGTCCGTGGCGTAGTTGGTTAACGTGCGTGGCCGCTATGTCAGAAAATTATTTGAATTAAAATAATTTTTCTGTACGGCCGCCACCTCTCTGCAGACAATGGCAAACCTCAGAGAGTAATCAAAATGCCATGTAAAGCTTCTTGAGAATAAGAACATTTCGTTCATCGCCGTTCGGAGTCGGCGTTAAGCCTGTAGGTCCATTTCTCGGTTAATTGTGTACAAACTTAAAAACACGCACAACAAAATTGATCATAAGAAGCTAGGTCAAAGTCCTTTCAAGGGCTGAAATGGCCAGTTATTTATTTTTTTATTTATGACTTACAGTTAATTTTTTTAGAGTTCGAAAACCGGCGACGATAGTCGCTAACAACCTGCAGTACAAATTGTTTTTGCTCTTCATTTCTTGTAAAGAGCTTATTATACTCTTCCATCAACTTCACTCCTCTTTCGGCGGTATCATTGATGACTCTTAATTTTTTTAATGTTTTTACCGCTGTCATATAGCAATCCTGCGCAGGCCATTCGGACGGAGTTAATGTCATGAAAGATGTATCAATTTGAAATCTCTCCAAAAAATTTCTTGTTTGAGAAGAAACAAACTGCTCAAGCCCACCACTAATGAATTTTGAAACTGTTTGTTTTCCAATTGTGGCGCGGTTAAAGTTAATTTGTTTTTCTTTTTCAATATTCAAAATCTACGACATTGTTGTCAAAAAACCCAAATGCAATAGCCTCCCCATTTAAATACCATAACTGGTTTTTGATTTTTTTGACGGCAACCTGCGAGATTCCTAAACCAATATTTTCAAAATCTTTTAATTTTGACAAAACATTTAAGTCGGTGTGTGGTGCTTGTATTGCTAAGGGAGCAGAAAACCAGGCTTCAACATATACGGCGACAATAAAAATGCAAATTTGACGTAGTCCAATGCTTTCAGATTCTGTCAAGTTAAACTCTTCACGGAACAAATATATTTTCAAGCTGTAAATAGCTTTTCCCATCCAACGCGCATGATGATAAGCACCCGGTGAACGAATTATTACACTGTTTGGCGGTTTTTTTAGGTTGTCACCCAGGAATAGCAAGGTAAGTTCTAGTAACTCCTTATAATCCTCTCTAGGTTGTACTTCTTGTAAGATTGTGTTAACAAAACTTACAACCCGAGATTTTTTGTTTTTCAAATAATTATTTACCACTTCATCTTGCATTCCTTGCTGCCAGTTCTTAACGTTTAATTTTGGCCATGCATTTTTAAATTTTTCAAATATTGTTACGTTAGGGCTTGAATGATTTATAAATTTTTCCTCAAACACACTTCTCAGTACAACTTCATAAATGTGGTCGCTTCATAAAACTTCATAAAAGAAAATATGGTCGCTGCGTTGAATATTGATAAAGAAAAACAAATCAACTTTAACCGCGCCACAATGGGAAAACAAACAGTTTCAAAATTCATTAGTGGTGGGCTTGAGCAGTTTTTTTCTTCTCAAACAAGAAATTTTCGAACTACAAGAAATCTACTGTAAGTTAAGAGTTATAAATATTTTAATATAACTCAATAATTTTGTTTTTGTATGGTTTTCTTTTGACTATACGTAGTATAGCTATGTATGAAATAATTTAATAGACATAAGCTTTTACCGCACATGCTTAGAACAAATAATTTCCATATAAATATAATTTTGGTGCATATAATTTTTGGTATTTTGTTGGTTATTTTCTTCATTATTTTCTCAAATATTGATTTTATCAAAAAACTTTCTTTGAGGCTAATGTTGTTGATTAAAAGAGCTAAAATATTGCCATACATCATATTCTTGTAAAATGTTTTTTTAAAAAGATACTCATATACAAACAAATTACATTTTAATAAATGGGCTTCAAGGCCAACTTTGAGGGGTGGGCGACACCCCTTAAACACAACTTATCGCTTTGAAACTTTTTTGTATTTTTTTTTACATAAAACTGAACCGATTTGGGGGGAGAGAATATAAGAAATCAAAAAAAAAAATATTCTCCATACAACTAACGGCCACGCTAATGTAGATATATCCTATCTCGTTGACATAATGTACATCCATTTTTTCCCAATTCAATTTCTTTATGGTTCTCAGAGGAACTTTTTGTGTTCAGCAGCTTCAGTCACGGCTGGGAACCTCAATAAGAAATTAACCCATCTGGTAGAGGGCTTCTCTTAACTTATTTAATATATTTAATCTCTTCACCTGGCGTGGTGTAGTAACCTGATGAAGAGGAATCACTTCAAATTCTCATACGTTTCATTTTATTTAAAATAAACTTAAAAAATGTCCAAGTGCAACCGTTTATTGAAAGTTTATACAACGAGTAGCAAGTGATTTATTTTTGTTTTGTTTTATTTTGTTTTTGACATTTAAATCTTTGGTTGCCACGGTTTCTTTTTTATTTTATAACAATTTGAGAAGTGCAATTTGAGAATGGCAGAAGATATTAAAAAATTTTTTAAATTAAGAAAAGAATTGTATTTCATTTCTTTGGCACATTAAAATAGCGTAAATAGAGTTTTTATTAATATTCTCAACGAAATAGACAAATTTGATAAAATAAAATATTATAATAATAATATAATAAACTGGCCATTTCAGTCCTTGAAAGAACTCTGACCGAGCTTCTTAAGTTCAAATTGTGTTGTGCGTGGTATTAAATGTTTGTACACAATTGATCGAGAACTGGACCTACAAGTTTTATGCCGACTCCAAACGGCTAATGTGCATGTTCTCCAGAAGCATTACATGGCATTATTTACTCTCTGAGTTTTGCCATTGTCTGCAGAGAGCTGACGACCGAACAGAAAAATGAATTCAATTGAAAAAACTTTCTGTGTCAGATGGAATTGAACCAGAGTTCTCTGGCGTATGGGTCACGCACTCTACCCACTGCACCACGACCGCCACAAAATAATATATTATCTTTTTTAATTTTCTCGGATTTAAATAGAAAGCGAGAACTCAGATCCAATATCTCGGCTCCGTTTCGAGTCCGAAACGAATCTGGGGCCTATCTGTGGCTTATTGGGATATTGCATGCTTTTCAAAATATCCAAAATATTTAATTGTATCTAAAAAAATATCCAAATCCTTCTCGTAATTCTTGTTTTTCAAATTTTTCTTTTTTTTTTTTTTTTTGTTAGGCTCCTTTTTAATTTTGAATAAAAGCTTAAAAGGTAAGGGTTTCAACAGTAATTATATCAATATTAATAAAAATATCTGCTACGTTCCAGCACTCCCTTTGATTTACAATTTTCCTTAAAATTGATATATCCTGATATTTGCATACAACTTAAAGTTTTACGTTGGCTTACATTTGCTGTTTGCATGAGGACATCCTGTTCAAAATTGAACCGGACTGTGCGAATGAAAAAAACACAGTTGTTATAAAGGTAATGATTTTTTTAAGGCTGGTAACACTGTTATAGGCTTAGGTGTTAATTTTTAGCGCGATCTGTCACGTAGTTTCTTTCTTATTGCTTTGTAAACAAGTTCAGCTCGAGTCTGACCTAAGAATTTCATAATGGAAAAAAAGTTGAGCAAAGACCGTGCTGGAAATTGTGTTTTACCAACGGAATTTCTTGTCCGTATGCATTGAAAATGTTGCAAAAAACCTATGGGGAGTCTGTACGTAGGCATATGAGTGGTACAAATTGTTTAAAGAGGATCGTATGTTACATCAGTTGACAACTTGTTTCACCCTTCTCGTCCAGCAACATCAATTAACGATGAAAATGTAAAAAAAAGTAAAGGAAATTGTGCTTGAAAATCGTCGTATGACCGTGAGAGACATAGCTGCTGAGCTTGAAATATCGACTGGATCGGCGCACATCATTTTACATAATGTTTAGGCATGCGAAGGGTTGCAGGGCGACCTTTGCTAAAATTCTTGGGTGTGCGAGTATGATGAAATGGAGAGTCCATTAAAACCATCTCCTGAGAAACAATTTTGTGAAACTCCTTTTGAAGGAAATTCTGCATCATTCAGCGCATCATTACTGGTGACGAGAGTTGTGTGTACGAGTATGACGTCGAAGCAACACAACAATCTGCATAGTGATCCGGATAGAATGAACCGAAACCCAAAAAACACGACAAAGTCGTTCAAAAATGAAGGTGATGTTGATTGCTTTCTTCGATTCTCAAAGTGCACTCGGAATTCCTTCCGCAAGGTCAATCAGTCAATGCTTAATAGTAGTTGAGTGTTTTAAAGCGTTTGCGTGAGAATATTCCGTGAAGAGACCAGAATTATGGAAGGACAATTCATGCTTTATGCACCACAATAATGCAGCAGCACACCCATCACGCATTGTACGCGATAATTTGACCAAAACCAATGTCAATATCGTTCCAGAAGCACCATAATCGCCAGATATGGCCCCGTGTGACTTTTTCCTATTCCCCAAACTCATATTGTAGCTTCGTAGAAAACATTTTGAGACGATTGAAGTTATCAAAGAGAATTCGCAGAGGAAGCTAAAGGCCATTCCAAAATCGGCCGACCAAAAAGCTTTCAAGAATGGAAAAACGGTTGGCATATGTATATCGCCTCCAATGGTAATTATTTTAAAGTTCATAAAATAAATATTGAAGAATAATTAACCGTTGTTGTTTTATTTGCACAGTCCGGTTTAATTTTGAAACGGAATTACCTAAGCAAAATTTTGATGAAATAAATACCTAAGCAAAGATTGAAGAGATTTTATCCGAAAAGCATTTTTTTTTCTCAGTCGAGAGAAACTCGTGCGATGTCTTACAATTTGAACCACCCAAATCTACAATAGAGCTCGTGACGTCTGCTTCTCCGACCTATTACTGTCAATATGATCTTTATGCTCTTACCCAATATAGGTTTTTTCATCCGAAACTTTTTAAAATTGTACTTACAAAATTTTTTTCTTACATGTTCAAATAGGTAGGTTACTATTTATATTTCTGGCCTTGGCAGCAGTAACTGGTTGTCCAAAAACCACGTGGCCGATTTTCGGTTCTTTGATAAATGTTATTTGCAATTATTTTTACGACGGATAGTCGCGACTCGCCGTCTGTACATTACTTGTTATAATGCACCTAAATTTATGACACATTCACTTGTAAAAAATCTTAATTTTTAATTATTTTTATTTGCAGATGGTCTACTATCACATTCAGCACATGTTTTTCCTGTCCATCCTCACCCTGTTCATACTGCTTCTTCTAAGGCCATCGCCGAGCAGTGCAATGCCACTCATTTCAAGTGGTAGCGGCATCGAGTACAAGCGATACTGCAGCAACACACTATCCGATGCAATACGTCTGATCTGTGGTGGCCGCTACAATTCCTTGTCACGCAAATTCCGTAAGCAACCCCTGCAAGAAATTTACATGAAATTTTTAACTTATATCGAATTTCCTTTCAAAAAAACACAGCCGAAAGTGTGGGAACTGGAGCAAGCACCCTAAAACGTTTTACTGCAGACGAAGTCTTTCATCGACCGTCACAAAGCGGGCCCATACATGAATGCTGCCGACGTCCCTGTGGATATGCGGAACTTAAGATGTACTGCGCACCAGATTAAAACAATTTAACCATCTATTGCTAATAAAGCATGGAAATGTTGGGAAGATTCGAATTTATACACACATACTTACTTATGTCGTTATTATTTAACTTAATCGTAATTAAAACCAGAGCGATGATTAACCTTTGTGATAAACGTGATTTTATGATGATAAAAATATAACTTAATCCGCTGATAGCGAGCATTACGGTTTTTCTTAGCAAATATATATATATATTAAAGTATATCAATGTAACTGTGTGTCATATACTACTTGGGCACTTCACGATATTTACAAACACATGTATATATACATATCTCTCATTAAAAGTAAAACTTATCTTTGATGATAAAAGTCTGTTGGAAACATATTTTATATAAATAAGTAAAATGATTACTCCTAGAATGAGGGACGCTTTCACTTTTTATAAAAAGACCGGTGCTCGTTTAATAAAGAACTGTAAAAAAGTATTTCGGCTCATATTTTGTTTTAAAAATGGTGAAAGCGTCCTTTAGTAAATCTTTGAACTAATGTGAATTTATCGAATTTTATTAATATACACCTAGTTAATTCATTTTTATAATCATATTAAACAATTCATTTGACATTTATATAGTTTGTAAAAAAAAAAACAATTTTAAATCTTAAACATTTTTATATAGATTTAAGTTAGTAATTAATAAAAAATTATTTAACTCTTATAGCTTTTAAAGTTTTCTTTCCATTGTTGGGGAAATTCATCGTGATTTTTAGGCATTGGGGCTTTTTTATCGTTTTTTTTTTTACACTGTCTTTACTTATATCAATAACTAGCAGAGTACCCGACCTTGTTCGGATACAGTTAATTTGAGTTGAATTGAATTAATAGCAAAGAAGGATTAATTTATATAACTTTTCTTGAAAAAATAATTTATTAAAGCATATGTACACGGTCTTGGACAGTCTGCTTAACTTACTAATTTTAACATAACTTTGTTATCGGAATAAAAAGTCAATTTAGTTTTTTTTTTTTTTTCATCAATGTTTTAATAAAAATCATATGAAGAAGAACAGTTTTGTAAAAATAATTTTATTTCAATATTAAATACATGCCATGTTACATCTAATACATGTTATGTAGGTTTTGCACATTTTTATTCATGTCTCTTTGTTACTATTTTAAGGCTTCTGCGTACACAATATTTATAGACTTTCCATTTGGTCCAACATATAATTGCCCATGAGCGAAGCCGTTTTCGGTCTAGTCAAGTCCTGCAACTTTTAGTGTTTGTCTTTGAGATTTGTTTATTGACATGACGAAACTCAGACGGTTTGGAAATTGCAGCCTCTTGAACTGGAATGGCATGTCTATTGGTATAATGGGAATTCGAGGTAGAAAAACGTCATCTCCTTTGCCGCACCCTGTTAAAATAGTAGCCTCAATAACATTTGGCAATAATTTCTTAACCGAGAGCCTGGTGCCGTTGCAAAGTCTTGGTGAATCTAAATTTCTCAATAGCATTATAGGTGCTCCAACTTTTAGGCTGAGGCTATGAGGAGGTACTCCTGGTGGCTCTAACGAATTTAAGAACTCAACTGGCTAATTAACTGACTCGTTCTGATCAGGAACGGTATCCACTTACTTAAAAGTGCGAATATCTAACTGCAGCTGTTGTATAAGTTGGAAGTTGATTGTATTGACCGTGATGTTTTTCGACGCCAAAATTGCTCTCATGCATAACCAACTTTGATTTTTATAACTGTTTCCGAGATCCGGAAAAACTTTTTGCTGGAGCTCTTCTGCAGATTTAACTATAGTAGCAATTGGACTTAAATTAATTTTACCTTGCGCGCCGTTTTCAAGTTGTCCACTTCCTAGTTTTAACAGGTTATTTGCGAAGAGATCATATAATTGATCTCCATAGAGGTGAGCTCTCATGTTTGCTTTTAACTCGAATTTTCTTATATTTTTCCATAAAAACGATGATTTAATATATGCTTTTATTTCATCCGCACGCGTACCTCTCGGAACAATAGGCAATGTTTGTCTTAAATCTCCTGCTAAAACCAACGTCACTTTGCCCATCACGTGCTTGGTCTCTCGAATGTCTTGCAATGTTCTGTCTAAAGCTTCTAGTGCTGTCTTATGAGCCATTGTACACTCGTCTCATACTATTAGGTCGCATTGTTTAAGGACGGTAGTAAGACCGGTCCTTTTACTAATGTTACATGTTGGAGTATCTTTTGCGGCTAAATTCAAAGGTAATTTAAATGCTGCGTGTGCTGTTTTTCCTCCTGGTAACAGGGTTGCTGCAATTCCAGAAGAGGCAACCGCTACAGAAATATGCCCTTGCTGACGAACTTTAGCGAGAAACATTTTTAAAACGAAAGTTTTTCCAGTGCCGCCTGGTGCATCAAAAAATAACATTCCACCTTTTTTATACATACTTCTGCACTTCTGAGGCTTGATGGTATTTTATTAGATTTCTAAATTTTTGTAGGCTTTGTAGGTAAGAAATTAAAAACAAATTTTAATTTTTGTTGATTTTAATTTTACAAATATCAAGAAGAAAAGTTATAGAAATTTATCGTAGTGGGCGTGGATTAGGTCCAGCCCCACCAACTTTTTTCCCAATGGTTTGTTTTGATACATTGAACCTTGATAATGAATATCATCATTTAACCTAACACCTACATAGCATATTTTCAGGATTTATGAATAGTGGGCGTAGGTCTAGTTAGACTACGCCTATTTTTAATACATTTGCTGACAGTAAGCATACGAACCAAACTACTAAATTTTAGTCAAATATGGCCAAAATCGTCTGAAAGACAGCATTTTCATTAATTTGTGGGCGGTAAAAGAGGGTGCGGCATCCAATTTTTCGTAGAGTTGCCGACAGTTGGCATACACATATAACTATCAAATTTTAGTCTAATTCGGCCGAAACCTTTTGAAATACAGCATTTTTATTGATTTGTGGGCGGTAAAAGGGGGTGTGCCAAGTCATTTTTTGTAATATTGTCGACTGTGAGCACACAACCTTAACTACCAATTTTTAGTCTCATACGGCCGAAACCGTCGGAAATATAGCATTTTTATTGATTTGTGGGCGTTTAAAGGGGGCGTGACAAAACTAATATAGCCTATGTTTAGCGCAGTAATTTAAGGAATCGTTTGATATAGGTTTTATAAAAATCCGTTAAGTAGTTTAGGAGTCTATTCCAAACATACATACATACATACAAACAAACAAAAATATTATAAAGATAATAGTTTACAAGATCTAAAATAGTTTCCTTCCAACGATATTGGCTGATAACACATTTCTCCATCACATGAGGATATTTGCCAAAACGAGATTCATGGTCAAAAAAAAAAAAAAAAAAAAAATGAAACATTCAAAATTTTATTTATTATTCCACTTTTTCACTTTATTTTCCAATATTAAGAAATGTAATGAATCCCTATTCTTCCTATAAAAAGAAAAAAAGTTGGCTGTGTCCTGGACACACCCGTAGGTTTTGACGTGACAGTGTTTTTTTATTGTAGTCCCTATCTTTTGTTTCCAACTTATCCTTATCGTTCCTTTATTTTTGTATTTGTCCAAATAATTTTTCTACTTCATGTCCAAACTCTTGTTTTAATCCATGACCAAATTCTTGACTTAAATTTTGTCCTAATCTCTTTCCTTGTTTGGAAAGGTGTGTTTGAATCTTTGTCCTAGTCCATATCCTAATTCTTGTCATAGTGCTTTTCCGGTTTCATCCCAGTAGGGAACCGACCGCTCCAAAATAACGGTTGAGCGCTCCATTCTCCTTGCGTATAGCGCATTTTTTAACATAGGCATGTCATTAGATGTATGCGCTCAGCCCTCACTGTAGTAAATATAAAATCGTAGCGAGAGCCGAGCGCTTCGTTCCACTTGCAATTTGAACATAAACGTAGTTTATACCATTGCTGTTGATATAAAAATTTATGAATTTTTATATATTTTATTTATTTTAAGTAGGAAAAATAGAATTTTCTTTATATATCAACTTAAAATATTAAATTTTCGAATGGAAAGCCGGACTTGAAGTATTCAATTAATTTACGTGGGACGTTTTGATGATTTTTTCCGTTTTTGAAATTGATTTTTTGACATTGAACTCTAATACTTTTTTTCAAGTGCTACGTTGTCGTTACAGAAAGCGCTATACACATACAGGATAGTCCGGTTGCATTGTATTATTTTGTTGTTTGTGGGCAGTGTTGGTTACCACGTAAAAAACTCTTGAAATTATAAGTCTTGTTTTCAGCTTGTCGGAACTTTGCTAGAATTTTTGTTGTTGCTTTGTTATATGTGTTGCTTTTGGTTTTAATTTTGCTTTGGTTTTTGCTTTTGCTTCTACATTGGTTGCGCTTTTCCTTGGTGCATTAACTTTGTTCAGTGATGTGATTCTGATTTAGTGAAAAATTCCGATCGCATCCCTATTTAAACTTGTTTATCCCACCAAACTGACAAAAAAAACCCACAAAAAATCCCACCCAAAATATAAACCAATAACGTTCTTATTCAATTAAGGAAAAGAAATAATCATCAGAAAATTTTATATTGAAATCTGAATTTTTTTTTTGCTTGAAATTGTTCTCCAAAAATTTACAACAGAATAATCGATTTGGTCATTAAAAAAAAGGCGAGTCATTGCATTCATCCTCAAGATACTTATTTACCTCTACAAATTTGAGAGGGAATTGCTCTTAAGCAACTTAAGGGTCTAAAAACTCTTAAGGTTTAAAGAACTTATCATTTATCGGAAATTTATCATGCAACTTAGCAATACATTTTTTATAAAATGTCCGCTGTTTGTTTTTACTTTGAGAATTTCATCTAACGACAACTTCTCTGCAGCTTCTTTCAAAAATTCGCTTTTAAAACACATTTGGCTGGACATCAATTCGTATTATTTACAATGCCTTCATTGGTTAATTCCTCTTTTGATTGAATTTTTTTTACAGTGTCCTTATTTAAAATAATTTTTTCTAAAATAATTACCGTCTGGTTAGACGCTTCATAAATTTTATGTATTAGCAGTTAATTTGCTTGAAATAAAGTATTAAGTCTATTAAAGTGTACGAATAAATTCTTTAAAAAATAAAAATATACTTTTATTTACGACTTATTTAATATATCTCTTTGATTTTTTTCTTTCTGAAAAATTTGCTTCATACAAAAACAAAACAAAAAAAAAATGGGTAAAACACTCAAATTTTTGAGCAAATTATAATGCAATGACATCTTGTAGCTGCCGGAGATGTAATTTTTTTAGTGGAAAAGTTAAAAAGATTTCTGGGACTGTATAAATTGGGCTGAGCTTTTTGGACTTTCTGACATATTCTTATATTCCTATATCTCTAAATGCGAAATATGCATTCATCAGGCAAACAAATTTTTTTCCTGCTTTTAAAACCAGTGCAGATGAATGACAGATGCATTTAATCAGAATCAGGTTATGGGCTTGTTGAATATACATATCCCTTTCTTAGATATATATAATCAATGAAATACCAAAAACGAACAATTGTAAATTTGCCAGAATTTTTTTTTTGTCGTAAGGCCAACTATAAATTCTTCATTTGTCCTTTTAAACATTTATTTCTCCATTCTGAATTTCAATGTTTTGTGACTTTTACTTCCATAGGTATTCGATATCAAAAATTTTAATTATATGGGCGGCGCCACACCCCCTTGTACAATGCTCATCTTAGTTTCTAGTAGATGAACATTACCAAGTGGCAAGTCCATACTGAGTTTCATTGTTATGCGGCATTTAGTTCTAAAGCTATTTGATACCATAAATTTGACTTAACGGGGCGGTGCCATGCCCACTTGTCCAATGCTCAATCAATTTTTCTAGTCAAAGGACACGACTAAATAGTACTTTCTTTCCGAGTTTCATTGATGTGTGACTAATAGTTCGAAAAATATACCAACAATTTGGGCAGCCGAAAAAGTGCAATGCCCTTTGTCCAACGGCCATAAAATTTACCAGTGGAACGGCATATGTAAATCGAGGCCGAATACCTAAAGGGTGATTTTTTAAGAGCCTTCGGATTTGATTTAAAAAAAAAACAATTTAGAATGCATGAAATCTTTATCGATAGAACGATATATATAACTTCATGTTTAAAGATGATTTCAAGTTCGAACGGTGGGTCCAATCTCACGAATAAATTCTTTAATATTGGCTTCCAGTGCGTCAACCGTTGCGGGCTTGTCTCTATAGACATGAGCCTTTACATTGCCCCACAAAAAATAGTCTAAAGGTGTTAAATCGCACGATCTAGGCGGCCTATTGACTGGTCCCGAACGTGAAATAAACTGTTCACCGAACTCGCCTCTCAATTGGGCCATTGTTTCGCGTGCTGTGTGGCATGTGGCCGTCTTATTGAAACCACAAGTCCATTTTGGGCAAAAAAAAAAAAAATTTGTAACCATCGCACGGTAGCGTTAGCCATTAACAGTAACGTTCCTGCCTTCGTCGTCTTTGAAAAAGTATGAGGGCAACGATGCCACCGGCATATCATAATCCCATAATCCACACCAAACAGTGCATTTTTCGGAATGCATTGGCAGTTCTTGCAATGCTTCTGGCAGGTCTGCACACCAAATACGGCAATTTTGCTTGTTCACGTATCCATTCAACCATATTCCAGACCAGATATCCACAATTTTCCTATAAAAAAAGTGGATCTTCATTCAACTTTGCCAGAGCCCATTTACCAAAAGTTAACCGTTGTGGTAGGTCGTGTGGCTTCAATTCTTGCACTAGCTGTATTTGAAAAGGTTTTACACCCAAATCCTTTCGCCAAATTTTTTAAGTAGTGGAGTAACAGAGGCCCAATTGCTGCGAACGGCGTCGAATCGATAATTCATGGTCAGCAACAACACTGGCGGATACAGCTACGATATTTTCCTCTGTCCGCACTCTACGTATGCGTGTTGGTGGTTTAATGTCCAGTAATGTAAATTTGGTGCGAAATTCAGTCACAAAATTCCGAATAGCCGCCTCAGAGGGTCGCCCAAACTGACCAAAAAATGGAAGAAGGACACGGAATACAGTTCTATTCTAGGATGAAAGTAAATTTAATATTTACAAGTCAGATGGTCACAGTATAGCATGGAGAAAACTTTACCAGGAATTTGCAAAACAAAACATAAGCCCTATAGTAAGATATGGTGGTAAGAGTGTAATGTTATGGGGCTATATGGGAATGGGGGGTGTTGGAAATATGGAATTTATAGAGACTACTATGAATCTTATATATTAATACGCAAACATCGAATGTTGTCGTACACTTTTTCAATATTTATTTTAGAATAAGGACAATGAAACGTACATCATTCGAAAGGTACTGCACCATAGATGTGCCGAATGATGTTAGATTTTAAATTCATGACCTTTGACCCGAAATATTAACGTTGAAAGTTTATATCAATTTTAGTTAGGGATCTCAAAACTGGGAAGAGGTAAAATGAAGAATGTGATATCAGATGAAAGGTCTGGCTGCACAGTATGATTGAATATAAGATTGGTGACCTTTGACCTCAAATATGAGCGAAAAAAGAGCATTTATTAAATAAAAACTAAACTATAAGAGATGGAAAACATGATATAAGAGAGAAATTTAGACATTCATAAGATGTGCAAAATATACTTTGATATTTTCCACCATCTTTTACGGTTACCCTACAATAGGCACTTTTTCATGTAACAAGTGTCAATATATATTGTGATGGTAGAATTGCTTACAAATAGTAAATTTTGAAAAATTTCCGTTATTTTGACATCAAAATTATTGTGATATCTCGAAAACTATAGATGTTTTCAGTACAACGTTTTTTGTATGAAAATTCGTTGGTTGAGAAAAAATAACGGTATACGAAAACTTTTTTGCTAATATTTTCCCACGAATAGTATGTAAAAAAATTTCCCGTTATTATGACATCAAAAGTATTGCGATATTTCGAAACCTGTAGATTTTTTCCATGCAATGCATTTCTTAAAGCAATGTCATTGCCTCAGAATGAGAAAAAAACAATTGATATTTCAAATTTTGATTTTGCATGCAAATATTTCAGCCATTTTTCAATCGATTTTCCCTAAATTTTCTTTGTCTGAAAGTTTAATTAAATTACTTTTGAGAAATAAGAAAAGATTTACCGTTATCTCACTAATTCAATTTCTTATGCTGTTTTCAAAAACACTCTAAAATATTCAATTTTTGCTTAAAAATTAGACCAGACATTCTTTTTTTGTAATTTTTTTTTTTGTTTTTTTATTTTCTTCTCTCACACTCTTTCATATACCATATCATTTATTTGCAACAATCGCTTCATTTTGACACATAATTCAATTAAGTGTTTCTATCATCGAAAATCATGAGCTACCCCCTATGATTTTTTTGATGAAAATTAAATTTTTCAAAATGTTGTTTTTGTATTTTTTACAAAGTTGTACAGCTTAAAAAATAATTTCTGTGAAAAAATTTTTCAAATATTTCAAACCACTCGCAAGTTGTATACACAAATCTATGTTTTAAGCCATTTCCTTATCTGCGACGTTGCCTAGAATTATTACTTGGCGTGTATATGAGGCACAACAAATATGATAAAACAAAAATTATACTGTTAGAAAAAATTTAATTTTACAACAATAAAAAATGAATCATAATTTCTCTAAGAGGAACTCCTTAATTAAAGTAACCAGAATGCACTAAATGCAAAAGCAAAAAAAAAATTAAATTAAAATTGAAATAACGACAAGTATTAGGACAAGGATTATAACAGGGATTAGAAAAAGGATAAGAACAAAGATTTGGACAAAGATTAGGACCAGAAATAAGATAAGGAGTATGACACAGATTAGAGTATAGAATTGGACATGTATTAGGACAAGAGTTCTGCCAAGAATTGGGAAGATGACTTCGACAAGGAAGATTGAGACATACCTAAAACAATATTTGGGGCAAGATTGGGAAAAGTATAATGACAAGAAATAGAACAAAGATAACCAACAAGTACAAAGATTTAAAAAGGAAGTGGGACAGGACAAGGATTAGGAAAGGATTTGTACAAGAATAAGCTTTGGACATGGTTTAAAACAAGGATTTGGACCGGAAGAAGGTCAATTATTAGAACACATATAAGAAAAAGAATATAAATAAAGACAAGTTTGGAACGGATGCAAGGATAGGGACACGAATAAAGATACACTGTCACGTCAAAATCTACTGATGCGTCCACGATAAAGCCATCTTATTTTCAACTTTGCCAAGCGTTTTTCAATAAAAAAAAAACAAGAGAAAAATCGATATTGGTATGGTCGAATTTCGACCACAGGCAATACTAGTAACTATAAATACTTCAGAATACTATGCAATAACTTACAAGAGAGCGCTCAAAAAATAGGCCTTCCTACACCTTTTCCAATTGTAATTCATGAGATCGCAATTGTAATTCATATTTTTCAGTTGTAATTTATAAAATCCCATTGTAATTAAAATATTATCAAATGTAATTGAAATATTATTATTATTAGTAGGTCCAGAAACATCAGATATATGTACGCATCTTGTTTTTTTCTTAGGTTTTTATTTTCGACCATATGTTCTACATGGGATTCAACATTGGAGAATATGGTCCTTATCTTAGTAGTGAAACATCAGTTCCACTAATTTTTTCTTCTATGTAATTTTGAATGGCAGGGCGTATTGTCAATAACAAGCACCAAATCTTGCAACTGGTTGCCCATATCCTCCCAAACTTGTAACAGATTACAAACCCAAGCATTTGCCAATTCAGCATTGTTTTCGGTGCACCACAACTACCCCTGCTGCAGAGATTTTTTTAATTACTTTTGATAATATTTTAATTACAGTTAAAAAATATGAATTACAATTGGCATTTCATGAATAACAATTGAGATCTCATGAAATACAATTGGAAAAGGTGTAGTAACTAACTATGATACCATTACAAGGTAGGCTCATATTAGAGAGCAGAGCTATTTGTCAAAATCAGCTGATAATTTTGAGTTTTTCTAATTGATGTTGTTGCTTTTGTCGTTTGACTTACTAAACAGACGTATTCGGACTCACAACATCACATATTTGCCTTCTCTTCGTGCCGCTTTAAGGGGGATTATACATATATCCAGAGGCCGAAAAAAATGTCATGTTTGTGAATTTTTTGACGTGACGAAGTTACGTTATACTGCTCTAGTTTCCAAAAAAGTTGAAAAATGAATTTTTTAAAAATTCATCTGCGTTTCATTGAATTGTTATTCGCTGGGCATAAGAGCTATGATTAAAAAAATAGTATGACCGTAAAGGTTAATTCTTTGGCTATATTTAAAAAATAAAAAAAAAATTTAATACGGCATAGGGACGTAGTGGGAGCTGCGTAAGCAACGCAACTGAAAATTTGTTACATGGAATTATTACTCGCTGAGTATTAGCGCTAGGATTAAAAATACGATACGCCAATAAAGGCCTACTGGAAGCCCTCACAACAAAATTAGACAAAAAATTTCTGACATCATGGGGACGCTGAGAAGCCGCTCAAAGATCGATAACGCAACATTCATGCAGCGGCGTTGCATTGAATTTTTACTCAATGAGTATGTAACCTACGATAAAAGTTTAAAAAGGAAAATAAAGTTTTTATACATGGCTTTACGACATAAATAAAAAAAAATTCCGGCGTCGTCAGGTCGTGAATATAGCAGCTTATATAACAGAAATGTAATATCGTTGCATGGAATTATTACTCACTCAGGAGGAGTGCTACAGTAAATTTTGTTTTACGACAGCAGGGATGTGTTATTACGCTTCACAACTAAATTACAAAAAAAATTTTGTTGTCATGATTTCAGGGATGCAATCACATAATGCAGTAAAAATGCTAAAGCCATGAAAAAACGTTGCATGGATTTTTAAGTCTGTGACTACTGGTGCAACGGTAAATTTTAAGGAACGAAAACAAAGGTGAGGTCTTCGGGCACATGACAAAAATAAAAAAAAAATTGGCGGCATGTCCAAAACCCCCATGGAACCGCCTAATGTAACGCATATGCATCACTTTTGCTGGATTAATTGAAATTAGAGCACAACCAATGGGGAAGCAAAAAAAAAAGCTAAACGAAAAGCACCAACTCCAAATCCAACAACAACTCCAACATCAATACCAACACCAACACCAACACCACCACCATCACCAACACCAACACCAATACCAACACCAACACCAACACCATCACCAACACCAACACCAACACCAACACCAACACCAACACCAACACCAACACCAACACCAACACCAACACCAACACCAACACCAACACCAACACCAACACCAACACCAACACCAACACCAACACCAACACCAACACCAACATCAACATCAACATCAACATCAACATAACCATTAACATCAACATCAATATCAACATCAACATAACCCTTTACATCAACATCAATATCAACATCAACATCAACATCAACATCGACATCAACATCAACATCAATATCAATATCAACATCAACATAAACATAACCATTAACATCAACATCAACATCAACATAACCATTAACATCAACATCAACATCAACATCAACATCAACATCAACATCAACATCAACATCAACATCAACATCAACATCAACATCAACATCAACATCAACATCAACATCAACATCAACATCAACATTAACATCAACTCAACATCAACATCAACATCAACATCAACATGAACATCAAGACCAACATTAACAACAATCAACATCAACATCAACATAAACATCAACATCACCATCAACATCAACATCAACATCAACATCAACATCGACAACATCAACATCAACATCAACATCAACATCAACATCAACATGAACATCAAGACCAACATCAACATCAACATCAACATCAACATCAACATAAACATAACCATTAACATCAACATCTACATCAACATTAACATCAACATCGACATCAACATCAACATCAACATCAACATCATCAACATCAACATCAACATCAACATCAACATCAAAATCAACATCAACATCAACATCAACATCAACATCAACATCAATATCAACATCAACATCAACATCAACATCAACATCAACATCAACATCAACATCAACATCAACATCAACATCAACATCAACATCAACATCAACATCAACATCAACATCAACATCAACATCAACATCAACATTAACATCAACATCAACATCAACATCAACATCAACATCAACATCAACATCAACATCAACATCAACATGAACATCAACATCAACATCAACATCAACATCAACATCAACATCAACATCAACATCAACATCAACATTAACATCAACATCAACATCAACATCAACAACAACAACAACAACAACAACAACAACAACAACAACAACAACAAAAACAACACCAACACTAACAACAAACAAGAAACTTCGTCACGTCAAAATCTACGGGTGTCTCCACGACACAGCCAACTCTTCTTTTTTTAATTAAACCTATGGGATATTTTTAAATGAGGATTTTTATACTAAAAATACACACATTCAAGAGTATATTTAGTTTTTTTATTAAAAAAAAAAATAATATTAAGGTAAATACACCATTTTTTTATAGAGCGCTGTGAAAAAAAGGTGAAAAGCGGTAACCAAGATTGATCCTCCTAAATTCATCTGAAACAAAAAAACGAAATATATTATTAAACTAGATACTTTAAACTAGTATTTCCCTTTCCAATTTTGAAAATTTTGCTAAGTCTTTTAGGCTTTATAGCAATTTAAAAAATTTTAAAATTAAAATTCATAATACAATTATACTAATACTAATAATGCTAATAATAATACTAATATAAAGAGCTCAGTTAATTTCAAATGCAAATACAAAACCAAAGTAAAATAAGTTCAGTTGTAATGTAATGTAAATTAAAGTATGAGCGTTTAAAAATGTACAGAATAATAGATAATAGGAATAAAGGTATCATAAAGCAAAAAAAAAAATAAATTAATAATAATCATCCAGAGGGTCCAAGGCGGTGGTGTCGAGAATGAGAATATGTATAAAATATATATCGTTCTGTCTTGAAGCCTATGAAGTTTTGGCTTAACAAGTTGGTAATCCGACGAATTGGGTCGTATTTACCACACCAATTTCCTTGTACGAAAAGAAAATGGTTGCGAACGCAGGCACTAAGACAAACTGGGTCTCATTGGCCACTCATATTAATATACATATAACACCTCGAAACGGAAATATGGTACATAGTATCAGAGTGTGAGATCTTGAACAGTGTTAGGTATCAAGGCAAACAAGGCCCGGTACGCCATACTGATAGTATATACACAATATTGTTCATTCTGTGATTCTAAAGCTGATGATGTCTTGATTCATCTTTTATTCATCACACCAAGTTCCTAGCAAGCTAAGACAAAGGTAACGAACGCAGGCACATAGACAAACTTGGTCTAATAACCCACTTATATTACTATATATACTATGCAGATCGTTCTCACATTCTATATAGGAATAAGCCCGGCAAGTTCAGGTCCATTCAGATGTAAATGTGTAGATTGATTAACATCCAACAGAAAAAAATTCCGTATCTGTTGAGAATCAGTGGCGGTTCTGCAGATAATCTATTATTTTAAGTTTAATTGAGTATAGGGTTTCATTAAAAGATATAACATCTGAAACGGAATTAAAGTCTCCGCAAGCGCTTCTTAGTGGTTCATTTTGCAAGTAGTTAGTTCTACAAAAGTTCATAAAAAGTAGCTCAAAAGATCTTCTTGGCCGAAGAGGAAGATTAAAGTAAATTTTACTCAGTAAGTATGGACTGTCAACAAATCCATGTATAAGTTGATAAATCCAGCAAACATTAAGCATGATTCTACGATTTCTTAGAGAAGGTAGGTTAACAAGCTTTAATCGATATTCATAGGGGGGTAAGTGAATGTTAGTATGACAATATATATTGCGTAAACAAAACAAAAGAAATTGTTTCTGAACTGATTCTATATCGTCAACATAACACCCATATCTAGGACACCAGACAATTGACGCATACTCAAGTATGGGCCTTACAAGCGAAGTTAATAATGTTTTAGTAATGAAAGGATCATTAAACTCTTTTGACCATCGTTTAATAAACCCTAAAGTACTGTTTGCTCTGCTTATAGCTTTATTAATATGAATGTGAAAGCGAAGTTTTGGGTCCATAGTTACTCCAAGATCGTCGAAAACTTCTAAGAACTCAAGTGTATAGTCACTTATTTTGTAATAACTTCGAGAAGGTTGTCTACGAGAAAAAGTCATGTGTTTGCACTTTTTCAAGTTAAGCTTCATGCAATTGATTTCACACCAGTCACAAAGATGGTCAAGATCAGTTTATAAGAAAAAAGAGTCATTTTTATCATTTTTATATGACAGGAAAAGTTTAACATCATCAGCGTAAAATATTACTATGAATTACAACAGATGGTAAATCATTAATAAAAAGTAGAAACAACAGAGGCCCAAGGTGGCTTCCTTGAGGTACACCGGAAGTAACAGGGAACTCCTCTGACTTAACAAGGTTAAAGATTACACTTTGTGTTCTATTTAATAAATAAGATTCAATCCAAAGCACTTATGGTGTTGGAAAACCGAGAAGGGCGAGTTTTAAAATTAAGAGCTTATGATTTACAACATCAAAAGCTTTACTGAAGTCAGTATAGATAACATCTGATTGTAAACCTTTTCCAAAATTTTCAACAGTCTTTGATGTGAATTCTAGAAGGTTAGTAACAGTAGATTTTCTAGATAAGAATCCATGTTGGAATGGGGATATTAAAGATTTCACGCTATGTGATAATTGTGAGGTTACAATAGCCTCAAAAAGTTTAGGTAGGGCACTAAGCTTTGCAATTCCGCGATAGTTGTCTATTGAAGATCTATTGCCGGATTTATGCAGCGGAATAATAAAAGATGATTTCCAAGCCAGTGGAAAATAGCAAGACTTTAAAGACGCTGTAAAAAGCAAAGTAATGGGAATTACAAGTTCTTCACTGCAATATTTCAAAACACATGAAGGTATGTTATCAGGACCGCTTTTATAAGATGTTTTGAGGTTTTTTAAGTAGGTTAAAACTGTATCAACATTAATTATTGGGGAGCAAATGTCACCGGGTTGCACATTATAAGGGTAACTAAAATTATCGTAAGAAGCTGATGAATAAGTGGTCTTAAAGAAATCTGCAAAAAGACTACAGATAGTAGAATCAACATCTGATTCAAATGTTTTATATTTCACAAAAGATAGATATGAATTTATCTTACGTTTTGTATTAACAAAGTTCCAAAAAGATTTTGCATCAGATTTTATGTTTAATTTAACTTTTGTTAAATATATATTATAGGATTGCCTGCATAATTGCCGGTAGTTATATTTAGTTAAGGTATAAGAAGCAAAATCACAAATGTTATGAGTTTTTTGATACTTTTTATAATATTTCTACTTTAAGTTCCTCAGCTTTCTCAGTTCTTTGGTAAACCAAACGGGACCAGATATTAAAGAGGATTTTCAAAGCTACGAAAAAAAAAGCTTGAGACTTGAAGCTTTAAGAAAATGTAAAAAGTTCTGGGTATATAATTCCCTTTAAGAGAGGAATGGAATAATATAACACCTGATGATACAAAAAAAAAAAATATCTAAGCCATAGTTGAATTAGTAAATTAATAAGGTTGTCTCGGGGCTGACCGTGCTCTCTTCTCAGTACCCACAATTGTCAAAATCAATGATAAGCAACAACAGCAACTTCATCGGCTTTACATGTTATCAACTTTCGCTTTCAGATTTTGTATGTCAAACTTCGATTTGACATTTATGAGCACTCGCTCTCACACCCTAATGACAACCTTATTAATTCAACCAGATATTATATTATGAATGCAGTTAAAAGTGCAAAAGGCTTCCAAATGCGTTACAGTGATAGTCAAAAATTAGTATACAGACCATAAGTTCAAGTTCAGATGGACATTGTCAATATATTTTAATCATTACAAAAAAGTTTTAAGTGCACAAATTAAGGTCATAATATTGTATTTTATTATTCATAAAGCGAAGATAAAAATTAAAATTTGTCTTTAAGGTATGCCGCAACAATGAAAAAATCACCTGAAAAGTGCAGTCGAAAGTTAGTATACAAGTGACTACAGATCAATCCATTTTGTGAAATACGGTTAGGTCTGCAGATGTTTTTTGCATACTCATTTGTCAAATTTGCATTTGTTTTATCTTTGTTTGATTTACAACGGCGTGAGGAAAAGGCCTCCCTCAAGAAATACGAAAAATAATTGTGCAGCATCGTAAAGAAGGCAAATCTCTTGGATAAATTGCTTTTATTGTAAAAAATAAATCGTACAACAGTACAAAAAGTCATCGAAAGATATAATATTTGTTGAAATACAAAAAATTCCTTACGATGTGAACGTCCTAGCGTAATGACAGAAGGAAAAGCTCGAAGAGTTGTAAGAAAAGTGAAGAAAAAAACCAAGGTCCAGTGGGGCACAAATGGCTCAAAACCTTTCCTATGAATGTGGTTATGAAGTAAGTACCTCACCTATTCGTAGAATCTTAAATGCTAGCGGATTGCACAGAAGAATACCCAAGAAAAACCATGCATTTTGGCCGCGAACCACCTTGAACGCCTTGACTTCGCAAAGTCTACTATTCATTTATCATGGAACAATGTTAGTTTTAGCGACGAAAGTAATTAAGAGATATTTGAAGCTAAAAGAAAAGGTAAGGTCTGGAGATCAGCTGGCTGTGAGATACTTTCACAAAACCTGATTAAACACTGTGGAGACTCAGTGATGATTTGGGGTTGCATGTCAGCTGCTAGGATCGAAAATCTGGTATTTATTGAGTTCACGATGAATAGCCGAGATTACCCGCAAATTTTAAAAACAAATTTTATCGACAGTGTGCAAAAGCTAGATCTTACATCGCCTTGAGTCTTCCGACAGGATAACGACCCAAAGCATGCAGTCCTTTAACCCCATCGAAAACTTGTGGAAAATTTTGGACATAAATATACGCAAAAGGACTATATTATGAAAGCACGATCTTAAAAATGTATCAGCAGAAGAATGGGCGAAGATATCACCTGCAGTGACCCAGAATCTGGTAAATGCAATGCCAAGAAGAATGGAACCAGTTATTAAGGCGAAAGGTGGACCCACAAAGTACTAAAAATTGTCTCATATTTTCGTCTAAGTAAACAGTGGCGTCCGTGGCGTAGTTGGTTAAAGTGCGTGGCCTCTATGTCAACGAACCTGGAGACCCGGGTTCGAATCCCAGCAGCAACAGAAAATTATTTGAATAAAATGATTTTTCTGTACGGCCGCCATCTCTCTGCAGACAATGGCAAACCTCAGAGAGTAATCAAAATACCATGTAAGCTTCTTGAGAACAAGAACATTCCGTTCATCGCCGTTCGGAGTTAAACCTGTAGGGTAAACCTGTATGTCCGGTTCCCGGTCAATTGTGTACAAACTTAATAACACGTACAACACAATTGATCATAAGAAGCTAGGTCAAAGTCCTATCAAGGGCTGGAATGGCCAGTTATTTATTTTTTGTTTTTAAATATAAATAAATGGAGTTTTATATGAATATACTGCGAGTGTCAAAACAATGTGTTCACTTTTTTTGTACTCGAGTTATACCACATATAAGTCTTCAATACTGTAACTAGTCCCAAAACTTATTATGTTTTGAATTCTTGTTAAAGTCTCTCTCAATATAAGCGTAAAGTCTTGCATATAATTTACCACAACAACAAACTATTTAATAAAAATAAATATAGTCCATATTTATCGCGTCAAAACAAAGTGTACAAGTGCATACATAGTAGGCTTAGCAGTTTCAAATATTTAAAACAAATGTAACGGTATCCTCTCAAATTAGTTAATTATGTTAGTTAATGTTTCTGCATTATTCGCGTTTGGTAAAGTGAGGAAGTAAGTTGTAAGAAAATGTGAAGTCAAACTTCTATTGAAACACGGTAATTAGTCCTAAAATTTCATAAAGAAGGATAATCACTTCGCGAAATCGCTTCAATTATTGATAGAGGTCATAATACCATCAAGAAAATCATTGACAAATACAAAAAATGTAGTACACTAGATAATCGACCAGACAAAAAAAAAAACTCTGTGAAACTGTAATACGGTCAGTAGTCAGAAGAGCGCGAAAATATCGAACTGCAAGCGCAGTGAAAATAGCGGATGATCTTTTCACATCATTAGGAACCAACGTTACTGCCAGTAAAATAAGACCCTAAAATGGTCTATTTGGAAGAATCCCTCGAAAGAAAAAAAAGAGTCCCGTTTATATCAAGAAAAAAATCAAAGGCATGCAAGGATTTTGCTAAAAAGTATGAAAATCATGAAAATTCATTTTGGAAAAACATAGTTTTAAGTGACGAAAGTAAATTCGAAATGTTTGGAAAGATAAAATCTACAAAAATATGGAGAAGCAAAAATCAGGAGTTCAAGGAGCAAAATATTACTTTTACAATAAAGGATGATGGCCGCTCGGTGATGGTGTGGGAGTGTATAGCGGCAAACGGAGCAGGGATTTTTACGTTTTTGACAGTACAATGAATAAATTCGATTATCTTAATATTTTAAAAGAGCATTTGCCGGTCAGTGTTACCAAATTAGGAGTGGATCCCTTGTGGATGTTTCATCAGGGCAAAGATCCGAAACATATAGCCAAGGTAGTGAAGAATTGGTTGATGTACAATACTCCAAAACAGCTAGATCGCCCCCCACAATCACCGGACCTCAATCCGATAAAACATTTATGGGAACATCTGGATGGACAAATAAGAAAGAGGACGATAACCAGCAAGGCCTCACTGAAATCCGTTTAACTTTAAGAATGGCACAAAATTTCATCAGACATAACAACGAAATCGGTGGAATCAATGCCGAGACTGTTGAAAGCTGTCTTTTCAGCACGAGGAAAACAAAAAAATATTAATATTGGGCTGAAGCTATTTTTTTCATATTTTCAACTTTAAGTGTACACTTTGTTTTGACTCGAAGAGAATGGAGTATTTTACATTTTTGAACTATGTGAATTTTTGTTCTAAAATAATTTAAAGTTTTATTAAGTATTTAATAAGAACATTAAATAATACAATAATTCCAAAAATACTAAATTTTTTTTTTAAATAATTTAAGATATTGAAATAAAGTTAAAAGTTTTCACAATTACAGTGTACACTTTGTTTTGACGCTCACTGTACACAGAACCAAAAACGTACTTAATAACAAAGAAAAAGTTCTTTGTCCCAATGTATTATACATTAAAATTGGTCCAAAGTACGAGTTCCTTGATTCAATGAATCTTTGTTCTTACGTTATTTCTTTGATGTTATGAAGAAAAACGATTAATTAATGACACATACAACTGTTACAATAAGTTAGTCTGTCCTTAGAAATTTTAAAACAATATCAAGATATATTTTAAAAATCATTTTCTTATTGAGATAAAATTCTCTAATGGTTTTATAGATATTACAACACAAGAACTGGAACAAAATTTTAATGAACACGAACAATGAACTGTTCCTTAAAATTAAGAACAACGATTCATTGAACCAAAGAATTCGTTCTTTAGGGCAATGAATAGTTCTTAAAAATCAATGAATTTCGCTTTATGAACAAGATTCTTTGATTTTAAGAACAATATTTGGTTCAGTGTATACTAACTTTTGACTGCATTTTTCAGGTGATTTTTTTATTGGTGCGGACTATCTTAAAGACAAATTTTAATTTTTATTTTCACTTTATTTTATGAATAATAAAACACTATGTAATGACCTTGATTCGTGCATTTAAGGGGGACAACGCACCGAGAAGCGTGAAAAAGCCAATGTTCTGGATTTTTTTAAAGGAAACCCATTGCAGTAATCAAACCGATTCTTTTTATAAATGATAGTACACTTTTTTAAGAATATATACATTTTTTTTATTGAAAAATAGCCAATGCTCCCCGAGTAATTCAGTGATCCGTAAAGTACCTCAAAAAAAGGTCCTCCGCGGTGAACACTCCTACTTCAACTGTAATCATCAAAATAAAAAAAAAACAAAAAAATTTTTAAACTAGACAGCATAATCTAGGCTTTGTCATAAGCGATTTTAAGAATATCGATTTTTGACAAAATGGCTGACATTTGATTTGATTTTTTGTTTTTTAAGAGAAAACTTCGACCTTATTTCACCGATTAAAAAAAAACTAAGCCAATAAAAAAGAACCCTTATGACAAAGACTAGGTAATTATGCATAGAATAAGCACAAAAAAAAAGATAATTGTAATCGGTTCATTACTTTTCGAGTTATCTAGTGCACCCAAATAAAAAACATGATTTCGAGAAAAACGCGTTTGAAAGTTGAGCTATGACTAAATCGCCAAATTCTGCAACTTACATAGAATCATCCATGCCAGATTCATAGTATAGGTCCTGGGGGTTAACTATCTATGGGTTAATAATAAACCCGAGCGCCTTTTGTACAATAAAAGCACAACAAAACCGGTTTATTCCTATTTAGCCGCTCGGCGCTGACTAGACTAATGAATGCTGCACGGCGCATTCCGAACGCCTTAACTAAATCGGCCATAACTACGTTATTTTTTCGAATTTTTGTACGCGGCTTTCACCAGACAATCTTCAAATGTTCAGCTTGAAAAAAGCAAAAAAAAAAACGAAAATTCATAAATCTCGAAATTTCTCGGTGCGTTGTCCCCCTTAAAACTTTTTTGTTGTACTTAAATTATATGGAAAACGTTCAACTGAACTTGAAATTATGGTCTGTATACTAATTTTTTACACTCACTGTATGTTTTATTAATCATTATTGTAAATTCAATGAGACTAATTTTGAAGTTGTTTTATTAATTTTGTTGTCAATTTTAATGAAGTTATTTGTGGAAATGTTGATGATTTTAAGAGAACACACTTTATGTTGTATTAAATAAATATTAGCAGTTAATTTTAATTATTACTCTAGCTTTGTTAGTGGTATTTATAAATTATGGGTTTTTATACGCAGACTTTTTTGACCCACTGTATACTTTTTAACTCACTGTGTTAACAGTACTGTTTGTATGTTATCAAAACCGCACGGAAAGTAAACTGTCGCAGCATGTTTAAATAAAAAATTTTCTCTCTTCGTTTTGTAACTTGCCTTATTTTGGTGTTAATGCCGCTAGACAGCACGGACACAAATTCCCATAGCATCATCACTACCTTGTGTATGGAGTAAATATAATAAAATTGCAAAAAAAACTGGCTATACTGCCATCGCAAGCAAATACTTTCTTTCGAATCGTCAAAGCAGTTGGAAATCACTCCAGCAAGCAGTTCTTCAATGTGCCAGATACTTAAAAATGCTTTGTTCGCTCCCTGCTGCCTTGCATGCGCTCAACACTGTACAATGAACACATGTGTTCGGAGAATATCCCCGATAAACTCTGTTTCTGTGTTTAAGTAGCGGCGGCTCATAGCAGCCAGCCACACTGTCACAAGGCAGGTAGTGGCTGCTTTTCTCGTCGCGCTATTCTGTTCAACACGCGTGCGAGCGAGACAGCAAGAGACGCCATGAGCGTCCATTACATTTCGTCGAAGCAAAGCAAGGCGTCTGCAAGCTGCTCGGCGCTCTTTCCCTGCGCCTTCTTGCTTTAGTTCACATCGAGTTGTCACCGTGGTAGTGTCGTCATCGATTTATCGTTCAAAAATATTGCTGTTTAGTTTTGTTATTGTTGTGAACACAAAAAGAGAAACATTTTAATTTGTTTATAAATATTTAATTAAAGCTTCGTAACAGCAGCAATGAAACCTCAGAAGAAAAGTATGAGTGCCGATGACTATCAAAAGACGTCCTCAATAAACTCAATGAAATTGATTCGTCTTGTGCGCACCTACCAGGAGTTATACAACAGCTCGGCGGAGGGATACACCGACAAGAATCATAAAGATGTCATTTGGGAGCGTATCAATCAAGCGCTTTTTCCGAAGTATAACTCCTGCGACGTTAGAGTCAAAAATGTTATTCGTAAGTATGATTTCTATATGGACTAGCATTATTCTTCTAGCAAAAAGCCGGCTTGAAGTTAAGTGGCAAAATATGTGTTCCAGTAACTATATTCAACGCATTGTGAAACAGAAGAAACGATAAAGTGATAATAGAAGTTTAGGGTTTGTTTGCTTGCTTATTGCCCGCCGAGTGAACACTCAGGCTAATGGACTAATACAATAACAAAACATGTGATCATAGGGTTTTGCTTTGTTGCTCGAATATATCGATGTTTATGCTCAGAAAATGTGATGAGTGCAATTTTGATGACAATGAGTACTGCATTGTCGAAGCCTAGTAGAAATTTGTTGTCAGTTTAGTCATTTGTTGTCAGTAGTCATTTGTTGTCAAAAACTATTGGAAGCTGCTTAGTTCAATGTCAAAATTTGTGTTTGCATTAACGCGTATTACAATTTTGAAATAAAATTGTTTCTCTTGAAAATGTAAAATTTTGCACTTATCACATTTCTGAGCTTAACTTGATATTTTATTTGTTTTGAGCGAATTTCCAAGCTTCACCGATTTGTGGTGCTGCGATCAGTACATAGTAAAATAAACATGTTAGCTGTCAGCTGAGGCCGTGAGTCAGAATTGTCAAAAATTACCGAAAAACATGGAGCGGCCATGGTAAAATAAACAAGGTAGACTCTCGGTTGAGAGCCAAGAGTCAGTATTGTCAAGAAAACATTGAACTACGAACAACCATGGTTGAATACACAAGGTTGTCGCATGGGTGAGAGCGAGTTTCCATAAATGTCAAATCGAAGTTGACAGCTCATACAAAACCTGAAAGCGAAAATTGATAACATGTAAAGCCGATGAAGTTGTTGGTGTTTCTTTGAATTGATTTTGACAATTAAGGGGACTGAGAAGAGAGTACGATCAGCCCCGAGACAACCTTATTTAGGTAGGAATGACCTAGTTTTTCGTCTTGCATCAACTGTCAAAAATAGTATAAATTAGAGAACAAAAAAGGTAAAAGAGAAAATACACAGGCAAATTTATCATGCGAACAACAGCAAAAAGAAGCATAGCTTATTTGTATTGATTTTAACAGTTTTGACTCAGGGCAAAAGAGGATTTTCAGCCTCGAGGCCATTATTCAATATCCACGTAGGCTCATATTGGAAAAAAAATAGTGTCATATGTCAAAGTCAGCTGTTGATTTTGAGTTCTTCTAATTGTTGGTTTTGCTTTTTTCGTTTGACGTTCGTGACACTTACAGCTTTGTTTTTGTAAGATTTCACATTTGAGCGGCCATTTTAAAATAATCCTACCTTGATATTTTATCATGCGCGAGACTATCTTCTTTATTCTTCCATGGATATTTTAGTAAGTTAAAAGTTCCAAGCTTTCAAGGTTTTAAGTTTAATAATTATAAGTCTCGGCTCTGAGAGCCGAACTCTATTCTACCATGTCTCAGCAGTTCTGCCCAAAAATTGCATGCTTCAATAAAAGAGAGCAAAAAATCCGAGATTGTGAAACTTCGGATAGATCCAAGGTTTATTCAACAAGGTAGTGTTAGTTGTTGAAATTCTCTCTTGTGGTGGGTACAGCACCTGTCGAAATCGGCTGATTACAGAGTATAAGCACATTTTTCTATTCGCTATTTTTTTTTCTTTTTTATATTCTTCTTGGGTTAGACAGCTGCTGTACCCACCTCTCCGACACGAGTCTACCTTGTTAAATATGCCTTGGATAGATCCAAGAATGATAGAAACAAGATTACGCGTTCCGCAACTGAAAGAGAGAGAGCAAGACGTCACAAGCGATATTGTCAGACTTTGGAATAATTTTAATTTGGGGCCAACGCCTAAATATTTTTTATTTTCTTATTTTTGTAATATGTATATGGACTTCCAAAACCTATTGGTGCAATAAAATTTTGTCGATCTCGAATGGTGTAGGAGATAAAAATCTTAAAATTTTAAAAAGTTCATATTTTTTGTATACCAAAATATTCATATTTTTATACAGAAGAGTAGATATTTTTACTTTACTTTTCCGAAAGAATTTATTTTCAATTTTGTCAATTTGCCTAAGCGATCGCACATTTGCATACGTTTTTGTCAAGAAAAAGTACTGTGTGACTCCATGCACTCAATTAAGAAAGAGAGCATTATATAACGGTACTGCGGAACGCGTAATCTTGTGTGTCTGTCCATGTTATTGAAGACAGAAAAGATGATTTTATATGTTTCACACATAGTAGAATAAACAAGATAGACTCGCGGCTGAGAAGAGCCAAGAGTCAGAATTGTCAAAAACCACTGAACAACGTCAAAAGCAAAAATAAGAGGAAATTTATTTGTATTGATTTTGACACTTTCAAAGCAAAGCGAGAGAGGATTTTCAGCCTCGGGCCTACCTTCTTTTATCTAACATGATGATAGTGGTCAGAAATATTTAAGCAATATATTTTTGCTTAGTTTGTCAAACTTATGAATAAGTAAATGAGAAAGATTAGATGATTTTGTATGGTTTGACAGTTTAAGTGTTCGATTTTTTGATAAGGAGTGTTCTAATCGTCAAATTTCATTACTGTATTCTACACCGTTGATTATACAATGAAAGTCACATACACAAACAACAAACTAAACAAGGTGGTAGTGATCAAAAATATTTTAGATAGATCTGTCAAACAAAATATTTTAGATAGATTTAGTATGATGATTTGATTGAGAGAGAAAAGATAATTTATGTGGTTGGACATATGGTTGAATTAATGAGGTTGTCTCGGGGCTGATCGTGCTCTCTTTTCAGTACCCCAAATTGTCAAAATCAATGAAAAGCAACAATAACTTCATTGGCTTTACATTTTATCAATAGTCGCTCTCAGATTTTGTATGAGCTGTTAACTTTGATTTGACATTTATGGGTACTCGCTCTTGCCCTCGCGACAACCTTATTATGTAACCATGGTTGGACAGCTCAAGTGTTCCTTTTATGATGGAGAGTTGAAAAAATTCGCTATCACTTGTTTATTATAACATGAACCTACCGACGATTTCTTCCATAATTTTCTGTTCGTGAGACAAAAGCTACGATCTCCCACTACGAGAAATCATCGCACCCAATCGGTGCGAGAAATCATCGCAATATCAGCATGCTTAAAACGAAAGTTACTTCACCAACCAAAGCGGTAATAGAACTATGCGCAGTTTTCAACTCAAGAACATGTATATATGGTTGTAATATACAATACACGTTCATCATATCGTCAGTTGAAGAGTCAACTACACACTAAAAAATTTCCGAGATAAATTCACACCGGTGAGCGGATATTTACATTTTTTACACCGAACGGTGTTAATTTACACAGCTTATCCGGTGTGAAATGCTGAACTTATCCGATCAGTGTGAAATAAGAAACGCAAAGAAGAAGAGCAACATTGAAATCACATTATCAGTGACAAACAAATTAAAAGTTGAAGTTTCTATGACTGAAAGTGAAAATTTTAATTAAAAAAAATAATTAAAGTAAAAATTCAACTTTGAATTCAATTTTGTGCGTTAGCTAACTGAATAATTTGTGCAGTTTTTGTCAAAATCCCGTTGAAGGTTTTGTGAACATTTTTGAGCGGAATTCGAAAGCAAGTGCAAATAAAATTTGTGATGTCTCTGTTTTGTACCAAATAATTAAAAAAAATAATTAATTTGATACATTTTGTGATACAAATGTATATATTTGAAAATATGTTTTTTTGCGAGTGTAATATATATATACTCGAAAATATTGTTTTCGGGAAAAATTTAATAAAAAACTCATTGAATTAAAACTTTTTGTCTTTTTTATTGGAAAAAGCGATAATGACACCGAAATTAAATATGCCCCTCAGGATATAAATTTATAGCACTTTGACACGGTGTTTTTTAACACAGAACGGTGCAGGACTCCCTGGAACACCGATCGGTGTAAAAATTCTTTACAAATTTTTTGGTGTGTACTTGTTTATTTTGAACGCGACGCAACATAGTTGTCAATGAATAAATTTTGACAGATATCGTTATATTGGATGTTGCCTCCAATGTATTCAGACAATAACTCTCCCCTAATTGAAATTTTTGACTAGTAGAAGGAGCCGATAGAAAAGTGTCACCTTGTTAATTACACCATTGTTATACCCAATAAAAAACTGCCTTCCGTTCACATTGGATTAAAACTGTCAAAATATAAACTAAAAATAGCTGTCTCTCTTTGCTACTAATTTTATTTTTTATCTTACCGGGCGTCTCGACTAGCAATAATTCATTGCATGCCAACTGTCAAAATGCATTGTAAGCACTGACAATATTTCAAGGGTGGGTTTCATGTCAAACAAATTAGTACGCTCCTCGCTCGCGCTTAATGCTTTAAATCAGCATTCAAATTGAGGGTATAAATTTATTTTATAAATTTCTTCTCCACGCCACTCCATTTTCAAGAACTTGATTTAGTTTTTTAAATTTCAAGCTTTAACTTCAATTTCTTCAATGACTGTCAAACAAGAAAAATTACAGCTCATTGCTGTATTTTTCAATTAGCAACTTCGGCAGTGCTCTCATTTGATGTTTGGCAGATCATGGTATAATAATACAAGGTAGCATTGACAGTTGCTTGGGAAATCATATACTGTCAAAAAATATACTCAAAAAGAGAGCGCTCACAATCCGCCATTGAAAACACAAGCAATGTTGAAAACCTTGAAGTGAAAAAAATCAACAACCACAGCAGCTGCTGATGTATTTCCACAAAAAGCTGTTTTTGACAGTTTATGTTTTCCTGTTGAAGAGAAAATAAGCAGTTGTCAATGCTACCATGTATTATTATACCATGTGGCAGATGACATGCAATGAATTATTGCTAGTCTAGACGCCCGGTTAAATCAGCCTATTGATACCCATAAGCCAAGAAATGTCACAAGAAACCAAAAATTTGCGAAGAGTAACAAAGAAAATCAAAACATATGTCACCGTGTGTTGAATTAGTTTTCAACATATTTTGAATGTCATCGAACACATGACATGTCACCGGACGTGGTTGAATTAATAAGGTTGTCGCAAGGGTGAGAGCAAGTGCCAAAGGTGGTTAAAATGTCAAATCGAAGTTGACAGCTCATACAAAATCTAAAAGCGAAAATTTACTATGTTTCCAAAGCGAGTTAACTCGGGGTTAGGGTTTTCGTCGAGTTAAGAAAATGGCGTCGCTAACTCGATAGTGTTTCCATGCACAGCATCGAGTTGAGTCGAACTTGTCAATTTCATTTGCATTTTTGTTATTGTTTTACTAGCGAAATGGATACTAAATGGCAGCATTCACTTTGACAGATAGAACCCAGTTAAATCTTATTCTATAGCTGTGTTCGATGAAAAATTCTCAGTGCAGAGCAGGGCAGAGTAGAGCAGATCAGCTGAGTCTTCGAAAATAATTTCAGAGCAGAATAGAGCCATTTTTTCATAGAACGAGAAAAGATCAAGTTTGAGTAAACTGTCAAAAGTCACCTATTAAATACTGCACCATATCTTTCTCACCATTTTCCACATTCCTGCTCAATGAAGGAATGAGTCTGAAAACGTTCAAAAGTTAGCTAGTTTCCATTAAGTAAACAAAAAAAACCTAATAATCACCTTTTTATAAGCCATCTTTGCAGTTTCTATTTTTCAAACTTTCTATTTTTCTAACAAGAGCCTAAACAGCTGATTGGTTTATTTGCTGCTCTAACTTACACAGCAGCTTCAAAAAACAAAGATCAAGAGCATGGTATAAAAATACATGGTAGCATTGACAGTTGCTTCGGAAATCATATACTGTCAAAAAATATACTCAAAAAGAGAGCGCTCACAATCCGCCATTGAAAACACAAGCAATGTTGAAAACCTTGAAGTGAAAAAAAACAACAACCACAGCAGCTGCTGATGTATTTCCGCAAACAGCTGTGTTTGACAATTTATGTTTTCCTGTTGAAGAGAAAATAAGCAGTTGTCAATGCTACCTGGTATAATTATACCATGGATCAAGAGCAAGTGAGAGCAGCTAAGAGCAGAAAAAGGAACTCATCGAACACTTTTTGATGATCTGGAATGAGAAATTTCAATCTAGAGCAGTCATCGAACACAGCTTATGTTTCCATGGTGAGTTAACTCGGGGTTTACTCGGGGTTAACTCGCTATGGAAACGAGAGTTGAGTTGAGTTTCGTTAAATCCACGAAACTCCACGAAACTTGTAAGATTTAACTGGGTTCTATCTGTCAAAGTGAATGCTGCCATTTAGTATCTATTTCGCTAGTAAAACAATAACAAAAATGCAAATGAAATTGACAAGTTCGACTCAACTCGATGCTGTGCATGGAAACACTATCGAGTTAGCGACGCCATTTTCTTAACTCGACGAAAACCCTAACCCCGAGTTAACTCGCCATGGAAACATAAGGTGTGTTTCCGTACACAATGTCGAGTAAAAGTCGAGTAAAGTTCGAGCTGGGAGCGTAAAATGAAATTTGAGAATAGTGTCAAAAGTACGGAAACGACTTCTAGCTAGTTTCCAGCACAAAAACAGCTGATTGCCTATAAAACGTAAACAGTGCCAAATTTATTTACGCCAATTATCGATTATCAACTTTCAAATTAATTTATTATTAATTTATTTATATTTATTTGCAATTTGTATTTCACTATTTGTAAATTTATTTCCCGCCACACAACGTAAATAAAGAAAAAAATCAATTTGACAGTTTCTTGTTCTTCTTCATGCTTGTTCTTATAATGCTCGAAGTAATTTCTTCCAGCACACTTCGAGCTACTTTCGAGCTCGAGAGAGCGCTCTTATGCTTGTTCTTCTTCTCTCTTTTGAGCTAGAAAAAGTACGGAAACACGTTCTAGCACATTGCAAGTTACTACAATCGAGTACGGAAACAGACCTATAGTATTACAAGTTTCGTGGAGTTTCGTGGATGTAACGAAACTCAACTCAACTAGCGTTTCCATAGCGAGTTAACCCCGAGTAAACTCCGAGTTAACTCGCCATGGAAGCATAGTAATTGATAACATGTAAAGCCGATGAAGTTGTTTTTATTGCTTTTCATTGATTTTGACAATTGAGGGTACTGGCAAGAGAGTACCATCAGCCTCGAGACAACCTTATTAATTCAACTATGTCACCGGATCTATAAATCAAAATCACCGATATAAAAGAAAAAACGAAACAACTAAGTTTTGAAGTTTGCAACTACAAACGTCAAAATACCAAAAAAACCATGATATGAGCAAATTAAATACGTAAATGTTAATCTTGAAAAAAGCAACTAAATATTTTGGTTAATCTTCAGATATTTTTAACAGACTATCGATGTAGTTGTGTCTAGTGTTATTTCGATCTTTAGATATTAACATGCAAAAACTATCATCTCAACGTTTTCAAAACAAGTTCACATGAGCCCACGCCCTTACTTTTCTGTTAGATATTGAACAATTTAAGAAAAGAACAAAAAGCCATTTAAGTATAAATGTAGCCTGCGATCTCTTTCGTTCTTTTACATTTGCTTGATATGCAATCTTATTTTGGGCACTTTAATGTTTAGTATTCAGGGAGTCCACTCGAAAAAGTAGTAGCTTCTTATATACTACTATTTTTTGGATTAACCGCATCTTTATGTATTCCGAAAAAGCACTCTTGTTCATGAAAAAAACGAACAATATGTTTTTATATGAAAATGTATTATATCGCTCGTTTTCTACAATAACGTTATAACTCAAAAAAAACGAGATTTTTTAAGTTTTGAACATACAAAGGATATTAATTCACCATTTTCAAAATATTGACAAAACATCAAATATACAAGTACTACTGTAATGTACATGGTTTAATCCATACAAAGTGACAAAAGAACGTGAGATTATCGATTATAATACGATCTTATTGGAAATAAATTGAGGTGAATGAATCACAAATTCTACTCTCCTGCAAAAATTAAAGAAGATATCGCTACCAAAATTGTACACAGCATAGATCATGGTAACACGAATGTTGCTGTGTAATTAACTCAATTTTCATGTTTTTTGGATTATGACGTTATTGAAGAAAACGAGCGATATGTATTGCTTTCGGAATACATTAAGATTAATAAGGGAAGTAAGTAATGCCACGTTTCCATGATATTGTATACCCAACCATGAATTGACGAATGAGAGTTGCAAACAGGAATACATTTTATATTTTTGTACCCCTACGTTTAAAAAACGTGTGAGGGGTATATTAATTTTGTCACTCCGTTTGTAACGTCCATAAGGAGGCGTGATAGGCATAGAAATGTGTATGTGTTCTTGATCAGCATCACCACCCGAGTCGATTTAGCCATGTCCGTCTGTCTGTGATCACGATTAAGACCGTAATTTTCAAGCTATCAAAGTTCGATAAATAAATAAAGATCAAGTTCGAGAATGAGCCAAATCGGAAGAAAACCACGCCTACCTCCCATACAGAGTGACTATCAAAAAACAAAAAATCGAATATTTTCTTTTAAAACTATAACGAAAATGTTTGTACAGATAAATTTTATTGATTGCTTAAGACTTTGAATATACTTGGGTACAGCCGTGGGGGTATTTTAACTTCGGCCAAGTCGATTCCCTACTATTTCATGTTTTACTCTAAAATTTGATCACTAACTATAAATTTGAAGATGATTTCAATACTCGTTGTTTGTGTTCTAAGAAGTTTTGACAATTCACAAAAAATTTAGAAGCATTAAAATTTGACTGATTATTGTAGCCATGAAATCAAAAAGCTTTTAGAAATGAGAAAGCACTCATCCTGATGTCGTGAGCCAACATTTAAATCGGAACAAAGTGGGCTAGAAAAGCTTTAAAAGAAAAATTCAAGCATCCAGCTTTCTCTGCTACAATGCATTTCTCTTAGCCGCAAAGAAAGCAGTTTGCTTTTAAGTTTTAGAAAGCCCATCAGTTATTTTTTTGTAAATTAAAACTTCCAAACCTATGAGAAGCTCAAAAAAACTAAAAGCAATGGTTGTTTCGTATTAAAATTTGTAAGTTTCAATGGAACATTTTATTTGGCCTTCTAACCTTTCTTAACCTTAACCTTTGACCTTCTTAAAATAAATAAAAAATGACGGACAGTTGCTACTCAGAATTGTCAAAAAAACACCTTGTTGAGTGGCAACATTTTTTTGTATTTAATTTCATAGTTTTGACTCGTAAGAGGGAGAATTTCAATAACGAAATTATCTCTTTTATTGTTCTATGGTAATAAGTAATATGTATTGTAGACATACTGACAATGCGATGGCATCTTTCGTCGTTTTCCTCGAAGAGAAAATCGGTTTCAATATCGACATGTTTAAATAAACAGAAACTAAAAATTGTACGGAAGGAGCGTTCATTTTGTCAACCACATGATTAGGAAAAATTAATCTCACGTGCTCTCTTCACATTAGCATTTTTGACAAAAATTTCGACGCATGAAGAAGGTATTTTTTTCTTGTAATTGTATCACCGCTAAGTCCACCTAATTAATTTTATCAGTTATCTCCTTCAAATAAAGATAAGGAAATATTGATAGCAAAATTATGCGAGGGTTCTAACGAGTAAAAAAATTATTTTTTTTTTCGTAATTTTTTAAAAGTTTACAAAGGCCTTAAAGTACACAATCCCTTTGTTAGTCTGAATTTGTTATGTTATCTGTCATTCTCTTACTTAAATGTATTGGCCTTTTTGGTTTAGTAAATCTGACTTTAGGAAAATAAAATCATTTTCTAGCTTGTTAAAATTAACAAGTTTGTTATTTGACTTCCCCTTTAGAATATTGACAGGACATCACAAATTAAATAAGGCGCGAATTTAAACTACATTCTATTGCAATTGTATAAATCCACCAATGGAATTTTTGAATTGCTCTCTTTCTCAAAAGTTTCGCAATTCTAAGCTAATTTCAGAGAGAATCGGTGTGATGATTTTAATAATCCGCGCTTTTTTAACTTAATTCTAAAAAGTACTTTATTCGGCTGTTCGAATTCTATAAATCGAGTAAAAGAAACATAATAAGAGGACATTTTAACCTAACATTAATAATTTGTTTGCTTTGCTTTATATTGATTAAGTTTGAAAAGTCCTTTATTCATGTTTTATAGAAATGTTTTAGCAATTTTTCTTCAAAATTATTCCATTGTTCTATAATTACTTGGCACAACTTTGCAACTGTGTTGAATTGATGCTGATGGGCATAAATCTTTCGTACTAACACCTCAACTGTTCTCCATTGGATTTAGGTCCATAGAACTTGCTGGCCACGACAGAAGACTTATGTTGTTAGCTGAAAACAAAGCGTTTGTCTCCTTACTGGTATGAATTGCTCGTTGACCTGTTGGAATGTCGCTTTTAAAAAATTTCTAAGGTTGTATTGTAAGGTTGTGATGTAATGCTGTTCATTTTCGAAGAAGCTATTTTAATGTCAAGAAAGTTACTGGCACAAATAGCCCCCCCAAATATAAAAGCTACAACTGCCAAAATTGTGACCAGAGAAACATTACAGTTCTCGACCTAAATCGTCCCAGTACCCATGAATTCCATCGGGACCGTTCAGATTGGATTTTTTCAAATTGGCCATCGATATGTCTTTGCAAAATCCATGTAGACGTCTTCATTTTGGCACGCTTTATATTGGGATTTAGTTTTAGAACCCTCCACTCTGTTTCTCGGCACACAATTACTGAGCAATGAGCAGCAAGTTGCTTGCAGATCTTCATAGAGTTGCTTGCTGCCTTAAAAATTTCGCGATCATCGCAATCATCCATCTTTCTTTTTCTGCCACTTCCTTTTGCACATCCATAACTTCCAGGATTCCCTAAAAAGGAAGCCTATTTATCCATGACTTCGACTGATTCTTCAAGATGTTTCACGCAGTTGTTTTCATGCTACTGCGAAAAATTATTATATCGATAAAATAGTAGAAAAAGTACCGTTATTCTGGAATAAAAATTTTGCTTCTTTCATTTAACTTCTTACTAAAGGCATTTTTTGTTTATTAATTCACTATTTTATTTTCTTTTACTGTCAGATCTATGAAGGAACTTATAGGGCATTTAAAGATAAAGTAAATGGTAAAGTAAAATCACTTATTACCATTAATAGTGCGACGAATAATTAGCTACTTTCGCGTTTTAAAGTTGAATTATTGACTGAAATAAATGTATACCATATAAGACCTGGCAGCTATTCTTTGAAAATTTGTGTTCCAAACCTTTAATATTCTTATTTTACAGTAGAACTGCATATCTTTTAAGAAATATATCTGCAAAAAAATCAAATGCTGGATAAAATAATTTTTACATGCTGTCAGGCACTAGTTAGTTTTACATGCTGTCAGGCGCACTCATACTAAGTCAACACACTTAGTCAGCTCAGAGCATAAACTAGGCTTTGTTTTTTACAACTTTGTCTAACGCATGCAAGTTGCTTCTCTTGAGACTATATAATTAATTTCATCATTAGATTAAGTTGCTCCTCTAGAAACAGTGAACCAAACACATTCAAAATTAGTATCGTCTTAAATCAACATTTGCTGCAAGCTTTGATGGTAGGAGAATTAATATCTCAACATTCGTTTTAAGATTTATTTTTAACTTATGATAATTGAATTCATATCTGTTTAAAGTTTGCATTTTAATTTTCTGCTGACTAAGTAGAATTGATATTGATTGACATGAATTTTTTATGTAGAACACAAGGGTTTTTCAAGCGTTAAAACAAGTTTATTATTGATCGATCCATTGAACTCTAAATTTGGTTAAGCCCAAGCTCTCTTGCTTACGGCAATTGGAACCACCTTGATGGGTTAGCATTGTTAGCATGCAAGGAAGAATTTTAAAATATTTTCAAAATCTAAATCAAAAATTTTTTTAATCCAATATTTTTATTTTTTGCTTGAAAACCGTAGAAAGTTTAAGTTAATGACAAGATACGATTCTTTTTCAATCAAATATAAGTTCAATTTTCCAGCTAAGAAAAAAAAAATGAATGTATGAGGATATAAAATGTGTTCATTGACAGAAGCACTTGAACAGTAATAAGGACCTAATTTTGAAAAGCGAAATTAAGTAAGTGGTTTTGGGAATAGTTTTCAAACCCGTTTCTGATAATTTGTGTTCAAGTGGACGATGATAGTTTTTATGAAACTTAGCTAATAGATTCACTACGAAAATAAGGCAAAATAAAGTGAAAATAAAGTTTTTTTTCAACCCTAGAAAGATAATCATATTTTCAGTACATATTGAAAATATGTACATAAGCTACGTCGAATCGAAGTACGTTATCTTTCTAGGGTTAATTACGAACTAGTTGAACTTATATAGAACGCTTTTGGAAAATTTAAATGACAATTGAAACTAATGTATAATTGGAGCTAGAGCGGGAAAATCAAATAAGTATTGAAGCTATAGTACAGTATTGTTACTATTTTTGTCTCAGCTCTGTATTTAATGCATTTTGACTCTTTGGGAAATAAATATAAAATCTAGTAATTTTAAATGAATCTGCCAATTAAGTTTTATTTAGTTTTTAAAAATGTTTGCCCTCTCATAAAAATTATTTATGAACGCGCTGATTAAAACATTTTACTCATTGCGGAGTAGTACCTATTTTTTATTTGTAAAATAAAAAATTAAAACATAAATTAATTTCTTTAATTTTTTTCGTTGTTCAAACCAGTCTACCAAGAGGTTTTCCTCCCTTGTATTTGAAGGGTTCAACACAAATTTGCTTAACACAATAGTACACAAATAAAAGAATGTTATTTGAAAGTGAATTTGCTTTTACATTCATACCTTTTCTAGCTGTAGATCTAGCTTTCAATAATAAAATATTTTGGGATATTTTAAATTGATTTGTCTCGAATAGATGTGTATATATACGTTTACATCTGGAGATAAAATCGTGATTAAGTTCTTTGACAAGTTATACGCGTTAAACTTAGAAAAGCCAATAAAAGCTTCAGAAAAGTTAATCATGCTTTCAATGATATTAGAAAATAATCTGATTGCACCTATAAAAAGTTCGCAATTTTGTAAATATTGAAAATTTCGAAAACGAAATTAAACTAAATGTCAAAATTGCTTGAAACTTGTTCAATTTGGTATTAGCAGTGAAAAGAAAATAGAATACTTGAGCTGTCAAACCATTCAAAATAATCTTTTCATTTACTGATCCATTAGTTTGACAGATTTAGAAAACAAATTTATGATCACATACACCTTGTATATTACGCAATGATTTATTTAAAAGGAAGCTGTGTGCTATTCGATAATTCAATTTTTTTCCTTCAGTCATTCTTATTTTTATTAAAAGAACTTCTCGAATCCAGTGTCGAATCGTGCCGTTCCAGAAATCGTAATCTACCCTATTTTTTATAGCATTCCGTACAGGGCAAATCATTATATCATAGAAAAAACACGATAAAAGTTTAAGTAACTCTTAAATTTTATACACCAAATGATAGATACATTGTCAAGCTTTAATAATATTTGTCTTTAATCCATAGTAACAACGGTAATTTTAAAGAAAATAACGGTTTTATGTAAACAAATTTACTTTTACATACAAACATCTATAAAATCTGAAATACTTAACGGATTTCATTAATTTAAATTTTTTAAAAAGTTTATTGTATTATCTGCAATTTGACACTTCAATCGTTAATATCGGTTATATACTAAGAAAAAATAAGCTAGTTTTCTTAGATCTTATAAAAAAAAATTATCTCAAAAATTCCTCAACTCGAAAACAAATCGATAAATCGATTTTTCCTTCTGCCATTCTTATTTTAATTGAAAGTACTTTATGAATCCATTATCAAATCGCGGCGCTCCTGAAATCGTAATCTTCCCTTCAACTCCACCACGAGTGAAAAGTTTCCGAATAGCATAGTCGGAGATTTCCAAAGTTAATCTTATGATTAATCGTAATCTTCATGATTTCTCTCGGAAGCATGGACCTCTCACTTGAATGTTAATATATCAAAAAAGTAACATCTTAAAGTTATCGACGAATGCACCCCTCAAAAAAGTACTCAAAATGTTAATAGTAGTTTGATGAGAATTGTACAACTCTGCAATTCTTTGTTATGAAAATTGTGGTTATCAACTTCAGCTGTCATGAAATAAAAATATTAAATTTTTTTACTGCACCTCTTCTGCAAACGAAAGATCGAAACATTTAATATTCATTACGTTTTTGTTATTAATTTTTAATATAAATTCACCAAGTTTAGTTTTGTTTCTATTGCTTTGTTTATTTTGTGCAACAGTTGATTTCTGTGCTCTCAGAATCGCCATATTTTATGAGAGCCGCTCATTTGATTCTATCTTGTTTATTTTCTGATGAATAATTGTGGGTGACTATTGATTAGTTCCAACACAAATCAGCGGTGTTTGGAATATAATTCGGCTTAATTTTCAACTATTTGTTCTACATATATCTTTTATTTATTATTTGTACCAATTAAAATACGAAAAATAATTTTCTTTAATGGTTTCCACTTCGCCAACATTGACATTTTTTTTCTTCAAAACACAAATAAGAAGAACCAGCTAGCTTTATTTTTATTGAGTATCCAGAACTGCCACACGAAACAACTAGCTACTTCATGTGACTTCCTCCTGCACTTTGAATCGTGCGTTAAAGCGAGATGTCGATGTTGAACTCTTCGCTAATCGCCAACGTTAACTGCTATACGCTCTTTTCATGCGACTTTATTTAGTTGGCATTGAGTTCTCCGCGTGGCAGTGTCGTCATATACTTGTTGCTTTATTTTATTTTTGTTTTATTTAATTTTTTCATGATCTGTTTGTTTTATGAGTGTAGATATTATTAATTTTACTTTTTTAAAATGAAATTTAAATGCATTTAACGTTCAGCTGCTACTTAAAAATATGTAAATCAGTGGTGTTTGAAACGTATTTGAGCAAAGAAAACGACGTATAAGAAACAAAAAAGTACATATTATGTATGTACATTGAATTATTTCAATGACGAATACATAAAGTTCGTGCTTGCATATCACAAAGCCGTCAACTTTTACTTTGAGATATTAAGAGATAAAAAACAGACAAGAACAAAATAAGTTAAAAATGAATCCAAACTCCGATACCGACTCGTCGCTGAAGCAGCAACAGAAAAAATTAGTTGTGCGCATTGACCAGGACTCTGACGAAAATCTGCAGGCACTCTTTGACAGTGTGCTCAATCCTGGTGATTCTAAAAGACCTTTGCAGGTGCCTTTTCGTATGAGAAAATTGCCCAATTCTTTCTTCAACCCGCCATCAGCATCACCTTCTGTATCCCATTCTCGCACCAACAGCACGGACTCTGCCTTTGGTGCTGAGTCGCAATCGAATGCGAATAAAAATCCGTCAGTTGCTACACCTCGTTATAGTATGACTGGATTACAAATATGCCATTCGCGTGCCCACAGTAGCCCGGCCTCATTGCAGCAAACGTATAAAGAGCACGGCTCAAATCTGAGTAGTAACCTGGAGGCTGATGCCTCAATGAAAGCCACTGGAATTTCTGGTTTAAATAAATTACGACAACCACAAAACATTACCGACAATGTGCCACCTGTTCATATGAAGCAACGTTCGTACGACGTTGTAAGCCCTATTCAATTACAAAACGAGCTTGGAGTCCTGCCTGCTGGCTGGGAGCAAGCTAAGACAAACGATGGCCAGATTTATTATATAAATCACACAACAAAAACTACGCAATGGGAAGATCCCAGAATTCAGTTCCGTCATCAACAAGCTGAGCAACAAGCTTTACAGCAAGCTGCAAATTCAAGAATATTGAAGAAGGAAAGTGATGGGTCATCTAGTGATCCTTTGGGTCCGCTCCCACCGGGTTGGGAACAAGCCTTTACCGAGTCTGGAGATGTTTACTTCATTAATCACGTAGATCGCACTACGTCATGGAATGATCCTCGAATACAGTTCTTGCAAAAACAACTGATTGTACCCAAAACAGAAATCAATTGGATTCATGTACCACACGAAGAGAAAAAGCGAGAGTTGTTCAAACAGAGCCAGCAACAGGTTCAGCAAAATGCCAGCCTTCCCATGGATCCATTTTTAAGTGACAGTCACACACGCCAGGAGTCTGGTGACAGTGGACTTAGTTTGTCTTCCAATAATTTTGTCTTGAATCCAGAATTGAATTCACAAATTGACGATAGCATGGATTGCATAAGTGAAAATGGCAATATAATTGGTCTTAGTGGACTGGATTGTCCGGAGAATTTAGTGTCTTCGTTGCAGCTGGAAGATAATGTATGCAATGAAATGTTAAATAACGTTGATGCCTTAACAGAATCGCCTTTACCTAAGCTCGACAATTCGGACTGGTATAAAATCAACTAAATCTAATTAAAGTTTCTTAATTTAAATAATATATATATTATAAGAGATTTGTTTGTAAAAAATGTTTTATTTAAGAAATGTAATACAATTATTATTTTAATTCACCTACTGTTTGTTGCTTATCAGCTGTATTTAATAATTGTGAATAAATTAATAATAATAATAATTTGCAATGCAACGATGAAAACCCACAAAAAATATGAAAATCTCTGATTCGATGGATTTTTACCAAAAGGCATCCGCGAGCAAATCGTTGTGGCGCTGAATCAACTTGTGCGCAATAACGAATCGTTGGACAACAGCAACGCCGACAAGAATCTTGGAGCCCATCGCTCGCGCTCTCTGTGAAGTAGAATTTGGTCAACAACAACAACAACAACAACGTCAGAAACACTAAATACGTAAGTACAGGGTTCTCTCAAAAACTGTGCGTCATTGTCAGGGCAGCAAGCAGAGTTGCAACCTATGCGCATAATATTCTGCGAAAAAACTTTAACTGACAGTGTTGTTCGATTTCATCAGCTGTGGTCAGTGGCGTAGATATCTCTAGCTTAGAAGAGTAAAAGTAACCCATAAAATGCATTCCATTCTTGCTAAAAAACTAAAAATGTACAACTTTTTATTAAAGGCAAAGTATAAGGTCAGTTCCCGTACTTTTCAAGTAAAAACTAGTAAAATTCGAAATTTAAGAGAGTAATCAAAAAATGTCTCAGAAAGAGAAGAAAAAATGTTCAAGTAAAAAATAGTAAAAAATCGTAACAATCGTGCAAACGTCGGAAAAATCTGTGCAATCTGGACATTTTTTATGTTGAAAGTTGAAGTAATTTTTAGAAAGTTGAAGGAATTTAGTTAATTGATTGTTTAAAGAAATCTATTTTTTAAAATTTTTTTTAATTGTTTTGACGTTTAAGCTTTTACTACTTTTTACTCGATAAAATTTTTCGAGTGAAAACTTGTAACTTTTGCCGTGGAGGCCAAATGATTTGCTCTCATTATCGCTCTCTTTTCGAGTAAGGGAACTCGTTCAAGTAAAAAATAGTAAAAACTTTAAAAAACTTTTGCGTACGGGGACACCTATAATTTTCCTTTTCAATCAAGTCTTAAAATAGAAAACTTAAAACTGAAAGATAAGAATTTATCTTATAAGAATAATTGCAATTTTTTAATTTGCACTGAATTAATAGTGAAGCATTATGCCACTGGCTTTAACTTTGGCTAACAGTATATTTATACCCCTACGTTTACTGCGTAAGAGATATATTAACTTTTTTATTCCGTTTGTAACGCCTACAAGAAGTAGCAAGTGTAGAAAGTACATTTATTCTGGATCAGCATCGCTACCCTGGTCGATTAAGTCCTGCCCGTCTGTCCGTTGACACAATTACAGCCATAATTTTAATAAACTATAGTGACAATAAGCTTCTTAAAAAAATAAACCCCTACTTTCTATAAAAGCTGACTATCAAAACGTTAGAATTTCTTTAAATGATGCTAAAACATATCGAATGTCCTTAAATTTTGTTGACATAAACTCTGATTTTGAATAAATTTTTTTATCTCCTATAGAAAGAGGCATTTACAAAAGAAAGTTATCTTTGAGTATAAGTTTGTACCCAATAAACAACTTTTATTTTTGTTTTATTTTCATTTCATTTTTTATTTCTTCATCAATCAGAGTACATGCTCTTATAGACTATTGAATTAAAATAACTGTTTACAATTTATTAATATAATTATTTAACAAGATATTTACAAATATATATATATATATTGTACAAGTTCCAAAAAAAAAAAAAAAAACAAGTTTCCTTAATTTTTACTTCATTTATAAAAACAATAATAGAGATATGTAAGTGTTATACTTATTGTAATTCAAAAGAAATTTGGGTAAAGCTTTTATTTAGGTGTATGTAAATAGCGTTAATTAATTAAACATCACGTGCCATAATACTTAGTAAGAGATTGTCTTTAAATGATTTACGTGAGACCTCTATAAATAGGTCACACCTATTTAGAACTTCATTGGTATCATTAATGCAACGAGTTATTGGCTTATTAAGAATATAGTTCGTCCTGTGGACCGCCTCTCTGAAATGGAATAGACTACGAAGGTGACGAGCTGGAGTATAGAAATTTATCATTGATAGGAGTTCTGGACAATTTATATTGTGGTGGATAAGATCCCAGATAAACATGACTGAGAAAATTTTCCGTCTTATTTCTAGGGGATGAAGGTTAATTAGGGCACAGCGAGTGGCATATGAAGGGGTTACGGGCTGATTCCAATTTAGATTTTTCCACATATACCTTGTAAAGTGTCTTTGTATAGATTCTATTCTTTTGGACGGATGGAGATAAAACCGATTCCATATAATAGAGCTGTATTCTAATTGTGTCCTTACGAGTGAAGTGTACAGGGATTTAAGAGTATAAGGATCTAAGAACTCCTTAGAATTTCGTTTTAAGAAACCGAGCATTGAATTGCCTTTGCTTACAATAAAATCAATATGTTCTCTGAAATTCAGCCGATGATCAAGGAAAACGCCGAAGTCTTTTATCAGAGTAGTTCTACCAAGAGCAGTTGAATTTATAGTATAGTTCCAAGTAATAGGAGAGGACAATCTAGTAAATGAAAGAATCTGACATTTGGAAATGTTAAGTGGAAGATCATTGAGAGCACACCAATTTACAATGGAATCCAAGTCGTGCTGTAGAAGTTTAAAATCATTAACATGGCTAATTGATCGGAACAGCTTGAGGTCATCCGCGAATAGAAGGGACTGGCTGTGTTTTATAACTTTGGGAATATCATTAATGAAGATTAGGAATAGAAGTGGGCCTAGATGGCTACCTTGAGGGACCCCTGATGTTACGTGAATCACATCAGAAAAACAGTTGTTAATTTTAACGAACTGTTTCCGGTCCTGGAGATAGGAGTCAATCCAGTTTAGTAAGTTAGAGTGGAAACCTAACGCTGACAGTTTAGCTAGTAGAGTTTTATGGTTAACTTTGTCGAATGCTTTCGCAAAGTCTGTAAAAATAACATCCGCTTGAAGACCTTTAGAAAAGTTATTGATTATATAACTACAAAATAAATTTAAATTGGTGGCCGTTGATCTACCCGAAGTGAAACCGTGTTGATTCAATGATATTATATTTTTTAAACCGAAAGATAGTTTATTGAAAACAATTTTTTCAAAGATTTTAGGGATGGTTAATAGGTTAATAGGATGGTTAATATTTTATGCTCTGAAATAACTTCTTTTTTTAGACATTTTTTGACAGATATAAAGACCATTATTAATTTCTAGAAAATGCATTTTTGAATCATATCAATCAAGTTTTTGGCTTAAATAAGCCAATGTATATTTATATATATAATATATATAATATTATATATTATATATAATAAATAATATATATATATAAATATAATATATAAATATATATATAAATTTATACATAAATTTATATAAATATAAAATCTATATATATAAAAGAAAGTGTCCGAATGCGATGTAATCCCATAACTCGAGATCGGCCGAACCGATTTTGATGATTTATACTTTGTTGGAAAGGTATTTTTTCAGTTCGGGTTTAAAAAAAAAAAAAAGAAAAAAAAATCGAAAAAAGTGTAAAAAAATCAAAATTTCAAAATGTTTTATTTTTATCAAGGGCCTTCTATGCGATTCTCATACTCGCAACGCACCTGCCATTGTTTGGAATTTACAAAGGACAGCAAAGGGCCCGTTGAGTGTTCTGCTGCTATCGTTTTTGACCTATCTTGAACACCAGAGGGCGCTATAGTACAAATTTTTTACAAAACCACCTAAAACTCCCAAACCGCTCATGCGATTAGAATAAAAATTGGTATATAGTAGTTTTCAGGTACGATGAGTTTTTTAGCACTATCTTCTTTGACCCACCTTGGACACCAGATGGTGCTGTAGTACAAATTTTTTACAAAATCGCATATTTTTAGTTGTTCTCTTAGGTTACATGTGCACATATTTACAAAATATAAAATATTTCTTAAATTTAGTAAATTTTACTAAAGAGTGATTTTTTAAGTGCCTGATAACTTTTTTTTTAAAAAAAACGCATAAAATTTGCAAAATCTCATCGGTTCTTTATTTGAAACGTTAGATTGGTCCATGACATTTACTTTTTGAAGATAATTTCATTTAAATGTTGACCGCGGCTGCGTCTTAGGTGGTCCATTCGGAAAGTCCAATTTTGGGCAACTTTTTCGAGCATTTCGGCCGGAATAGCCCGAATTTCTTCGGAAATGTTGTCTTCCAAAGCTGGAATAGTTGCTGGCTTATTTCTGTAGACTTTAGACTTGACGTAGCCCCACAAAAAATAGTCTAAAGGCGTCAAATCGCATGATCTTGGTGGCCAACTTACCGGTCCATTTCTTGAGATTAATTGTTCTCCGAAGTTTTCCCTCAAAATGGCCATAGAATCGCGAGATGTGTGGCATGTAGCGCCATCTTGTTGAAACCACATGTCAACCAAGTTCAGTTCTTCCATTTTTGGCAACAAAAAGTTTGTTAGCATCGAACGATAGCGATCACCATTCACCGTAACGTTGCGTCCAACAGCATCTTTGAAAAAATACGGTCCAATGATTCCACCAGCGTACAAACCACACCAAACAGTGCATTTTTCGGGATGCATGGCCAGTTCTTGAACGGCTTCTGGTTGCTCTTCACTCCAAATGCGGCAATTTTGCTTATTTACGTAGCCATTCAACCAGAAATGAGCCTCATCGCTGAACAAAATTTGTCGATAAAAAAGCGGATTTTCTGCCAACTTTTCTAGGGCCCATTCACTGAAAATTCGACGTTGTGGCAGATCGTTCGGCTTCAGTTCTTGCACGAGCTGTATTTTATACGGTTTTACACCAAGATCTTTGCGTAAAACCTTCCATGTGGTCGAATAACACAAACCCAATTGCTGCGAACGGCGACGAATCGACATTTCACGGTCTTCAGCAACACTCTCAGAAACAGACGCAATATTCTCTTCTGTACGCACTGTACGCATTCGTGTGGTTGGTTTAATGTCCAATAAAGTAAACTGAGTGCGAAACTTGGTCACAATCGCATTAATTGTTTGCTCACTTGGTCGATTATGTAGACCATAAATCGGACGTAAAGCGCGAAACACATTTCGAACCGAACACTGATTTTGGTAATAAAATTCAATGATTTGCAAGCGTTGCTCGTTAGTAAGTCTATTCATGATGAAATGTCAAACCATACTGAGCATCTTTCTCTTTGACACCATGTCTGAAATCCCACGTGATCTGTCAAATACTAATGCATGAAAATCATAACCTCAAAAAAATCACCCTTTACAACGATATATTTAATGCAACATCGTTAAACAAAATTACGAAAAAAACAATCAGAAATTTAATTTTGCGACTTTCGAGTCAAATATCTCCGCTGCTTTTGTATAAATTTTGTTAAATTTTTTTTTGTCTTAAAGCTTCATCAAAGTACTATGAAAACCTTATTGCAAAAATACCGTTAGTTAAGTATATATATTTTAAATATTTTTTTTAAAAAAGGTCTGAAATTTTGGAGTTTTCCTCACAAAAAGGCTCAAAGTTTGGTTTTGTTGTAAAAATAATTTAAATTCAAATTCGAAAATTTTTAACTCTATTTAAAAGTTATAACATTTATAAGCAAAAGTTATGTAAATTTTACGCAAAAATTAAAAACCATTTTTGTGATTCAAAAAGCAAGGGTACCCCTAGAATTTTTCGAACAAAATTTTTTGTTTCCAATATTATGTTTTTATAATTTTGAAAAAATATACAAGCTAAAAACTTAATTTAATAGAAAAATGTATTTGCGTAAAATTTACATAACTTTTGCTTATAAATGTTATAACTTTTAAATAGAGTTAAAAATTTTCGAATTTGAATTTAAATTATTTTTACAACAAAACCAAACTTTGAGCTTTTTTGTGAGGAAAACTCCAAAATTTCAGACCTTTTTTAAAAAAAATATTTAAAATATATATACTTAACTAACGGTATTTTTGCAATAAGGTTTTCATAGTACTTTGATGAAGCTTTAAGACAAAAAAAAATTTAACAAAATGTATACAAAAGCAGCGGAGATATTTGACTCGAAAGTCGCAAAATTAAATTTCTGATTGTTTTTTTCGTAATTTTGTTTAACGATGTTGCATTAAATATATCGTTGTAGTAAAATTTTTCATAGTTTTCAAGATATGTTCATGTTTTTGATATCAAAATAACGGAAATTTTTTTAATTTTACTAAATTTAAGAAATATTTTATATTTTGTAAATATTTGCACATGTAACCTAAGAAAACAACTAAAAATATGCGATTTTGTAAAAAATTTGTACTACAGCACCATCTGGTGTCCAAGGTGGGTCAAAGAAGATAGTGCTAAAAAACTCATCGTACCTGAAAACTACTATATACCAATTTTTATTCTAATCGCATGAGCGGTTTGGGAGTTTTAGGTGGTTTTGTAAAAAAATTGTACTATAGCGCCCTCTGGTGTTCAAGATAGGTCAAAAACGATAGCAGCAGAACACTCAACGGGCCCTTTGCTGTCCTTTGTAAATTCCAAACAATGGCAGGTGCCTTGCGAGTATGAGAATCGCATAGAAGGCCCTTGATGAAAATAAAACATTTTGAAATTTTGATTTTTTTACACTTTTTTCGATTTTTTTTTTCTTTTTTTTTTTTTAAACCCGAACTGAAAAAATACCTTTCCAACAAAGTATAGATCATCAAAATCGGTTCGGCCGATCTCGAGTTATGGGATTACATCGCATTCGGACACTTTCTTTTATATATATAGATATATAATAAGCCAATAATTATGTTAAAAAAATAAAAAACTTAAATAAGTGCTATTAAAAATATAATTTCCTGGCAAACCAAATGATAAAGTTTCGATAGTGATACGATTTGGTTATGGTAACTTATATCGTTAACGATTTTCGAGACGATATCAAGAAAGGATATCTAGTTTGAACAGAATTTTAGTATGGTTACTATTCGGAATGTCGTTAAAAAGCATCCTGTTAACTTCATTTTCAAGTTAACATATGAAATCAGTCATACCAAAAACTTACATGCACTCAAAACAAAATGTACTCAATCTACTAAAAAAGTACTTAACGATTATGCCAGGAGTCCAGTCCCTTCCATTTCATTCAAATATTGCAAAGGCAAAATATAAACACAGAAACAGAAGCTTTAAATGTAATGGTGCCCATACCAGATCATAATCGTTAATGTTAATAAAACACTAGCCCTTTTCATTGCGTTTAGTGAGAGTTGATTAAACTCCGCTGCTCTTCTACTATCAAGGAGTCTCACCTAATAAATTAAACAGAATCTTCAATATAATTTTTCAATAATATTTTTTCCGAATTAGTAACCTTACAATTTATTTTTTCAAATTAATTTACAAAACTTATCAAATATTCTAAAGCAATACGTCCTGACTAAAACAAAAATAATGAGTGTGGCAATAAGAAAACTATGATATCAGTAAAGCCACGCTCATCTGACAGTACGAACAATTTTGGAAAGCAATTATCAGCCGTAAAATCATTTACGGAACATTTTTAAATATGAAAGTGAAATGATGAGTTTAACGGTGAAAAAGTGCTGCCCACCATAAACAGCACTAATATCCATCCTATATCACTTATCAATTTTTTTCTCCGTTGCACCGTGGCACAAACATGAATTTGGATTTAGTCCACTGGAGGGAAGTATGTTCAGGCAGCAATGGTATCAACCAATTCCCTCTGTAATTACATGGTCGGCGAGAGGGAGGGTTGTCTCTACTAAAAAAATTATCAATGTTCGAAGACATAAACATGGAATTTTCATTCATAAGGTCGAATGTAAACAAACAAAAAAACAAGTTGGCCATTTCAGCCCTTGAATGGATTTTGGCCGAGCTTCTTACGATCAAATTGTGTTGTGCGTGTTATTAAATGTTTGTACACAAATTATCGAGAACTGGGCCTAATAGTTTTGTGCCGATTCCGAACGGCTAATGTAAATACATGTTCTCAAGAAGCTTTAAATGGCAGTATTTACTCTCTGAGATTTGCCATTATCTGCAGAGAGTGACGGCCGATCAGAAAAATTAATTTTAATTGAAAATATGTTCTGTCTCAGCTGGGGTTCGAAAATGGTCTCGAATTGGCATCGAGTGGTCCACACACAATTTAACGCACTCGGCCACTGCCCACAAGGTGGAATGTTTTAAGTTTTAAAATTTATATGGGTACAATGATCCAGACCTACCAAGATATTTGTTCCAGGTAAAAGTGTTTGCCCTCGTAAAGCTGATCCGTAGCCAAAGTCCACGAAATTATGCATTGGGACTCGGCTTTCAGTGAAATCATTACAGAAAATACGAGGGTTGCTATTTATATTTCTGGCCTAGTAATCAAAAAACATATTTATTATTGAAATTGCGTTTTCTTGACAATCAATTTATCAATAAAATTTGTAAAGAATTTTATCAAGAGAAAGCTGTTTTATTAGTATTCTGCAGCAACCTTGATATATGAAATGCTTTCAAAATTCACCAGAGGAGATGAATTTATATAGACCTATAGACCTAGATTTCTATAGAGCATCGTTTGGAGCGTGAAAAGCAGAAAGAGGAGTATGAAAACACGCGACAAACTATACGCGAACAACAGCAGCAATAATAAAATGATTCCTTCTTTCATTTTCCTAAATATTCAAAAAAAGTATAAATTTTTATCAAACAATAACGAATTTATTATGTTAATAATAACCTCAAGCGTCCACATTTCGTCGCTCGCCTGACAAACTGTAGTGCTCCGATTACTTTTGGCAAAAGCAATGTCATGACGGATAGTCGTGTACCATTCAGAATTAACCGTCGTATGTTGCTCTAACGCCACTGTCACCACATGGCCGGTAATATTGAAGAAACAGGCAAGTATTTGCTTCGATATGTTTTTTCCTCTAACAAATTTTGTTGGGTTTAACTTGTTTTGGAAGACCGACCCATACAGTTCATTAATGTTTTGTTTCGGGCTCATATGTATAAATCCATGATTCGTCATCTGTGTTGATGTTATACACAGGCCCTTGATGCACCTTGATCGTATTTTTTCAACATTTCCTTGCACCAATTGACTCGAGCCTTTTGTTATCGTTTATCAGTTTATTTGGGAATTAACGCGAACAAATTTTTTTGTACGGTCAAATCATAGTGCAATGTCTTATTGATGCTTGTCATGCTAATATACCCGAAGATGCCTCAATCTCACGGTATGTTACATGACGATCTTGCTTTATCATTTCACTCCGAGAATTCTTCCTGGAGCGAACGTTGCACAGTGCAAACAAAAATTTGTTTGTTTCGACAGATAATTAATTAAAGATTATGATAATGATACTAAAAACTTCATACTATCATTAAATAAAATAAATAAATAACTGGCCTTTTCAGCCCTTGAAAGGACTTTGACCTAGCTTCTTATGATCAATTGTGTTGTGCGTGTTATTAAGTTTGTACACAATTGACCGAGAACCGGACCTACATGTTTAACGCCGTCTCCGAACGGCGATGAATGGAATGTTCTCGTTCTCAAGAAGCTTTAAATGGCAGTATTTACTCTCTGAGATTTGCCATTGTCTGCAGAGAGGTGGCGGCAGTACAAAACAATTATTTTAATTCAAATAATTTTCTGTCGCTGTTGGGGTTCGAACCTGGGTCTCCAGGTTCGTTGACATAACGGCCACGAACTTTAACCAACTACGCCACGGACGCCACTAGTTGGTCATACTATCATTAGTTTTTTTAAAAATTCGCTTAGACCAACTACTTTTGCCCTTATATATGTATAATATTTAACAAATCACTCTCTATTGAGTGTTTCCCTCTTATTGGAAAACTTCCCACCTAATACGAATATACAATAAAAACTTTTTAACAAAAAAAAAAAAAACCGACCTCAAAATAACTACAAAGTAAAAAATAATTTTAAATAACTTTTCCCATTCATTTCTTGGTCATATTTTAAAAGCTATTTATATGTATTATAATATAGGAAATCTTATCATTTTAATTTTTTCTATTTTGTTTTATTATCATCAATATATTAATTGCTTTATGAACATAAAAGCTTTGAAGTCGGCGCTCATCTTTGACACACAATCATGATCTTTTACCATCCGTGCACTATTTAGTGCCTTAGTGACACTGTAGTAATTTTAAAAGCTTTGTACACATTAAATTTCTCACTAAACTGGTTTGGGTGAGCTTGTAAAGCTCATATTGAATATGACATAGTGTGTAACAGCTGCACAAATAATGCATGGAACACATTGGCTTTATTCAGCGTACTCAAAAATTGTCAACTGAAAGAAAAAAATCGCTAAGAAGCTTTTATATTCATAAAGTTAATAATATTTTTATGATAAAACAAATTAGAAAAAATTAAAATAAAATTATTTCGACATAGTAAGATAAGCGCCGACTTTAAAGCTTTTATGTACATAAAGCAATTAACGTATTGATGATAATAAAACAAAATAGAAAAAATTAAAATGATAAGATTTCCAATATTATAATACATATAAATAGCTTTTAAAATATGACCAAGAAATGAATGGGAAAAGTTATTTAAAATTATTTTTTACTTTGTAATGATTTTGAGGTCGGTTTTTTTTTTTGTTAAAAAGTTTTTATTTCTTCCTTTTTAGAGAATATGAAATATTTTATGTAATAGTTATTCTTAGGGAAAATTTCAAACATTAAACTTTGTTCTTAAAAAATTTGTTTTGTTAATTCCTGAAAGTTTGTTGGGTATTTTTCATTTCTGCTTCTTTGAAATTTTTAGTGCTACGCCCTTTATCTAAACCCGCCCACTGTATTTACCGTACCTTATAATGATTCTACCTAGCCCTGTTCCAAATTTCAGTTTCCAAGTATCAATATTAACCGTAATATAGTATTTTCCTTAAAGTGCCACACCCTGTGTATAATCCCGCTCACTTTTTTAATGATTCTACCTACCCACCTACCTGCATACCAAATATTAGTACGCTAGTGTCAATATTAACTAAGATATAGTATTTTTATAATTTTGACACGCCCCTTTGTTGAATAACGCCCACTTTTTTGGCCGTAATTTGTAGTAACTGTACCTACCCATGTACTAAATTTCAGCACCCTAGTGTCAATATTATTTGATATATGGTATGTTTCTAATATTGCCACACCCATTTGTCGAATAACGCCCACTTTCTTTACAGTAATTTTTAAAAATTGTGTCCACCCCTGTACTAAATTTCAGTACCCTAGTGTCAATACTATTCGAGATACAGTGTTTTTTAATATTGCCACACCCCTTTGTCAAATAACGCCCACTTTATTGACTGTAATTTGTAATAACTATGCCTACCCATGTACTAAATTTCAGCACCCTAGTGTCAACATTATTCGATATATAGTGTGTTTCTAATATTGCCACACCCCTTTGTCGAATAACGCCCACTTTATTTGCAGTAATTTATAAATATTGTGTCTACCCCTGTACTAAATTTCAGTACCCTAGTGTCAATACTATTTGAGATACAGTGTTTTTTTAATATGACCACACCCCTTTGTCAAAAAACGCCCACTTTATTGACCGTAATTTGTAGTAATTGCGCCTACCCCAGTATTTTTACTGTAAATTTCAGTACCCTAGCGTCAATATTAACTGAAATACAGTGTTTTTCTTATATTGACACGCTCATTTGTCGAATATCGCCCACTTTTTTAAAAAAGGACCTCCGCGTTCATGGTATCTATCTGTTGACAAAAAATTACGGAAATCGGGCAAGAGCTGTAGGAGTTATCGATGTACATACATTTAAAAAAAAAAAAAAAAAAAAAAAAGCGGACAAACCAACGAACTTGAGAACCTCCTCCTTTTTGAAGTCGGTTAAAAACGGTGAAAAAAGTTCAGTTGAAAATTATAGAGGCATAGCAATTTTGCCAGCCATCACAAAGCTATTCGACAAAAATAATATGCGAAAAGCTAATACGCCTTGCCAACCCTCGACTAAACGAGCAGCAGCACGGGTTACGAAAAGGTCAATCCACCACAACTAACCTCATAATCATGGTTTCTGACGTTTTAAGCAAGATGGAGAAAGGAGACCAAATAGATGCTATTTATACTGACTTCAGTAAAGCTTTCGATCGTGTTGATCATGACATCTTAATAAATAAATTAGAAAAATTCGGTTTCTCTGGATCTTTACTTAGTTGGCTATCAACTTATCTCCATGGTAGATCCCAATATGTTAAATTCCAAGGAATCTTGTCGAAGAAAATCGAAGTCTCCTCTGGGCAAGGTTGCCAGTTAAAATTCAGAACAACTCCCACGGAAATTACCTTTTTCCCACAGTAGCATAAATTAAATACCACCAAAATTACCACGGCAAAAGTAAACAAAAAATTCACACCACAATTCAAAAATACCACAAAAAATCTCACAATCATTAAAAATTACCACAAAAATAGAAAACTTTAAAAATTCCACCTAAAATCCTATATGCATTTAAAAATCTCAAGAAAAATTCCATACGCATTAAAAAATACCATAATAAATCCCATATGCAACAAAAATTTAAGGTATTTTACATACGTAACTTACGACATAAAATCGTTGTGTAAACAGAGAGTTTGATGCGTGTAATGGCAATGATTTCATATGAAGTTTTTGTTTAATAAATTATTCTAAGAGATTCCCAAATCCCACGGCAGTTAAAAATACCCCTGCAAGAACAGTCCTAGTTAATTAATCGGTAATTTAACTGATAGTGCTAACGAAAGTTTAGGGTAGGCTATATGAAGCAGTTTCTATGAGTTTCTTAAGAGCGATGTGAAAAAACTACCCGAAACTCATGTACATGAATAATGCTATCCTTTTCTTACTCATGAAGTGTCAGGTATACTTTTACTTATAGCTGTCTCGCCTACTCATGTTAATACTACCGGTAAATTAACCGAGTATTTAACTAATACGCCTAATGTAAATATGAGGTAGGCTTCCCCTTACATTCTGTTACACCGAGAAAAAAAACAACGTAAAATTAAAAATAACAACGTTGAAATAAAATTAAACAGTGACAAAAGAAGAGTAAAGTTGAAAATTTTTAAATCAAGAATGGTATTTTTGTTTTGCACATGAATTAAATTTTCATTTTAAAATTGGTCATTGTTGAAATAAAGTTGTTTTATTTTCAAAACGAAAATGAAAAATGTTGTTTTAAAATGAACCATTTTTGAATTAAGGTTAAATTTAAATATATACATTTTTATTTTAAAATGAAAACTTTTTAATATAACAAGCACATTTTTATTTTAAAAATGTGTATTTTTATTGCAAAAACGTATAATGTTGTATAATGCTGATATTAAAGAGGCAATTGAAAAGCATGATTTGGTTAGTTTTTTAAATATTTTATTTTAATATTTGATATATTTCTTAAAAAATGTATACATGAAGTTTAAATATATTTTAATTTAAAAGGATTTAGCTAAAAGGTTTCTCAACTCTTCCTCATCCTCGTTGACTTCTGCTGCTTCTTTATAAGAGCAATTCTTTGAAGAACGTGGCGTAAAAGACACTAATTCTGTAGCCTCTTGATCGAAAGCTAACCATTCTTCGGTAAATATATCCTCAATCGATTCGTTATTTATATTTTCACTCATTTTTTATATTTTATATATTTTTAAAACTTTAATTTTTAAAGTATTAACACTTGTGTGTTCACAACAATTTCGCGAAACTGAGCTTAATGTCGTTGTCCGTTATATTTGTATGTATACTACCGCATTAAAATAAAAATGCGTTTTTATTTCAAAGAAGACACTTTTATTTTAAGGTGCTATTTTTATTTCAAAATTGCTCATTTTTGAATCAAAAACAAGAAATATGAAAATGAGCAACTTTAAACTAAATATGATAGTTCATGATTTTAAAATGGATTTTTTCCCTTAGTGTAGATATAACGTGCTAAACAGTTAAACGTTACGAACAAAATATGTAGCACTAACATATAAAACAGTTAGATGTTACGTAGTAAATGTGTAGGACTAACGTACAAAACGGTTAGATGTTACGTCGTAAATATATAGGGCTAACGTAGAAGTAAAACATTATTGTAAACATTTTATTTTTATAAATATAATTATAAAATTATGTTTTATTTAGTTTTTAAAATTCTATTATATCAAAAATAACTATTTTTGAAGTAAAAATATAACAAAATCAAATTTTAACATTAAATTCAGCCAACACTACAATTATCTTACAATTTTATATATGTGTTAAAAGTTATATTATATATTAAGTGAATAAGATATGAGATAAGATCAAAAAAACTAAAATTAATTATATATTTTATGTTAGTTTAAACAGATATTATAAAATTCAATCATTTGAAAAAGGAAAATAAAAACTTAAGTACTATTAAATCTAAATATAAACTTAATGATAAGAACGATATAAAACATCGTATAACAAGTGATATCTAGGATGTTTTTGTCGTATCCCAGCAAAAACTTCGCTTACATGTAATGCCTGAAATAATCTAGAAAACGTCAATAATCACTTACCTTTTGGCTTACAGAATGCATTACTTTAACATAGGCATGTCATTGGCGGTAGGCGATTGCAATTTCTTATACCAGAGAAGCACTTATATAAATGCATACCAGACGCGGTTAAATAATATATTATGCTCAAGTCATTTTATAATTGATACAAGAAACTTATTTAAAAGCAACTACTGCGAGGTTCTTATATAAGTAATTATTAATTTTTCTTGTCTTCCCAAAAATCAACATTTTTTTAAGCATGTTTCTACTTGGCGCGCTCGGTATTCGAGTGAAAATTAAAAATTTTTTTTGCAGGAAAACGGTAAGAGACAATGGAAAATTTTTTGGGGTGAATTAATACACATTTTGTAAAATTTATTTTTTTGTTAATTTTTAACATTTTTTATGTATGAAACTTAACTGTGAAGTTACACAAAACTATCTTGTCCGATTATCTCCAAATTTTAACCGCATACTCTCCACATGAGCAGTTTCCGTGTGAACTAAAATATTGCAAAAATTTTTATTTTTTCTATATAGTTTTGTACAAAATCCAGATAAAAACTTGCGTTTTTTACGCTTTTTTTTTTTCAAATCTTCAAAAGTTTTTATTTTTTTACCAAACTTAAAAATTTTAGTTCACACGATAACCATACTCATATTATTTATGAATTCTTTTTTTTTTTCTTTTTCTAGGTGTTGTCAAATTTAGTTATTATGGTAACCATCAGCTCTTTCCGATATCGGCACGTCAACTTCAAATTAAAATTTCATATATAACAAATCTTAAATATTAATAAAAAAATTTTTTGAAAATAGTTCTTTAGTGTTTTTATTCACCCCAAAAACTTTTTTCATTATCTTTTACCGTTTCCTTTAAAAAAATTTTAATTTTTACTACCGAGCGCGCCAAGAAGCAACATGCCTTAAATTTCTCTTTACTGTTGGCTTTACTTGATTCTTACAAAGAACAAAGATAATCAAATTTTATGAGGCATTACAGTCTGCATTACGTTAAACAAAAAGTAATAGCATTTTGGGCCTTAGGAAATATGTAATGCATTAAATAAGCGAATATAAGGTAAAGGCATTACAAAATTTCAAAAATGTTTTGCTGGGATATTTCACCGTGATATAAAGTGAATACTACTTTGCCTCTTCCGCCTTCTTTCACTTACAATGTTGTGCATATTCCTATTAAAGCTACCTTCCTCACTAAATATCAGCAATACAATGACCGACATGTAGGTATGATGTGAATTGCTGTCAGGCGCATGATGCAACGTCTACAGTATGGGAATCACTAAGTTCTCCAAATCATTTTAAGCCATTACAAAACGATAGAAGGGTTCATTACGATGCAGTAGCAAATACAACAACAGAGTGGTCTGATCTATGGTCAAAATGCGGCAGAGCTGCTCATAGACTATGCTGAAATCGATTTTAAATGTGGGACCTCCAAGCGGCGAGTCCTTGGAGTTGGAACAACCAAGAAGACTTGTTCGATAGGGATTCTCTTTCGTTGTAATTGATGAGAATTAAGATCAACAGAGGACTCTGCTTAGCTAGCGGATAGTGATCACCAAATTACTGTGAGAGCTCAGCGCCAGTGGCACCACTTGATTTGAGGGTATCCTGCAGAGATTCGACAATGCCAAAGACAAAAGAACCAGCCAAGCTAAAGCCAAACAAGGAGTGTGTCAACCATGCGCGATACAAAGTGCAACAAAGCAGACATTAAAACGCTGGAATGCTGGCATTTATTGATAGTTCTACAAAGAGGAATGCAGTTTAAGATGTAATTCAGAAGCAATAAGCATAAAGTAGCAACTATTTACCGGAAGATGACGGACTTTCCAGTGGGCTGCTGAGTGAATAGATGCACGGACAGCAAGGTGGCCAATGTGCTTAGCCTCCAGATGCAAGTGATATATAAACTCCCTAAAAGTATATGTTGAGATAAATGATTCACTTAACAGTCACAAAAATGTCTTCCGCTGTAGATTCTTATTTCACAGGAATCTTTATTTTATATTTGAAAACAATTTTTGCAACTCACATTTTTCACGGCAGACAAGAAACTTATTTTGGCGCTGACTTTTACATAAATCAGTCATTTTAATGTTTATATTGTTGTCTCATTCAATTTAATTTCAATTTTTCAATTATATTGTTGTCTCATTCTAACAAAACTGACAAATGTGAAATAACTGAGAATGTATTGGTTTTTGCTGCAAAAGTTGTGATTGTGTTGGAGTTTCAGTTAGGCATGTCTTGCAGGGACCATACTGAATTCCCACGCTAAAAATACCACGAATGGGATTTTTCCCACATAACTGGCAATCTTGCCTCTGGAGTACCGCAAGGTAGCCACCTTGGTCCTTTTCTATTCAATATCTTCATATCCGACTTGTCCATAGTGTTGAAGGATATTCCACATCTTATGTATGCGGACGACCTAAAAATGTACCACGTAATTAAATCGCAGGAAGATGTCAACTTCTTACAGTTAAGCCTCTTAACTTTTGATGTAAATAAGTGTAACGTGATAAGTTTTTCCCGTAGAAACAAATTACAACTATCGCCTCAACAATATCGAACTTAACAGGTGATCTTGGAGTGGTCTTGGACAACAAACTACGTTTTAATCTACACTATGATAAGATTGTATCCACACTTTATCATATCCACACTATGATAAAGACGAGCACATGAATTCAATAATTTATGGGTCACTACATCCTTGTACTGTGCGCCCAATACTAGTACTAGTGCGCCCAATATTCGAATATGGCTGCATTATTTGGAATCCAGCTTTTGAATCCCATTGTGATAGAATCGAATCCATACAAAAGCAATTTGTCCTCTTCGCTCTGAGAGAGACTTATAACCCCCGCGAATATTGTAGCCTTCCACCGTATGAACACAGACTCAGCCTATAAATTTGATGCCGCTATCAATAAGAAGAACGATATTGGATTCATGCTTTACTTTCGATGTTCTGAACGGTGTAACTAACTCCAAATACATCTCTATCAAGATTACCCTCAATGACCCTATAAGACGTACAAGACATACTCGGCTGTTTACTGAATATCAGCCGACTGAATATCAAGTAATGAACATCAGCCGTTGTTGTAGAGAATTTAAAAGTATATCTGACCACTACTCACCTTCCATGTCTAGATCCTCATTCAAGCGATCTCTATCCAAGTCTCTTTATCGTCCTAATTAACCCAATCTTTGAACTTTCTTTCTATTTACTTTCCTTCTCCTCTTTCCTTTTCTACTACTTATTATGTATAAAATATACTAGTATTTAAGTAAGTAGCTTTTACTTTTATTTGTTCTCTTCTTCTTGCCTTTTCTTTTTGACGTGTTCGTAAAATCATGTCATTTAGGTGACATGTGTACATCGAATTGCATATCTTCGAACACCAAAACAAGGAAAGGGGAGAGAAAAAAAATAAACCCTGTTAGAATAAGTAATTTGGCCTTGCTTGGCCAATAAATAAATAAATAAATAAAATCCAGCATCTTCATCCGTTAAAGTTAAACAAGAAAAGTTTATTTAGTTCACTATGAGTGGTATTACATGCCATTCCAATATTTTTTATACATTATAATTTATTTTAAATACATTTATAATTTAGAGGTTCTCTGCCATGGTGAGAATTGGCCAGCTTTGGTAAGACAGAAAAAGCAAATTGGCCAGCTTTGGTGGCCAGCCATGGCGAGAATTTGGCAGAAGTTCTAAGTCTTTTGAAGTTCCCAGAATACCTAATTGAACGTTCCGATTCTGATTAAAGCAAAACTTTATTAAAAAAAAATAAAATTATTTGCTTATTCTGTTTTATTTTTAATATCCATGCCACATGTATGACTAGCCAACATTAGAATATGAGAAAGAGCATCAGCATAGTTCTTTTGTAATCTAATTGTATGGGAGATATATCTAAAAATTAGTCGATCCAAATAATTTTTGACATTACTTTTAAGCGTACGTAAACAAACTAAATTTATTCTTTAAAAAAACAAAAAAGTAATTCTATAGTTTTTTCTTATGGGAAAAAATGTGGTTTGTATGGGAGGTAGGTGTTGAAGTTGACATAGAATTCTAATTTTTTGTGTTGTTGCTTAATTTCCTTCATGACCCTAGCTTTACAGTTTCTGAGATAATACAAATGTCATCCTAAAATCGAAAAAGCGCCTGTGCATTGGTTGCTGTTGCATTTAGCTCGACGCAGGCAGATAATATTCCAAAAATATATAAAAGAATGGCTCTTTAGAAGACTAACTATGTTTTACTAAAAAAAAGTATACTTCAATTTTTGTGTTTCTTATTAACTCTTGCAGGCGGTAATGTTCGGCGTCGTTGGAAAACTCTTCGAAATTCAATTGCACGAGAAATAAAGAAAACTGCCACTCTTGAGAACTACTGTCGCAAAAAAGAAAGCCCCATAATGAGCGAATTGGAATTCCTCATACCGCACATCAGAAGCATTTATGGCACAAAGTAAGTTGAATCAACTCCTCTTACCTTTTTTTTTTTATTTTTGTAGTCATTATTGCTAACCAACGCTTATTGTGCTATTTTTTTATTTTTAACAGATTCACTGAGGAAATGGGTCTACGCGAACATGAAGACAACAGCGTCTCGAATGAGACGGATGAAATTTATGAGGATGACCATGACATTGATGATCTTATTGACTTAACAGAGGAAATCGAATTGAAACCTTTTATCAAAATGGATACATCGTTCCATTCCATGGATAGTGCCATGGACGAGCTGGACAATATGTCATCTGAAATACTTTATCCAACAGTTCAAATGAACACTAGTGGCAACACAAATGGCGTTGCACCCGATAGCACAGAGAGCAACGAGGTCAACAGAGTACCGTCTTCAACAGTTTGGAACAACGAGTATTGCGCAGTAGCTCAATACAAAGAAGGAGAGTTCACAAACTCCACAGTCCTTTGTACAGATCAAGACAATGATGAAAATACAAGTCCACCCGTTTCAACCAATTATGAAGATGGCAAGCAAACTTCGCCATGTGATGACAGAAAGCGACCAAGATCAGATCTTGAGGATCCTACAGAATTACAAGGAAAAATTCTACAACTGCTCTCAAATTTAGAACGACGCGAACGCATGGATACGCGTCTAGACCAAGAAGCTCACGATGAGGATCGCATGTTTTTACTTTCTTTGGTCTCAGATTTGAAGCGTGTTCCGGCTGCGAAAAAAATGATAGTTAAGGCTGAAATCGCAACGTCAATTGCCAAAGCAATTCAACAGTAAATGTAATGCCTAATTTTAATGACGAAATAGAATTTAAATATCTTTAATTTTAAGCATGTTCTGAACGATGTTTCCGCTAAAAGTGTTTTTTTTTATCGGTTTTAATTTAAAGTTTCCAAAACTTACTGCAATAAAATTAATGGAATCAATTAAGTTTTATTGTGTGCAATTTATTCAATGAATTTGTCAAAAAAAGTGGAACGGTTATTAAAAAATTGTTAATTTATGTTTATAGGTTTTTCTAATGTTTATTCTTAAATAATTAAATAATAATACAGTAAAAATATTAGTTTAACTTTTAGTTGCAAAATGTGTTTGTTTGTATTTATCCTTGTTCAAAGCAGCGTATTTTGGGTAACAAGCTTTCAAGGTAAATTTTTTTATTTTCATTTTTCGTGGGAAGGTCGAATAAATTCTAATCAAATTCTTAACAAATAATGATAAATAAATAAATTATTCTCAATTTATAAAGTGGAAAAAAATGATTAATAAATTAAAATTATAATAATTTAGCCAAATTAATCTAAATGGACTAAATAAATAATATTATCTGTATGCAGAGCTGGTCGAGCAATTAGCACACGCCTCATACATTTAAAGAAACTGATATTAATATTTTTTTATTTAACAATTTTGTTCAAGTTTTTCGTCACAAATATCAAATACGAATCTTAATATCTTAAAGGCAAAGAGATGATTTAAATACAAAATTTAGTTTTGAATGTTTTTGTCATATTTCTACAAAACTGTTTGTTTTCTGTGGCCATCCAATTGGCACATTTCAAATAAAAAAGTTTTGCTGAAGATTTTGTCGTATATATTTTTTTAATATTTGGTAGGAAATCCTTTTTGGCATATGATAAAGTTTGTCGTTCCAGCCGTCTAGTATGTCGTTTCAAATTTTTATTTCAATTTCGCGGTTTTTTCGATTGCACGGCTTTCTCCACGTCGTTCCAAAGATTCTCAATCGGATTGAGATCTGGGCTTTGTGCAGGTCAGAGCAAAACATTTATTCGGCGATCACTAAGGTACGTTTCACAAGATATAAAGTGTATTTAGGATCGTTATCATGCATGAAAGTTCACCTTAAAGGTAGAGTGTCATCAGCAAATGGTTCCATATAGTTTTCTAAAATTCGTTTGTAAAGATGCTGATCCTTTTTTGTATCTATCTTGATAATTGGTCCTACGCACACACAGTGGGGTTTTGGCGGAAAAAATCAATTTTCTGACCACTCTATTTTTATAATGTGGTCATGTAGACTTAAAGAGAAATGTTTAATTATAAAGAATCCATTAATCAAAATCCATTAATCGAAGTAATCGAAATAGGTCCATGAATGAAATACAATTGGTCTATGGAAAATATAAATTAAGCTCGATCGACGCTTACAAGTGAAGAAATCGAAGCAGGGATCGAAGCTATTCGAAAACGCCTCCTTGGACACTTTAATAAGCGATTTAAAGAATACACTAGAAGAACTTCGCGTTTTTTTAAATAAAGTGAAGAATGGCTGAAAAGTAAGCTTTTAAACAAATTTATAGTGTGCAGGCCTTATTTTTTTTTTATATTCTAAAAACACATGGGCTTGCGAGTGTATGGTTTTTAGCATGGAACAGGATTTTCAAACGACAGCAATACTTCGAGGCGTCTTTTTTCTCCAACTCTGTACTCGTTGCTGATATCACAGGAGTTGATAGGAGTTGTAGAACCTGATCGATCGTTTTGGAATCGAATCACATGTGGTCAAAAAATGGACTCTGCCTTGTTTCAACAATTTGCTTGAGATACAGCCGAACTTTTTGTAGCCAAATATAACTGGTACTTCATGTACTGGTCCTGTCCATAAAGTTTTGGTACATGGACATATAATAATTGATGCAGCTGTACGTCCTATTGGTATGCTTTCCGAAGAAGCTGATAGGCTGATGTTTTCTAGGAAATTTAATAGATCATCAACAAATACTGATGTATTCAATCGTTTACTCGTGTCATCTGGTCCTATAATAAGTAGTATAGGTCGTCAGCCATAAAAACATTTTTTTGGAAATGGTAGTTGATCAATAATGTTAAACAAATAACGTTTTTGTTATTAATTAATTTATATTATTGGGTCTATAACTTAATTCGTGTGGTTTACTAAGAGACAGCGTAACTTGATTATTATTCAATCGTTCCAATATTCCGAACATGCATTGGAAAGCTACTGTCATTGTGCGTCTTTTTCACTATATCGTCGGTTCAGAAGGACAATTGGATAATTAATATCCCCAATTGAAATCCAAAATACTTGTGTCAAAATTATAAGTTAGAGCTATACCAATATCCATCATGGAATCATTCTCGGTCATTTACTTTTTTTTTATTTGAAGTTTTAAGTAATTAAAATTTATTTTCTTTGCCTCTCCTGCAAAATTATGATTTTTGCAGTTACGTCATTGTTTTTCTGAACCGACGATATGTCATTAATCATGGTTGAATAAATAAGGTTGTCGCATGGGTGAGAGCGAGTTCCCATAAATGTCAAATCGAAGTTGACATCTCATACAAAATCTGAAAACGAAAATTAATAACATGAAAAGCCGTTGAAGTTGTTGTTGTTGCTTTTCATTGATTTTGACAATTATGGGTACTGAAAAGAGAGTACGATCAGCCACGAGACAACCTTCTTTATTCAACTATGATTAATTTGAAGCGTAAATAACAATATTTTTTTCACTCAAATATGTCGAACTTTGTGTCTGAAAAAGTGTTTATGGGGGGAGTCTTCTTCATTACTTTAATATGAAGAAAACTGCTGCCGAAAGTCATCGTATTTTGGTGGACATGCTCTAGCTGAGCAAACGTGCCAAAAGTGGTTTGCACGATTTAAAATTGGTGATTTTGGCTTAGAAGACGAAGAACGTCCTGGTCAGCCAAAAAAGTTTGAAGACGAAGAATTACAAGCATTACTCAATGAAGATTGTTGCCAAACACAAGAAGAACTTGCGAAATTGCTGGGAGTCACTCAAGCAGCCATTTCAAAACGTTTAAAAGCAGCCGGATACATTCAAAAGCAAGGAATTTGGGTGCCATATGATTTGAAGCCGAGAGATGTGGAAGACGATTTTGCATGTCCGAAATACTGCTTGAACGCTTCAAAAAGAAGCAATTTTTGCATCGGATCGTGACTGGGGATGAAAAATGGCTCCATTACGACAACCCGAAACGCAAACATTCATATGTGACGCCCGGACAACCAGGAACTTCCCAGCCAAAGGCAAATATCCATGGTGCCAAGGTAATGCTCTGTATTTGGTGGTATCAGAAGGGTGTGCTCTGCTATGAGCTGTTAAAATTGAGCCAGATAATCACACGTGGCCTCATCGAACACATTTGATCCGTTTAAAGAGAGCCATAGCCGATAAACGACCGGAAAATGCAACCAGACACGAAGCCATAATTTTTCAACATGACAACGCTCTGCCACATGTTGCAAGACCGGTTAAAAACTATTTGGAAAATATTGGATGGGAAGTTTTGGCTCACCCGCCTTATAGCCCGGACCTTGCCCCTTCCGACTATCATTTATTTCGGTCTATGCAAAACGCTCTCACCGGGATACGCTTCACTTCAGAACAGGGTATCAGAAATTGGCTTGATTCATGTTTGGCCTCAAAACCGGACCAGTTCTTTTGGCGTGGATTCCATATGTTACCAAAAAGATGGAAAAAGTAATGGCTAACGATGGACTATAGTTTGAATAATACTATTGTACATGTTTTTCATTGGCCATAATACGCGCGAAGTCAGCGCAGCATTCTCCAGGTTAGCGAAAGAGTCGAGTCGAATGGGTCTTGTAGTGAACGCAGATAAGACGAAATACCAATGGAAGTAGACCCCTCTTCAAGACAGCATAGGTATAACGAAATCAAACCTTCTTTGCAAAGAAATAATTTATTTAATCAGATGTCTGAACATCGAAACAATTTCCACAAAAGAGGCATAAATCAATCAGGTTTCAGACGTTATTCAAATGTGCCGCACGAGAACTTCGATAATCATCAAGCTATTGTGAATAAAAGAGAGAGAGGTTCAGATAAAACGGTACATGGTGTTCAGGCAAAAATGCAACGAATTAATAATATTCAAGTCGATGAGAGTAATTATAGTGAGTGAGAATTTAATGATTATTTAGATGAAGATCTAAACGAAAGCGTAGATCAGTATGAAGATCAAGTTCATTTTTTAGAATAAGCTCTCTTCTCCCATACATTGAGAAGAGGTTAGATAGAAATACAAAATTGAAGATTCTTATAGACACAGGATCATAAAAAAATTATATAAAGTATCTACCCCAGTTAAAAAAAATTAAATTAGTTAGAAAACCATTTAAAATAAAAACCATTAACGGTGAGACAACAGTAACGAAGAAAGTAGAAATACAATTTTTAAATCATCCTTTTGAATTTTTCATTTTGGAAGAGCTTAGCTCATTTGATGCTATATTTGGGTATGATTCATTGAGAAAAATTGATGCTGGTATCGACACTAAGCATGAAAGTCTCCACCATAAATATGGAGTTGAAGTTTTTTTTTATCTTTATTGCCGAAGCGAAAATGCCATTATTGTCGATAGTTCTGAGGTTCCGAAAAACGTTAGCAAAGTTTTTAACTCCAAAATTCAAGGCTTAAGTGGTGTATTTGCCGACCCAAATGAAGCTTTGCCATTTAACACTAATGTTGTGGCTACCATACGAACGAAAACAAACGAGCCAGTGTACTCCAAAGCTTACTCTTATCCAGTTGGAATGTCTGATTTTGTAAACAAAGAAATTGCTTCACTGTTGCACGATGGTATTATTAGACCCTCTCGGTCCCCATACAATAGTCCTGTATGGGTAGTTGACAAGAAGGGGGTGGACATAAACGGCAACAAAAATCATCGCTTGGTAATAGACTTCAGGAAACTGAACAATATTACTATAGCTGATCGATATCCAATACCCGACACATCTGTGATATTGTAAAACCTGGGAAAATCAAAAATTTTCTCGACAAATGATTTAAGATCAGGGTTTCATCAGGTTGTGTTAAGCGAAAAATATCGCGAAAAGACTTAATTTTTCAGTTAATAATGGAAAGTACGAGTTTTGCAGGCTTCCATTTGGCCTGAAAAATGCTCCTCGTATTTTTCAGCGTACTATTGACGACATCTTAAGGGAAGACATAGGCGTACGTTGTCATGTGTACATAGATGATGTCATAATTTTTTCGCAAGAAGAGAATCAACATTGTAAGGATATTGAGATTATATTAGAAAAACTATTGAACGCAAACATGAGGGTTTCACCGGAAAAGTCGTCTTTTTTTAAATCTGAAGTTGAGTTTTTAGGATTTGTGGTCTCAGCAAAGGGTATTCGAACATCACCGGAAAAGGTAGAAGCTATTATAAATTACGAACAACCTAGGACACTTCGAGCATTGAGAGCATTCTTAGGATTGTCGGGTTATTACCGGCGCTTCGTTAAGAACTATGCTTTGTTGACGAAACCTATGACTAAATACTTGCGGGGTCCAAAGCCTTCATAGAGGAATATTCACCTGTGTTCCACTATAAGCCAGGCAGGGATAATACTGTGGCTGACGCTTTATCTCGGCAAATAATGAACCATATCTCAACGGATGTAGAATCCACGGAACATAGCGAAGAGTCACAGTCTGAAGTGCTTCAATCGGTACCAAATCCAGTCAATTGCTTCCGAAATCAGATTGTGATAGCACACGATGCTGGTAATAGTTACACTAAATATTCTTTCAAAAGAACCTTAGACACAATATTAGATTTAGTGACTACCAATTTCTATTTTCCACTCTTGCAGACTGTGTGAATCCATCCGTTGCAAATGGCATTGGCTGTGAATGACAAATTTTGGGCAAAATACAAAAATGGTTGAAAATTAATTTTATGAATGCTAAAATCGTGCATACAAAGAATGTAGTAATAGATGTGCACAATATAGACGATCGATTAGAAATCATAGCAAAAGAACACATTCGAGCACACAGAAGTTGTAATGAAATAAGTAAACAAATCATGAAAAATTACTATTTTCCCGGAATGCGTACACAAATAAAAGCATTAATTGCAAATTGTCAGGTTTGTTTACAGTCAAAATATAAAAGGAAGCCAGTAGAGGAACCCATTCAGAACACTCCGATACCGGTATTTGTACACTGAAAAACAAATGTTTTAAAATTGACGACAATTGTTATTAATTTGACGATATTTTTGTTTAAAAAATAGCTTGCAACAAATTTCGTCAAAGTAAGAGCAAATGTATTTAAAAATTTTGAAAAACATATGAAAAAAAAGTCAAATTAACAACACATTTTGTGAACACATTGTGTTTAATTTTAAGCTAATTTTTTTTTTCAGTGTAGGTGAAATATTGTGGCGTCCGTGGCGTAGTTGGTTAAAGTGCGTGGCCGCTATGTCAAAGAACTTTGGAGACCCAGGTTCGAACCCCAGCAGCGACAGCAAATTATTTGAATTAAAATAATTTTTCTGTACGGCCGCCACCTCTCTGCAGACAATGGCAAACCTCAGAGAGTAACCAAATTGCCATGTAAAGCTTCTTGAGAACGAGAACTTTTTCCGTTCATCGCCGTTCGGAGTCGGCGTTAAGCATGTAGGTCCGGTTCTCGGTCAATTGTGTACAAACTTAATAACACGCACAACACAATTGATCATAAGAAGCTAGGTCAAAGTCCTTTCAAGGGCTGAAATGGCCAGTTATTTATTTATTTATTTTTTTTTTATTTTCTTAGGTGAAATATAACATTTAGATATTTTTTCAACAAAAGGAAGACTGTTTTTAACATGTGTTGATAAGCTTTCAAAATTTGCCTTAACAGAACCCATTTCGTCTCACTCGATAACGGATATTAAACCTGCTGTAATTAAAATATTGGGACTGTTTAAGCAAACGCGGGTTATCGTTTCTGATAATGAGAGAGCTCTATGCTCTGGAACAATTAGATCTCTGTTGGAAACTCACTTTAACGTTAAACATCATACTGTTCCCCCATTTCATAGCAGTAGTAACGGTCAGGTTGAAAGATTCCATTCAACTTTGGCTGAAATATCGCGTTGTCTTATTTTGGAATATAAAATAATAGATACTTTAGAGGCAGTTTTGTTAGCATGCGATAAATATAATCGATCTATACATAGCGTAACTGGGCATCGACCAATAGACTTAATGCATTGTTCGTCGGAAGCATTAATCAATGAAACATCAAAAATTCTAGAGGCGCAAACTCGGGCATTGGAATATTACAATAAAAACAAAAAACATCGTGTTTTCAAGTTAGGAGAAGCGGTGTTTGTTAAGTTAACGCGCAGAATTGGAAATAAGTTGACCAGTCTATATAAACCAGCAACTGTACAAGAAGACTTGGGGACAACTGTTAAGACAACTGATAATAAAATAATTCATAAAAGCAACATAAAGTAAATTATAAACTTAACCTTGAAGTCACACTTACAAAACCTTAATAAATTTTTGATAATATAAAATATGTTTGTGTAACGTATAGGTGGTTTCAACCTTTAAATTATTAACTCAGCATTTATAAAACTTGTTCATACTAAGACAGTCGAGGACGACTTTTATTAAGAAGGGGGATAGTCAGCAAATATTCTAGCAACGTAGCCTAAAACTTACCTGTTAGGAAATATTCTGGGAACGTAGCCTAAACTTACTCATTACGTGTGTTGCTCTTACATCTAGTATTATGTGTAATGCGAAGCTTTATTTTTTCTCTTTGTTAACTCTTTTCTTATTATTATTTTATTATGTACTAAGACTCTTATTATTATTGTATCATTTTCACGTTACTAAGCAAGCAAGTTGCTATAATAAAAACGGTATCATCATGCCACTTGAGGTGTCAGCGATTAGCTGTTAGTAAGTCCAGTACACGGCCGAAAATATTGGTGCATATTTTCAACTTTTAAGGTTGACATATTTATCCTTACTTCTTTAGTTGAAAATACCATCTTTTGAAGTTGAAAGTAAGTATATAAGAAAGTACATAGGAGTTTTCATCTTTTTAGGTTGAAATAGTACACTACTAAGTTGACAATTTCAACCTTTTGAGTTGAATGAGTCTACCTAGAAGTTGAAATCGTGTACCGTTGAAGTAGAAATAGTGCACTACTAAGTTGACAATTTCAACCTTTTAAGTTGAATAAGTCTACCTAGAAGTTGAAATTGTCTACCGTTGAAGTAGAAATAGTGCACTACTAAGTTGATAATTTCAACCTTTTAAGTTGAATAAGTCTACTTAGAAGTTGAAATTGTCTACCATTGAAGTAGAAATAGTGCACTACTAAGTTGACAATTTCAACCTTTTAAGTTGAATAAGTCTACCATGAAGTGGACAATTTTTACCTTTGTGATTGAAAGAGTCTATCTTGAAATTGAACAAATAAAATGCATTTTTTTAAACAATTTTTATTATTTCAATGAAATTTTACAAATTACATATTCAAAATCATCGACAATTACTGAACAATAGCTTTTCTTATATATTAAGTTTTTGTATTCTACAACTACAATTTTTTTATTATCGACAATTTTATAACTAGAATACATATTATTATACTCTAATGTGCAGTACTCCTTACAAATAAAAGCATAGCCAGTATTGCTTTTCAATATTTTTTGAATTTTATTGAATTGAGGCTCTTCGTTATAATATTTAATCACAATAAATAAATTTTTTTTATATAGGAAATCAAGTTCTAAAAAGTAAAGAGATACACTAAATGATGAAAAATCGAAATTCACTGATTTTGTTGTACAAGAGGTACAATTAAATTATTCTGTATAAGAATATTTTCTCCATCCGTAAATTCTTTAAAATCCTTCCACTCTGTGTGAAACTTCACTGTAAAGTAAGAAAAATAAAAGCACATACAGTGTTTTAACTCAAAATTCAATCTTATACACTAAAAATTTAAGTTTTAATATTCAATATTTTATCTCAAAGTTCGTAAACAATACAATTTAAACATTTCATATCCTTCACCTACTTCGTCTAGAGTCATAGTAGATATTTTTGCAAAATCGCTCGCTCAAATATTTATAATTTCTAGCTTTATATATGGATGTGTCAGAAGCTATAAGGCCTAACTCAACTTTTCGAAAATGTCTCAATTTTGTAATATTACTAATTAAATTGTTGTGAACTATATGGAATTTATTTCGTTGTTCTATTATTTAAAAAATGTTCATTGAAAAATATGATAAATAGGTATTAATTTTTATTATTTTCATATATTTTGGAAATAAATTTTTCGACCAAAACTAATTTTTTCTACTTTTCTGGAGTTAAACCTTAAAGCTTCTGACACATATGAGCATATATTTTTACCCCCATATTCATAATAATTATTTTAGGTGTAATAAAGTATTTCCATACAAAATTTGTCAAATAAACCTTTCATAAACCTAAAATAATTTTTATGAATATGGCCCTTAATTGTTAGTTTTATGAATTTGGCCCTTAATTGTTTTTTTTTTGTTAATTTTACTGTTTTTTTTCTCTTCAATGTACTGTTTTTTTGGTAATTGTACAGCTTTTTTTTACTCGATGTACACATTTTGTAAATGGTAAGCCTAATAAATATGTACGTACCTGACTGAATGAAATCCTCCGCGCTGTTCTCTTCTGTTTCATTGAATTTTTGCAATTGGATGTATTTTTTGACATCTTCTTTAACGAAGTGCACTTTAATAACTTTATTCACTAGAAAACTCATTTCGCACGCACGTCTAAACATCAACTGATACAAAATATTTGTAAGCAAATACACTTTATCAGAGTTTTTTCCTTTTCGCTTAACAAGAACTGTTACCTAACGGCAGTTTCTTTGTATTGTTTGTTTTCGATCGCCTTCAACCAACGATGTTGACAATGGTCGCATTCTGGCCGATACTTTCTACGCAACTGTTGCTCAACTTTCCGGCTGAATGGTATGTAGCATAAAGCGCTCACACAACATGTTGCCTGAGCGGTCGCCATTTTAGGTAGCGAAAATATTTTATGCTACCTCGATTGAGCGGTTTGCGCTCACTTGATGTTGACAGATGAAAAGAGTGTTTAGTTGTGAAGTTGTGCTGTAAAATTATATGATTAGTATTTTAATATAAAAATACTTAATTAAATATCTTTTCCATGATTTCCTTGCGAATTTCATTTTATTATATTGCTTTTAATTAATTTTTTTTAATCGAATCACGAACAGCTGTTTGCAGTTTGACGTTTCTCAAAAAAACCCATTCAGCAGAATGTATCACTTTATGCTACTTCGCTACCTGAGCGCTGTTTCTGCCAGAATGCAGCCAATGTCAACTTTGGGGATGAAAAAGTCTACTTAAAAAGTAGAAAATTTCAACTTGATATGTGTTACAATTGTTTTTATTTTGTCTTCTTCAACCGAAATTGTAGACAAAGTCAACTTTAATGATGAAAAAGTCAACCTCAAAAGTAGAAAATTTCAACATCGAAAGTGAATTAAATTAACATATGCTAGATTTGTTGCTTTTGACTTACACATGCATGCATACATACACTTGTGCGTGATCAAGAATTTCGTTACCCCCGAAATAACGGGACTGTAGCCATTTGATGGCAAGAGGGTATGATTTGAGGGCATGGGGGTATGAGAATGGAGAGAGAAGTAGAGAATTGCATGCGTGATTCAACTATTGGTGCAGATAAAGTCAACTTGGTGGGTAAAAAAACTCAACTTTTAAAGTAGAAAATTTCAACTTCAAATATGAATTGAATTGACATGGGCTTAAATTTTTTTTTGTCTCCTTCAACCAACGGAGTAGACAAAGCCAACTTCAAAGATAAAAAAGTCAACCTTAAAAGTAGAAAATTTCAAAATCAAAGATGAATAATTAAAATTCTCGGATTTCAACCCAAGCCGGTGTAAAAACTCAACTTTTATGTTGGAAATTTCAACTTAAGAGTATAAAATTTCAACTCTAAGGATGAAATTCGTAAATATATAATATTTCAACTCAAGGAAAGTTGGAAAATTCATCTTAGGAGTTTAATATTTCAACGCAAAAGTTGAAAAAGTCAACTTTAAAAAGTTTCAACCCAAATTTTTTAAGTAAAGTTGAGAATTTACACTTAAATTTTCGACTGTGTAAGCTTAGTTTAGCTTAGTCTAAGGTTTGTCGTGGATTAAGTGAGTTAAGTATTAAACTTAAATAAAAGAATAAAAGTTGTAACAAAAAAATAAAACGTTTATTAATAAACTTTAACTTATATGACCACCCCTTCTATTTTTTTCCAAGAAATGTATGAAGCGATCCCTCTGCGCGCCGCTTCAGCCCGCACCATAACTTTTCCACCACAGTGTTTTATTGTTTTTATGGTGTATAGCGGATTGAGCTGCTGTTTTGGTGGACGACATACATGTCGGTTTCCATCAGACCCAAATCAATTGAATTTTAAACTCATCACTCCATAAAATATTTTTCCAAAATGATAATGGCTTAATATTTTAGCGAATTTAAGTCAACCTTCAACATTTTTCTTTGAGACGAATGGTTTATGCTTTGCGACGTATCCAATCAAACGGGCTTGGCTTAGTTTTCTACGGATGGTTCAGCTGCTTGCAGAGACTATATATTCTATAGACATTGCATGAGATTCACCACATCTATATTGTGAATACCGAATGATGTAAAGATTGGCCCAAGAAAAAACATTGGCACGGGCAGCGAGAAAGCAGCGCTGGCGGCGGACCTTTGTTGCTAGAATTTGTTGATATACTCTAAAATGTCAAAATGCTATCAACAAAGTTGTCGAGAAGCCATGTTTATTTTATTTTTTCCATTGCAATTCTATGCGGACGGACGGCTGGATTGTTTACATTTTTTTTGCATGCTTTTTGTTGTTGCTCAACTTACTCACTTTTGCAGGATTGTATTTACTGTTTTGGCTGCATTTCATTCATTGATCGTCAGAAAAGTTATATTTTTGCGATTTTGTCTATTTCAATGAAGCTATAGAAAAATCGTAATTCTGTAACTTTTTAAGTTCTGATTGGATTGAAATGCATCCAAGGACAAAATTGTACATAATTTTATCGCCTATTAAATGGCATCAAAAATTATTTTTTAACTATATTTATTCATTTTTTTCCCTAATATTTTTTTGCATGGTTTTCTTCTTGCTCAACTTTTTCAGTTTTGCAGAATTTTCTTTACTGCTTTGGCTGCATTTCATTGATCGTCAGAAATGTTATATTTATGCGATTTTGTCTACCTCAATGAAGATATAGAAAAAACGCTGTAACATTTTTAATTCTGATTGGATTGAAATGTACCCAAGGACAAAAATCTAGAAAATTTCAACATATTTATAATGCAATCAAAAAATATTTTTTTACCACACTTTTTTTTGCATATGTTTTGTTCTTGCTATACTTTTTCATCTTTGCAGGACTTTCTTTGATCGTCATGCGTTATAAAAGTTATATTTATGCGATTTTGTCTACTTATCTCAAATTATGAAGCTATACAAAAATCGCTGTAACTTTTTTAATTCTGATCGGATTGAAATGAGACCAAAGACAAAATTATAAAAAATTTTATCACCTTTAAAATGGCATCAAAAATTAAAATTTTTTTACTAAATTCCTTCATTTTTTTTCAATATTACAACTATTCTTATTTTATTGAATCTATCTATGTACCTATTCTATACATCCACCCGTTAGCTATCTATATTATAAACTTTTATTAATAAAATCATATTGGTCTAGTTGCCACGCAGGACAATCGCCAGCTAGACCAACTATATTTTATTGTTGTTGTTGTTTTATATAGCATAAGCTGTGATCGTGTGTTTACGTTTTCGATACAGTTATGATTTTGTATTTTTAAATTTGTAGTGTCTGCAAGCTGCAAAGTAGATTTTTATCTTGAAGTTTTTATAAATGCACTTGCGAAGTGATATTTCTTTCTCTTTACGTCCTAGTGCTATTGAGAAAGCGTCTTTTTGTGACTTGTGTTTTTAGTGTTTTTACCGTGTCCTCAAATTTTCAAAAACTTTAGTATCGTTTGATCGCGTATTTTTTTGAAAAGTGACCGAGTGTAAAATTGAACCATCTGTTTTTTTCAAAACAAATCCCAACTCTTTTTTTAAATTAAAAACTAGACTTTCAAAAACTATATCATCGTTGTAAACGTGTATTTTTGAAAAGTGACCAAGTGTTTTTAAAATTTAAATTATACCCATCTGTTTTTTTCAAAACAAACGCAAAAACTATTTTAAAAAACAAACAATATGTCTGAGTACGTATGTTCCGCAAAAAATTGCGAAAGCGTGCCTGATATATTTTCAGCCACCATTAGAATGTTTCGGTTCCCAAGCGATTCATTGCTACTGCAGAAATGGTGCGCTAATTTAAAAATAGTGTATGAAGCTGACATCAGCTCAAAAAGTCGAGTATGCAGCAGACATTTCGACTCATCTTGCATGGGAAGCAAGAAGTTGAAACAAGGTTCAATTCCCACCATTAATCTTGGTAAGTATTATAAACTATTTTTATTATAAGCAATTTTTCTACTATTTCCTTTTTCTTAAGCTTTCTTTAAAACGACTTGATGGTATTGTATTATTTTCCTGATGGAAAATATATATAGCCACATGCGATTTGAACGTTAAATTATTATATTTAGCGGGAAAAATTTGTTTTGCAGTCATTTTAAAATAGTTGTGTTTTGTTTTTTATATATAAATATCAATTTAAAATATATATTTTTTATTTTTAAAATTTATTTTGAAAATTCAAAGATGGAGTTCTAATTTGTATTTTAAAAAAAATTGAAAATCGGCCAACATGATAGCTCGGTTCCGGATCTTCTGAAAAAGTAAAATAAGAATTCTTTAAAAAAAAAAAATAAAAATACGTTTTTCGTTCATCATTTTTTACCAAATTAAAATGAAAATTCTGAAAAGTTAAAAAAATTATGAAGAGCAAAGAAAATAAATTTGTATAAAAACTAGAAAATTTTCTAAAGCTGCTCAGATTGGTAAAAGATATGTAGAATTACATTGCAAACTGATTTAAAGAAGAAAAAATAAGTCAGTCGATTAGTTTGTTTGAATTCTTATTTTACTTTTTCAGAAGATCCGGAACCGAGCTATCATGTTGGCCGATTTTCATCTTTTTTTAAAATACAAATTAGAACTCCATCTTTGAATTTTCAAAATAAATTTTAAAAATAAAAAATATATATTTTAAATTGATATTTATATATAAAAAACAAAACACAACTATTTTAAAATGACTGCAAAACAAATTTTTCCCGCTAAATATAATAATTTAACGTTCAAATCGCATGTGGCTATATATATTTTCCATCAGGAAAATAATACAATACCATCAAGTCGTTTTAAAGAAAGCTTAAGAAAAAGGAAATAAAGAGTGATTTTTTAAGTGCCTGATAACTTTTTTTTTAAAAAAAACGCATAAAATTTGCAAAATCTCATCGGTTCTTTATTTGAAACGTTAGATTGGTCCATGACATTTACTTTTTGAAGATAATTTCATTTAAATGTTGACCGCGGCTGCGTCTTAGGTGGTCCATTCGGAAAGTCCAATTTTGGGCAACTTTTTCGAGCATTTCGGCCGGAATAGCCCGAATTTCTTCGGAAATGTTGTCTTCCAAAGCTGGAATAGTTGCTGGCTTATTTCTGTAGACTTTAGACTTGACGTAGCCCCACAAAAAATAGTCTAAAGGCGTCAAATCGCATGATCTTGGTGGCCAACTTACCGGTCCATTTCTTGAGATTAATTGTTCTCCGAAGTTTTCCCTCAAAATGGCCATAGAATCGCGAGATGTGTGGCATGTAGCGCCATCTTGTTGAAACCACATGTCAACCAAGTTCAGTTCTTCCATTTTTGGCAACAAAAAGTTTGTTAGCATCGAACGATAGCGATCACCATTCACCGTAACGTTGCGTCCAACAGCATCTTTGAAAAAATACGGTCCAATGATTCCACCAGCGTACAAACCACACCAAACAGTGCATTTTTCGGGATGCATGGCCAGTTCTTGAACGGCTTCTGGTTGCTCTTCACTCCAAATGCGGCAATTTTGCTTATTTACGTAGCCATTCAACCAGAAATGAGCCTCATCGCTGAACAAAATTTGTCGATAAAAAAGCGGATTTTCTGCCAACTTTTCTAGGGTCAACCGCGGTCAACATTTAAATGAAATTATCTTCAAAAAGTAAATGTCATGGACCAATCTAACGTTTCAAATAAAGAACCGATGAGATTTTGCAAATTTTATGCGTTTTTTTTAAAAAAAAAGTTATCAGGCACTTAAAAAATCACTCTTTAGTAGAAAAATTGCTTATAATAAAAATAGTTTATAATACTTACCAAGATTAATGGTGGGAATTGAACCTTGTTTCAACTTCTTGCTTCCCATGCAAGATGAGTCGAAATGTCTGCTGCATACTCGACTTTTTGAGCTGATGTCAGCTTCATACACTATTTTTAAATTAGCGCACCATTTCTGCAGTAGCAATGAATCGCTTGGGAACCGAAACATTCTAATGGTGGCTGAAAATATATCAGGCACGCTTTCGCAATTTTTTGCGGAACATACGTACTCAGACATATTGTTTGTTTTTTAAAATAGTTTTTGCGTTTGTTTTGAAAAAAACAGATGGGTATAATTTAAATTTTAAAAACACTTGGTCACTTTTCAAAAATACACGTTTACAACGATGATATAGTTTTTGAAAGTCTAGTTTTTAATTTAAAAAAAGAGTTGGGATTTGTTTTGAAAAAAACAGATGGTTCAATTTTACACTCGGTCACTTTTCAAAAAAATACGCGATCAAACGATACTAAAGTTTTTGAAAATTTGAGGACACGGTAAAAACACTAAAAACACAAGTCACAAAAAGACGCTTTCTCAATAGCACTAGGACGTAAAGAGAAAGAAATATCACTTCGCAAGTGCATTTATAAAAACTTCAAGATAAAAATCTACTTTGCAGCTTGCAGACACTACAAATTTAAAAATACAAAATCATAACTGTATCGAAAACGTAAACACACGATCACAGCTTATGCTATATAAAACAACAACAACAATAAAATATAGTTGGTCTAGCTGGCGATTGTCCTGCGTGGCAACTAGACCAATATGATTTTATTAATAAAAGTTTATAATATAGATAGCTAACGGGTGGATGTATAGAATAGGTACATAGATAGATTCAATAAAATAAGAATAGTTGTAATATTGAAAAAAAATGAAGGAATTTAGTAAAAAAATTTTAATTTTTGATGCCATTTTAAAGGTGATAAAATTTATTATAATTTTGTCTTTGGTCTCATTTCAATCCGATCAGAATTAAAAAAGTTACAGCGATTTTTGTATAGCTTCATAATTTGAGATAAGTAGACAAAATCGCATAAATATAACTTTTATAACGCATGACGATCAAAGAAAGTCCTGCAAAGATGAAAAAGTATAGCAAGAACAAAACATATGCAAAAAAAAGTGTGGTAAAAAAATATTTTTTGATTGCATTATAAATATGTTGAAATTTTCTAGATTTTTGTCCTTGGGTACATTTCAATCCAATCAGAATTAAAAATGTTACAGCGTTTTTTCTATATCTTCATTGAGGTAGACAAAATCGCATAAATATAACATTTCTGACGATCAATGAAATGCAGCCAAAGCAGTAAAGAAAATTCTGCAAAACTGAAAAAGTTGAGCAAGAAGAAAACCATGCAAAAAAATATTAGGGAAAAAAATGAATAAATATAGTTAAAAAATAATTTTTGATGCCATTTAATAGGCGATAAAATTATGTACAATTTTGTCCTTGGATGCATTTCAATCCAATCAGAACTTAAAAAGTTACAGAATTACGATTTTTCTATAGCTTCATTGAAATAGACAAAATCGCAAAAATATAACTTTTCTGACGATCAATGAATGAAATGCAGCCAAAACAGTAAATACAATCCTGCAAAAGTGAGTAAGTTGAGCAACAACAAAAAGCATGCAAAAAAAATGTAAACAATCCAGCCGTCCGTCCGCATAGAATTGCAATGGAAAAAATAAAATAAACATGGCTTCTCGACAACTTTGTTGATAGCATTTTGACATTTTAGAGTATATCAACAAATTCTAGCAACAAAGGTCCGCCGCCAGCGCTGCTTTCTCGCTGCCCGTGCCAATGTTTTTTCTTGGGCCAATCTTTACATCATTCGGTATTCACAATATAGATGTGGTGAATCTCATGCAATGTCTATAGAATATATAGTCTCTGCTGCTTGTTACAATTTGGTGATACTGATTAACGTTTTTCTGAATACCTGGGGATGTAATAAACGGATTTTTCTTCGTTTCCATTGATATTAGTCTGTCTTTAACAGCACTCGTTTTTCTGGTTAATGATTTTTTATAGTACTGAATGGCATTGTATACTATTTTTCTAGAGCGTCCTGCTATGTTTTGGTCCACGACCAAACGTGCTCCTGTGAGTGAACTACTGAACGCTCTCGCTTCGTTTTGACGCCTATTTGACATTAAGCATTTATGATTATTTTTCGCGAAAAATAATAATCATGGAATGGGACTCGCTCGAAAATCGTGTTATTATGGTTGATCTAAAAAAATGAGGCAGGAAAGAGGCGATATCATTCATACCTTGCGACCACTGGGAGTCACTCGTAATTTTGTGCATCGTAAAGTTGTTTGAGGATACTGGTGGAATAATCGACCGTCCGCGTGTTGTAAGAACCCCACGAAAACCGCTGTGAAAGCAGAAAATCTTGTCGCGGGCGATGAATATCTCGGCGCATGGTTGAATAAATAAGGTTGTCTCGGGGTGATCCTACTCTCTTCTTAGTACCCACAACTGCCAAAATCAATGAAAAGCAACAACAACAACTTCATCGACTTTATTATTATACAAAAATACAAGGTAGGAGTGACAACTGGCTTTTTTCTCACAAGTGTCTTGCACCGACTATCATTCGCCTGAATATAACTTTCTATTTTCTTTTGTACTTTCACAATAAATTATGGCGTCGATACACTGAGAGTTTTCGACATCCAGAAAATGCTTTATTTTAATCACATATATGCTTTCATTGGTAATGTTGAGGGAAAACTGAGATGGTGTTAGCCATGATTGGAGAATATACACCCATGTTTTTAATTGTGCGTCTCAGTTACAAAAGCTCTAAAAAAAAATCTGATGTATTTATAAAAAATCTGATGTATTTATAAAAAATTCATCATTTGAGCAAGGATACACATTTCCGCAGACGAATTATATTTTCGATGCCAACAATTATACATATTTGGATGTTCAAGCCGACAGATATCTGTTACACCCGGTATGGATGCCTAATCAATGTATTTTAATCTCATCGGATATATCTTCCTCTGCCTCCCTCTGTAAACCAATTTTATTATCATATATTTAATTTTTTCTCTTTTCTACAGTTTGCCGCCGCTCTATGACGTCGTTATGAGTAGAGTTTAAATACGTCACTTAAGTACGTCATCGTTTGTTGGACAGCATCGTTTTGGCGTTGGGCTGATGCCACAAGTGTGTGGGCGCCTGAGCTGCTGTGTATCGAGTGGTTATTTATGGAATTCATACAAGTATCTAATTGATTTTAGTTGTTTGTGTGACGATGTTTATTTGATATTTTGGACATAGACACGTGTTGCCAACAGATTCTGCCAAATAATTGTTTGTGTGCTTTAACGAATGGCGAAAGGTTCATTTTCAAAATCATTTCAAATGTTATTTAAATAAAAAGATATTTAATACTCGACAACAGTATAACCTCAGACTGAAGAAATATCCCTACCAAAGGAAATGTTGCGGATGATGCAAGGCAGTGGGAAAGTTGTGTGCAGAGTAAGCGGTCCTTTATTTTTGATGTAGGCTGAAAATCGATGGCTTTAGAAGTATTATGCAGCACTAAAATCTTAGCTTTAGTCCTGATTAGATTTTGGATAGATTAAGTCAAGTTTAGATTTAGATAGATTTAGTCATGGTTCACTTTAATTACTTAAGTGGTCTGTGTACATTTTTGGATTAGAGGGTTGGAATTTTATTTTTGTGCCTTTCAATTCTCTATGCCTTCAGATTATATTTTAAGTCAAGATTTGGACGCATTGCTATATACATATAAACATATATAAAAACATTTCAACTCACAATTTTGCTTCCAATTTCGAAATTTAGAGAATTATTTTGATGTTTTAAAATTTGTATAAAAATAAAAATAGTGTGTGCACCACTCAATGTCAATTCGAGACCAGCTTCGAACCACATCTGCCACAGAAAAATTTTTCAATTGAAATTAATTTTTCTGATCGTATATAATTCAGATCGTTTTTACCTCAGAGAGTACATAAGGACATGAAGCTTCTTGAGAACATGTACATTAGCCCTTCGGATTTGACATAAAATCTAGTAGGTCCAGTTCTCGATCATATGTGTATAAACATTATTGATCATAAGAAGCTCGGTCAACGTCCTTTCAAGGGCTGAAATAGCTAATTTGTTTTTTTTTTATGTAGTACCTGAAAAGAATGTAAAAGTTACCCATTTGAGCCCTTTGACGACCGCTCCGCAACCACTGCGAAATTCGCAAATACGACATCGGGTTCGTGTTCAGCGACCCCAAATTACTAAAAAAAGTGTCGCGATAACTTTTGGGACCTACATATATGTCCCAATGGTCGTCAACGGTAAGAATGTATGCGACTGTTTTTTTCGTTGACAAAACGCGAACGAAAAGTTTGAGGTCGAATTTTGATTTGCTTCATGAGAACTCGTTGTGTTTATTCTATTTTGAAAGTAAAATGAATGTTTTAAAAATAGCTTTTGCAATGTTGGTACTTTGACCTCTATATGAACATTGGTTTTAGAGATATTTCCAAAATAGTTAAAAATTTCGTTAAAAAATCCCAAAAAATCTAATGTCTGTTACTATACCTTTATTTGCTACGGTGTTATGTTTAGCATCCAATGAAAGGTTAAAAAATAATCTTTCCAATGGTGATACCTTGACCTCTTTACGACTATTAGTTCAAGATATTCACACAAATAGGTTAAAATTTCCAAAAAATCTGATCTTCACTCGATGCCAAACGTTACTCCGTAGCAACTAAAGAGAACCAGATATTAGATATTTTTGGGATTTTTTAACGAAATTTTGTCCTCTTTTGGAAATATCTTCTGAACCAATAGAGGTCAAAGTACTGCCATTGGAAAGAAAATTAAACTGATTTTGATCGCAAATCAAAGACCAAATTCTACTTGCGTCTTTTATGCGATCGCTTTGATTTGAGTGTGCATAATGCGTACATTGGTTACAACAGAATCTCTACGTCGAATACTGATTCATTTTCTAGTATATCTGCATTGGAAGACTGCGTGCAACTGGCTACTTTAATGATAGATTCGTTCACCAACCGCAAGAGAATACCTCGAGAAGTTGTAAGACAGGGACCTAAGCGATTCAAACTAACGATCATTAGCTCTGTAAAGAGCAGGTTTTGTTTTTTTTTGGTCTCGGAAGAACGAATTCAACTTTCCACAACTTAGGGAATGAAGACGACATCAAACAAAAATTAATTATGAGCGTTAGAGGGCCTATAGTGTGTGGCAACAATAGTTTAATAAACTTGATGGAAATGCCATCTTCAGAAATATAATTAGATTTAATCTGTGGGATGCTATTATCATACATTAAGGTCAACTACCGAAAAAATGTATGTGTTACATTTTAGTTTATATGTAACAAAGTTTTAAACTCTTAAGTTCTGATTTCTTATACTATGTTTACATTACCTCGAAACTACACAGTTAACTTTGAAATTGGATACTTAACTGCATAGTTTCCCATACAAAATCTTAACTATCTCGCAAAGCAGTTAAGTTGAAACTGCGACCTAAACCATCTCATTTTGCTATGCAACACTGTGTTTTCATCAAGAATAAAAGGAAATTAAAAAAAAAAGGACAAGGAAATGTCACATAAAAACCACAAAAAATATTTGAAAATAATTCCTTTTCTTTTAACAAAAACTCCTGCAAGGCTTTTATCACATATATTCTAATATTTTTAATTTTTGTTTTTTCATGAAAATTAAATTTTCAATATATCTCAAAATTATGTGAATCAACGAAAAATTAACGTCAAATAATGACAAAGTTAACTACGCTACTGGCAGTGTAAACACCAGAAACAGTTACCAAACTATTATAGTCAAACTGCATAGTTAAATGTGTAATGTAAACATGATATTAGGTGGTACGAAACTTAGTTTTATCTGACTTTTTGTTAAGATTTCATTAACTATTTATGCGCATTGTTCATATAGAAAATTTGAGTAGCGCTACGACACGCTCCGTTACGTTTGCATAACCAGCCCTGAGTAACGATCAACAACCGATTTTGTTCTCTAATTATCGTCTGTTGTGCAACTTTTGTTTTTATTAATTGTGTTGTATATGTGGATTCTAAATATTATTTGAGAAATCAACACGAAGTTCTTTATGTGTGAATGGCAAAGTGTATCAATACTTTGTTCCTCCCAAAAGTTTCGAGGCGGCCCGCAACCTTTGTTAAAAACAATATTGATAATTTTAAGCAAAGTGTCAACGCACTTTGCCAAAGGGAGCTAGAGACGTGTCGTTTTCAAAAAAGCCACTAAGTCCTGTCTGAGTCCGTTGTCTAGTCGTCTGAGTCTAACGATATCTGAGTCCTTATCTAACTACCCAGCAGAAAAGTGGACCAAATTTGAAATAGTTCTGAACTAGTTCCAAAAAGGACCAGTACTAGTTCCACTACAATACCCTTTAACATTGAACGAACTGACGCTTTTTGCGGGTTGATGTCATAGGAAAAGACAATTATCCCCAGAAACACTCCTTTTTCCCTATATTTGAACTAGTTGCATTAGGAACATTTTTTAACTGGTTGCTTTCGCATTAGCCTAAAAGTGGTTCTTTTTTAACTAGTTTTAAAGTGAACATATCAAAAGTGTAAGAATTTAGTGCAATGGAAAGGTCCTAAAGATCTCATTTGTACCATCTTTTCCATCCACAATCCAGAAAACATTTTGTCTATAAACATATTTTTTGAAGTGAAACTTCTTAGGCGGCGCTTCGAAATTTGAATGAGAATATTGAGGAGTGAAATTTCAAGGTCAATTTACTTCATTTCGTTACACGATAGAGAAGAAAGATATGTTGTACAGTAGATAGAATGAGAGAGATATACATTGTATAAAAGACTGAAAAAAATTTCTTTGGCAGCGCTGAGTGTCGATCCTGCAATCTCAGTTTTATAAAGCCAACGTGCTATATGCTGGGCTAAGGTCTTCATATGCGAATGTTGTCTACATACCAATTAATCAAACTACTTTTGCTGTAGAGCGGGAAAATAAACAGCGCTCCTAGCGGGAAAATATAACAGCCTTATTCATAAACACATTTTAGAGGCAGTGTAACTTTAAACAAGAAAACGCTATTCATAAACATTTTCGCAACCATGTTTTTTGTTTGTCTTTTCGTTTAATATCAAAGACATGCTCCATATGCGCCCTTTGCAGCATTTTTTTTATGTGGCGGCCATTGCAAATCCATTGGAATTCTTAATTTTTGTAGAGATTTTCTTTAGTTCAGACACAAACCTTACAAACATGAGCAGCGAATGAAAAAATGTTTATGAATAAAGCCCAAGAATGATAGAAAAATAGATTGCGCAGATAGTAAAAATAATTTTCTACGATCTGCGCACCTACGTTACGATAGACTTACGATATGAGCTTACGATATGGCTTTCTGTCAAGTCTTGTTAAAAATGTGAACAAATATGAAACAATGGCAAAAGATTCAAGAAACAAACTTGGTCTAGCGTGACGTCATGATCGTAAAAAATACTTTGTTCGTAGCTAGAAATGTCAAAATGAAAAGTAAACAACATAACGGACCTGCGCAATGCGTAATCTATTTTTCTATCATTCTTGAATAAAGCGTAGTATGCTGTAGAAACGAAAATTTCTTAGCATTTAATTCTACACCCGAACTATTAGTGTAGAGTCAAAAATGTTTGTATGGAGAAAAAAGTAACTACAGTACGACCTTGCTCAATGCAACTAATAGAAATTCGGGCAATTGACATAGTTAACGTTGAAGAAACGCAATTAAACTTCTAAACATAAAGCTTTATGTCTCTGAATCTTAGATATTGTGGGTTAATGCACTTTGTATCCTTAAATATTGTTTGAATAGATTTTTCATTAAAAATGTATTTTACAAGCAAAGAAGAACTGAAAGAATATAAGATAAAAGTTTATGCAAGTTTACGCAAATGCAAGTTGCGATAATTGTGCAATTCCATGACGCCAACTTGACACTGTGCGCAAGAAAAGTTGGAATAAATTCTTTCAATAGATAACTATTTTATACATATCTTAGTTATATAATTTTATATCGAACTATTTACTATTAATAATAGTAAGTATAATGTGTGTGTGAAAGTTTTAGTTATCTTTTCACATTTAAAGTTTTGAACAAAAAAGTATTTATAAGGCTTAATTTTTTTAAAGCAAAAATAATAACTAAAATTTGTCCCATAGTTTTTGAGTACAAAATAACCGGTAATTTTTGATTTTTAGTTTTTAAGGCAGAAATAAAAATGAAAGTTAAGATCAAGTTTACAGTTGAGGTATATTTATTGTTGTGACATTGTTCTGTGAAACTCCTTATTAATATGCCAAAAAAAATGTTTGAAAAACAAATTTATAAATGCACCTGAAGCTCCCATTGGCAAAAAAATCGCTCATTGTAGTTATGTTAAATAAAAAAATCCCTTTTTAAGAAATTATTCTCTTAATATGCGGAATATGCAACACTTGATTTTCTCACGATCATACTCTCGCTCTCAAACTTTCAATAAAGCTACGCTCTGAGTTTTCTCCCTAGTGCAGCGATGGGTTCTATTCCAGATAGAACTTACGTTGCGTAGCTTTACGATTGCATAATCGAGCCTTTACACTAAAATCGTTCTTATTCTAGAAAAGAAAGAGTGTATACAAAGAAGAAGTTTCACTTCTTTACTGTATACACGGTATACTGTATCTTTTTTTTTTTTATTTTTTCTTGTGCGCAGCAAATTTCAAAAATTAGCCAGAACGCGTTTATTTTTTTGAGCAATACTTTTGAAAACAAAAGCAAAGATAACTGTTCTACACTGAACGCCTTTTGTACTTTTTCAGAGCTACTGCGAACTGCGCTAGAAATGAACTAGTTCACTTTTTCAATTGACTCCAAAATAACTGCTGGGTACACTCAAAGTGAGAGCAAAAATAACTTACTCTCACCGAGTATTAGTTTACTTGAAATGAGAATACTATTGCTACTGTCGTAGCATATAGTAGTATATGCTACTGTCAATTATTTTTACTAATCAAAATCTAATCTGTTCTTATATATAATTCTGTATATAATTTTATATATAATTCTGTTCTTATATATAATTGCAATAAAATATATAATAAATAAAAAATATATAATAAAATAAAAAATACCAAAAATAGACAAGTAATACACAAAATAATTTTTAATAAATAACTGTATGATAAAAAATAAGTAGCGATTAAAAATAAATAAAGAAGAAACTTACGAGAAATAATAAATAATATTTTACAAATAGTAAACAATGTACACGGAGAGAATTATCTTCGCATAATTTATGATTAGCTTAATCACAAATATATTCATCTTCGCACTTTTTAAATTTATGAACAACAATTCATGAATTGTGATACAAATTCACAATTCATGATTTAGTTTCGCAGAAATAATGCGTAATTAGAATTATTTTTGCATGATTTCTGATAAGATAAAAACTCAAAATTCATAATGATGTTTCGCAGAACTTAAGCATTTTGCTAACTTGTTTCATGCGCAGTAGTGCATTACTAACGCGAACATTTTCCTTCGTGTGGATTTACGACATATCAATTGGTACTCGGGTCGGAGCTCATCTCCTTTATGCGCAACAATTCATGAATTGTGACAAAAATTAACAATTCATGATGTAAAGGGTGTTTTTTTTAGGGGTTTGTTTTTCGAATAGAGATAAAACTGGCATTTTGTGGTCAAATCTGGCAACTCTAATGTCATTTATGTTCAGTTTGGTTTGCCATTTCATCATGAACAGGTTGACAAAAGAACAACGCTTGAAAATCGTGCAAATTTATTTCGAAAATAATGGTTCAGTTCGCGAAGTTTACCGCAAGCTCCGTCCATTTTATGGTCGACATAATCGTCCATCGGAGCAATTAATTCGGTTAACCATGGGTCGTTTTCGCACTACGTTTACTCTATGTGATAATACGCATCCGCAGAGACGTCAAACAGTGCGCACCGAAGAAACAATTGCCGCTGTAGAGCAAAATGTTGAAGAGGACCCGAATGAATCGATTCGCCACCGTGCACAGCAATTGGAGCTTTGTCCATCAACTTTATGGAAGATTTTGCGCAAAGATCTTGGCTTGCGACCTTACAAGATCCAGCTTGTGCAAGAATTAAAGCCGCGAGACCATGCAATGCGTCGTGATTTTGGTGTATGGGCCGAAAATGAGATTGATCTCGATGCTGATTTTCATCACAAAATTTTGTTCAGTGATGAGGTTCATTTTTGGTTGAATGGCTACGTCAACAAGCAAAATTGCCGCATTTGGAGTGAAGAGAATCCACATGAGATCCTTGAGACGCCATTACATCCACAAAAACTGACTGTTTGGTGTGCTCTATGGGCTGGTGGAGTCATTGGGCCATACTTCTTCCGAAATAATGCTGGAGAGTCAGTTACCGTTAATGGAGACCGGTATAGAGCCATGATAACCGACTATTTTGTTCCCGAATTGGATGGCATGAATGTGGATGAGTTGTGGTTCCAACAAGACGGCGCTACATGCCACACAGCGCACGTCAGAATCGATTTATTGAAGGAAACATTCGATGAGCGCATAATTTCGCGGAATGGACCTATCAATTGGCCACCAAGATCGTGTGATTTGACACCATTGGATTATTTTCTTTGGGGATATGTGAAGTCGCTCGTCTACGCCAACAAACCAGAAACGTTAGGGGACTTGGAGGCCAACATTCGTGGCGTTATTGCCGACATACGGCCCCATATGCTCGAAAAAGTGGTTGAAAATTGGACCTGTAGAATTGGCTTTATTCGAGCCAGCCGCGGCGGCCACATGCCCGAAATCATATTTAAACATTAATGGCATAAAATTATCCTTCCAATAAAGCCAAATTGATGGACATTAAAACGATTTTCTTGTGTTTTATTTCAATTCGAAGTTCTATACCTCTAAAAAAAACACCCTGTACTTTGGCAGAACTTAAGCATTTTGCAAAATAATTTTATGCGCAATAATGTACAAACAATGCGAACATGTTCCTTCGTGTACGATCGTGACCTGTCAATTGATATTCGGCTCGGCGTCATTTAACAATTTTACAATTTACAATTTAAAATTACAATTTATTCGAGTACTGTGCTGTGATCGGTTGAATATTTGAATGGCCATTGCTCGCACAAAGCGCTGGATACCGGTTTTAGTTAAATTCGTACATTTCAATTAACAATTTCTGCACAGATTGAAATCTATTTTGAAGCACAATTTCCTGGTAAACGCTTTATTTTTGAAGTGGAATTTAACTTAAGAGAAACTGCTGGAAGCTTTTCGAAAAGTAGTGAAATTTCCGTCTGCGAAAGAGATACTCAACAATTTGTCTGACAACTCAGGTAAATACACTCCTACTTTAATTTTAACTAATACGTATAATTTTCAGTGTATGCTAAAAAAATTTTTGTTTTCTGAACTGTTTTCAGAAAAACGAAAACAGTCGTTTGTACGACCTTTTCCGCGTTCTATTGGCTGTAATCAAACCGAAAGTGCGCAAAATTATCAATTTAGCTGTGTGGAAAGTGAGCATTGGCGACGCATTTGCTGCAGAAGCGAATTCAGTTGACGAAATAGAAGTGATTCTCAATAAGCGAAGAGATTTTTGTGTGAGTCATAAAATCACTCTGCAACCAATGATAATTGTCCTGAAAAAGTCCGGTAACAGCGCTGGATTTATTGTATCTACCAACGGAATAACTTACATCTTTAAAAAATTTTTGGAGGCAGTAGATATCCTGGTTAAGCTAATGTTCGTTTTAAATCTTAAGTATCCCTTTGAAAACTATCAGTTTTGGCAATTTATTGAAGTTTTTTTTTATGAAATTAACACAAGCAACTGTGAACAAGCAGAGTACATAGATTTCATATCCCTTCTTAACTAGTTTTTGACTTTTCAAAAAATGGCTTCCTATATATGCTTCATTTGCGACTCTAAATTGGAGTCAATAAATTTTTTAATGATCCATTTAAAGCTAATACATTCTTTAAAAACAAATTCGAAATTGGTTTGCTCTCATAAGGGTTGTAGTTCAATACTTTATGATTCTTCATCTTATAAAAGACATATTCAAAAATTCCACTACCTTCCAGACATACATTCTCAGCACCAAATTTCAAATGCTTCTTTGCACCAGAATATAAGTGTTACAGAGGGTCTACAACAGACCAAATATATTAAATCCACAACACAAAAAGATTCATCGGCATCTTATCAGAAAAACGAATTTAATGTAGAAACAGGAAATAATTTAATGAATATGTTAGAGAAAGCTTCTTTGGCATTTGTTAGTAAACTTTATGGCGAAAACCACTTGACCTCAAAAAGAATTAACACAATCCTTTCCGACTTTACAGAAACTATTACAAAAACAGTATTTTTATCTTTAAATAATATAATAATTCCTTTAATTCATACACAAAACATCGGAAAAGTAGAGCAACTTCTCCACTTCTGTTCAGAGCCATATAAGGGAATTGATACAGAATTTTTATTTTTGAAAACACTGAAAGAAAAAGGTATTTATAGAGAACTTTTTTAAAGAATCTTTTTTTAAAATCATTGATTTTATTTCTATTGAACGTGGAGTTTTCATAATTCTTCGGGGGTTTGATATATATGAATATAATAATCATTTCTCGGTTTATGTGATAGGAAATATATTAGAAAGCTTTATGAATATTGAATGTAAAGATTTAGATAAGATCTTACCTTTAATAGACTTTTCTTTTTTAAACGGAAAAAGATGTTTTATTACAAGAGTTATTTAAAAATGTAAACATAAATTGTAGAACACGTATCATAAAAACAATAATAGATTTATACTATATCATTAATACTTTCTTATTATTATAAAGAGTAAGAAATGGTAATCTAATTGGCATTAACATAACAATTTATAATTAACTAGCAGGAAGTTGTAGCTATAAGGACCTGAGCTGATTCGCTACCTTTTCATCTGCTGGTTGAAATTTAGACATTGAGACAGAACTAGCAGCTGGAATAGTAGTGAATTGGAACAGGTACTAACAACCACAACTTTTGCGAAATGGGACCATGAAAAACGCGTATTTACTGCATATGTTATATGCATCTTGCGTATAAGATCAACGCATCTTAAGCATAAGTTATACGCATCTTAAGCATAAGTTAATGCTTCCTAGCCATAAGTTAAATGCATTCTTCGCTTAGGTTATGAATATCTTGCGTATAATTTGTGGCAAATAACTCAAATCTATGCACAATTTTCACATAAATTATAGCATTTTTGGGAATAAGTTATACACATCAATAATTATATATAATGCTTTACTAAGCATTTTGTATACGTACTTAATCTTAGCTGCTTTTTGTGATTAATTTTTGCATAAATTAAGCTTATAAGGAAAAAATTATGCGAACAATTTTCTCCGTGTATAATAAATAATAATAATGAATAAAAATAAAAATTAAACAGATAATTTACTATCTTAAATAAAAAAATTGTTTGAATAAACAAAAACCTAGCTCATCTAAAAAAGAGAATGAGGTTTAATGAATAAAAAGGTGGATATTAGGATAAGATTTTCCCATTGCTAAGTGGGAGCTTAACAATAGGAACGAAGGAAGCCAAAAAAATATAAAAAGATATTCAACCCGATGAAAAAGTGGAAAACGACCTATTATGTACCTAATGCCTGGTTAAAGCCGTGTAGGCGCGTGTATTTCCTTTAAGAATTCTTTTCGCTTACCACCAATTAAGCTCATCAGAAGGATTTAAAAATAAAAATTATTCTACCGACACTCTATAGACTGAATGTTACACATTCGAAAAAAACTATGGCTAATCAAAAGAAATTTTTAAAATTATAATAAACATTCATGTCTAATTAAGGTACTATTACCGTCTAGAAGGCTAAAAATTAACATATATTCAACAATTTCTTTTTCACTTTCTTTATTATATATGGTTATCAAACGTTTTTTACAGTATTAAACAGTTCTTGAAGATTACGAAAAAATTTTATTTTTATTTTCTATTAATTGTACGTTTAATATAGTGCGCTGAAATTGTTCTTTTCGAAAAAACAATGCTGCTAAAAAACTGGCGGACATTTGAATATGTTTTTCAAAAATCGCCTTTTTTTCAACCTTTTTTCAAATTCAAAAATTTTATATATTTTTTTGTGGTCAAATTGTGGTAAACTATCACACAGGATATAAATACAAACAAAATGCTGTAAAAATTATTATTAACGGCATAGTAGATCCGGAGATTAACTGTCCGCCAGTTAAAAAAACCTAAACTCGTGAAAAATGCGTGTAAAGTTTTTTTACACCTGCGAGCCGAGAGCGCGCTTCAATTAAGTCGTTATATCTCGGCACTGGCTTCGAATTTCGATTTAATATTTTGGACAGTTATTATTGAAGGTATAAAGAATCTAAAAATGTAAAAAAACAAAAATTTATTTTTTGAAATTTCTAGACGGTAATAGTACCTTAAAAAAACATTAAGTATGTTGCTCTGTTCATAACTGAACGAGCATTCAAGAAAAACGAATTAAAAAAAATTTTAAAATACACACACAAGATTATCATGCACTCTTTTTATAAATTATACACACACATTCATACAAATAAAAGGAAAAATCAAAAAAGCTATTTTAAATGATAATAAAATAAAATAAGTACCTTGAAAATATCTTTTTCAGTCTGAATGGATCTTTAACTATATTTGAAAACGAACGACAATTATTTTAAATGTTTTTAAATGGATTTAATAAATGTAAATATGATTTTGTAAACTAAAAGTTCGTTATACTGGAAGTTAAATTGAAAAATATGAATTTTCATATAATAACAATGTTTACAAAGTTTGCACAGAAAATCTCAGGCAATAAAATTTCATAGGTAACATTCCGGGCTCATTTTCATAAACGTGCACACCAATGCATATCTTTGGCCCCCCTCGACAAATTCCTGCGGACGCCCATGTTCTCTGGTATCATTCAATGAATGTTAGCTTCACACAGACAATAAAATTTTTGTCCTTTTCAAAATTTCATCATGAAATAGAAACGTGAAAGATAGTTAATATCTTCTGATCAAAAAATATCCAGAATTCTTCAATTAAATGAAAACGGTTCAATTATGAATCAATATTAATTTTATTTCCTTCAAAGTAAGCTCCATTGCAAAGCAAGTAAGTAAGCTCCAACGCTTCCTCCAATTTTGAAAAAACTTTTCATAGGCTGATTTTGGAATCGCCTTCAGCTCCTTCTGAAAACTTTTCTTCATTGCCTCAATCGCCTCAAAACGATTTTGGCAAAGTGGTACCTTAAGTCGTGGGATTACGAAAAAGTCACAAGGTGAATACGGAGCTTGCGAGACAATATGAACGTGGTTTTTAGCGTGATGAAGTAACCACGAATTGTTTCTTCACAACCAAGAACGGCTGTTGTGGTGGAAAACATCGATGTTCGTGAACTGTTGGAAGTAGACCGGCATGTGACATACCGTCAGATGGAGTCATCTTTGGGTGTAAGTGGGGCTAAAATACATTCCATTTTATATGAGTATTAGGGCGTATCGTATTACAATTTTTTTCGAACTTCATATTCTAAGAGGTCTCAAAAGTTGCATGGGGTTGACAAGATCACATAGGACACTGCGGAAAAAATCGTGAGTGGCATTTGTTTTAGCAAGATATTATTACTTTAAGTCTACACTTGCTTTTGTTTTAAGACATACGGCCATGTCACAACTGTATCACTTGAGCAACGGAGAACTGTTAATGCTGAATGGTATATTACCATTTGTTTGTCGCGAGTCTTCGGAGAATTGACGAACCAACCCTCGAAGAAATATCATCCTCCATCACGACAATGTGAGTTTTCACACATCAGTTCAAACAAGACTTTTTGAGCAGTCAAAACATGGTATTAATGGGCCAATCGCCTTACAGTCCCGACTTGGACCCCACTGACTTATACTTGCTATTTCATATTAAGAAAAAAGTGCGTGGCAAGCGTTTTTCTACGCTCGAACAAGTCGTTGAGGCCTTAAAAACCTGGTTTCGGAGGCCTTAAAAAACTTCAGAGTGCCAAAACTTTTTCGAAAACTTGTTCAAACTAATGCAAAATTATATTGATCATTTTCGAGTATACTTTGAAAAACCAAAAAGCATTTTCATCGACTCAAATCTCTTACCAACGAGCCATTTATTCAGGTTTGTAAATAGGAAATAGTCACAGGGGGCTTAATCTGCAGAATATGGTGGATGGGGTAGCAGTTCGTAGCCCAATTTATGTATTTTTGACATGGCGCTTACAGATGTGTTTGCTGGTGCGTTGTCATAGTATAAGAACACTTTTTTTGCTTCAAATCAATGTCAAATCTGTCCAAAACTTGTGAATAATTGTAATAATAAATTGTAATAATAAAACATCGGTGATTGTTTCACCCTTGACCCTTGACGTTTTACACAATGATCTTGTTGGCCGACAGACCCAACCATAATAATGTTCGTCGGTGAATTAATCCGCATGAATCCCAAAAAAACTGTCGCCATGACCTTGTTGGCTGTGGGATTCATATTGGCCTTCTTTGCTGCACGTTCACCAGGAGAAGTTCAATGCTTTGAGTGTTTCTTAATCTCTGTCTTATTGTATTGTTCCCTTGTTTTATCAACTGTTACGAAACGGCTCAAAAACTCCTTCGGATTGCAGTTGAACATAGCCGAAGTGATTACACGGCTGCGTTTATGATTGAGTGTTTGCAATCTGGCACCCAACGAGCTTTTCATATTCATATTCATGCAAAATGTAATGTAACCGCTCAGCTGAATTGCCTACAGCCTCACCCAGCTCACGCACTTTCATTCTCAGATTATCCAATATCATTCCATGGATTTTGTCAACAATTTCTGGTATAACGAGCTCTTTTGGGGGATTCAGTAATTACTTGTGCTCAGTAATTGCGTAAACCACTTCTTAACCATTTAAATTTATGGTGCAGAGACTCCTTACTTACTTACTTATCTGGCGGTTACAAGCATTGATCGGTTTTGTCCTCGTCTAAAAGATTGCGCCAGCCACTTCAGTTTTGCGTTTGCTGGTGCCAGTTGGAAACACCAGGCGTAGTCAGGTTATCCAACACTTGCTTCTTCCAGCGAAGATGTGGGCGTCCTCTTATGCGTTGACCACCATCGAGCACCGAATCAAACATTTTTTTCGATGGAGCGTCCTTTTCCATTCGCTCAACATGACCTAGAGGGGGAGCCGCTCGATTTTAATGCGCTTAACTATGTCAATGTCAGCTCGTAGTTCCACCGAATTCGGTACACGCCATTGAAAAATATTGGATCGAAGATCTTACGAAGTATCTTTCTCTCAAAGGCTCCCAAAGTCTTTTCATCAGAACTGCTTAACGTCCAGATTTGTGCTTCATATAATATTACGGGCGTGACTAAAAGAGCGTGAGTTTTGTTCGTCAAGACAGGGCTCTGTTTCTCAATTGCCTACTTAGCCCAAAGTAACACCTGTTGGAAAGTGTTAACCTTCGTTTGATATTAATACTGACATTTTTGGAAGAGTTCATACTGGATCCCAGGTAGACGAACTCCTTAACAACTTCTTAGGTGACAAGACGCTGGGACTGTTTACTTGTTGACACTAGGTATTTAGTCTTATCTGCGTTCACTGCAAGACCCATTTGATTGAGCTCTTTTGCTTATTTGAAGAATGCTGCACTGACTTCCCGCGTATTATGGTCAGTGATATTGATATCATCAGCATACGACAGCAGTATAATACACAGAGGGGTGAGATCCTTCCCGATTTTTTTTTTTTAGCTTTTAACCAAGGATTTCAGGTTTTCAGGTGGAATACCTATTCCCTCTAGTGTGCCTTGGTTCGAAATGGGGTGATAGATAAGTGGGAAAGAAAGATCAATCAAGTGAAACTCGTGTAGGGTATTCTAAGCGTGGTGAAAAGCCAAAGAAACATGTGAATTTGAATCAGAGGCAAGTGTTAATAATTTATAATTTACCTCAGTCAATTAAAGTTACTAGTATCACCTTTGGTCGAGATTCGACCATTTAAAAATTGATTTTTTTTTTTGTTTTTTATTGAAAAATTTTTTTTTCTTTCTTCACTCATATGCAAACGTAACCGAACTCTTACAGCACCAAACGCACCACCAGCAGGAAATCACAAAACAGTAACTCAATTCTGATTTTCCATGTTCTGTGATTTTTACTTTTAAAGCTATTCAATATCAAAAATGTGGCTTATATATGCGGAGCCACACCCCTTTGTCCAATGCCCGTCCTAGTACCCAACTTCACTTATTCTACTTTCTAGTAGAAATGCTTCCGAAGCTATTTGATATAACCACTTTGAGTTGTATGAGTGCTTCCACCCCCCTTTGTCAAGGAAGGAAGTTCTTACCAAGTTTCATTGATTTGTGACTCATAGTTCAAAAGTTATACCGAAAATTTGGGCTGATGAAAAGTGCCTCGCCTCTATTTCAACGCCCATCAAATGTAACCAGTGGAATGGAACGTCTGATTTGAGAGATATTCGATGCACTCCTTTTCCCTACTCTTATTGATTTAAAAAAAAAAAATTATCAAAATTGGTTGACTTAAAACATAGATTTGTGTATATAACTTTGGAGTGGTTTGAAATATTTGAAAAATTTTTTCACAGAAATTATTTTTGTAGCTGTAGAACTTTATAAAAAATACAAAAACAACATTTTGAAAAATGTTTTTTTCACAAAAAAAAAATCATAGTGTAGCTCATGATTTTCGATGATAGAAACACTTAATTAAATTATGTGTCAAAATGAAGCAATTTTTGCAAATAAATGATATAGTATATGAAAGAGTGTGAGAGAAGAAAATAGAAAAACAAACATAAAATTACAAAAAAAGAATTTCTGGTCTAATTTTTTAAGCAAAAATTGAATATTTTAAAGTTTTTTTGAAAACAACATACGAATTTGAATTAGTGACATAACGGTAAATCTTTTCTTATTTCTCAAAAGTTATTTAATTAAACTTTCAGACAAAGAATATTTACGAAAAATCGATTGAAAAATGGCTGAGATATTTGCTTGCAAAATCAAAATTTGAAATATCAATTGTTTTTTTCTCATTCTCAGGCAATGACATTGCTTTAAGAAATGCATTGCATGGAAAAAATCTACAGGTTTCGAAATATCGCAATACTTTTGATGTCATAATAACGGGAAATTTTTTTAACATACTATTCGTGGAAAATATTAGCAAAAAAGTTTTCGTATACCGTTATTTTTCTCAACCAACGAATTTTCAAATTCAAAATTTTTCAAAATTAACTATTTGTAAGCAATTTTACCATCACAATATATATTGACACTTGTTACATGAAAAAGTGCTTATTGTAGGGTAACCGTAAACGATGGTGAAAAATATCAAAGTATTTTTTGCACATCTTATGAATGTCTAAATTTCTCTCTTATATTATGTTTTTCCATCTCTTACAGTTTAGCTTTTATTTAATAAATGCTCTTTTTCCGCTCATATTTTAGGTCAAAGGTCACCAATCTAATATTCAATCATATTGTGCAGTCAGACCTTTCATCCGATACCTCATTCTTCATTCTACCTATTCCCAGTTCTGAGATCCCTAACTAAAATTAATAAAAACTTTCAACGTTAATATTTCGGGTCAAAGGTCATCAATTTAAAATCTAACAATTCGGCACATCTATGGTGCAGTACCTTTTGAATGATATATGATATCATTGTCCTTATTCTAATATAAATATTGAAAAAGTGTACGACACCATTTGATGTTTGCGTATTAATATATAAGATAAGGCAATCTCATACACAAACTTTTATACCATCAACTACAACTTCAAGTCGTAAATATTGATGAATTTCCAATTTCAGTTGATTAGAAATGAGGATAGAAAATTGTAAATGCGAAAGGTTTAAGGCGAAGGACCATGGCCTGGCTGGACATCGAACCCGGGACTTCTGGGGTCGAGCAAGCTACCTACTCGACTACCGAGCCCTTCCAGTGATTGAGTACAGGTGATTCCTTATTGGACTGTCAAAGGCGGCTTTGTAATCGACAAAAATATAGTGTGTGTCGATTTGTTTTTCTAGGGTTTTCTCCAAGATTTGTCGTAGCGTGAATATCTGGTCTATGGTGGATTTTTCAAAACTGAAGCCACATTAATAAGGCCCTATCAGCTGGTTTACGATGAGCTTCAGTCTTTCACAAAATGCGCTAGACAGGAAATTATATGCGATATTCAGAAGGCTTATCCCACGTAGTTGGTGTAAATGGCGGGATCGCCTGTCTTGTAGATTGAGCAGAGCACACTGAGTTTTCAATCGTTTGGAATGCATTTTTCCGACCTTATTCTGCAGAGAAGCTCATAAATGCATTTAAAGCTCATGAATGCATTAAATAAAGCATAGAAGCTCATGAATGCATTGCTTCTTGGAGAGCTAAGCAGGCAAGACATCGGCTCCAGCGGCTTTGTTGCTTTTAAGCCCAGCTGTAATTTTCAAGACTTCACTATGGTCGGGAAGCAAAACTTCAACGCTCTCGTCCACAATTGGGGTTTCTGGGATATAATCTCTATTGGTGAGATTGTTGTCGTCATCGCCATTCAAAAGCCTAGAGAAGTGTTCCCTCCATATCATCAGTGTACTCTGAATATCTGTCAGTAGATTCCCGTTTTCATCCTTGCAAGAGGAGGCCCCGGTCTTAAAACTATCGGCCAGGCGTCTTATTTTTACGAAAAATTTTCGGACATCATTCCTGTCACCATGCATCTCAACTTTCTCGCACTTCCGCAGAGACTCCTTAGTATTTATAAAATCTTTCCTTGATTTCGGTGATCGTTTCTTTACGCAAAAAATAGTGTTTGATGAGAACACGAAATTTTATTTATTTCATTCTCGTTGAAATTCACGAAGTTGTCTGCCTTCAATGGCTGTCAAACACAAACTAAATGATGCAGCTTACGGACCATTTGATAACAGTCTATTAACAGATGGTAGTTGACAGGGCCAGTGTTCAACGTAAAGTTACTATGCGGGAAATTCAGAGACACTTACTTCTCAAATTGCGTACGAAGAGTGAAATTTGTTCTATTAACATGACAAATATGTATATTGATATTAATTAAAATTTCCAAATGACATCATCGCACTTCTCTCGAAATAACCTAACCTAATATATTTCCAAAATGTTTTTTGTTTTCAAGCAATGGAGATTTCGTATCAGTAGGAGTTATTTCTAAGCTGCTAACAAGTTGGCGATGAACAAGATTGTCGTTGCTGGTGCTGAAGTCTTGTTGAATGGAGGGCGCTTAGTATTTAGCCTAACCAGTCGGTTAAATGTAAGGAAGATTAAACAAATAATAAAATATTGAAGTAAAATACCAAAAAATATCACTTCCTGAATCAAACAGTGACACAAAAGAATTCCACAACAAAATAACAATAAACTCCGCTGAGTTGCAGTTCCTGCAGAGTAATTAACAACGCATATTGTCAACATGCATAAAAATTATAAAACTCCTAAAGTTAAATGAAATAAAGTTATTCACAATCAAATCACGTCTTCGAATAAGGTCTGAGAGAAAACGATTAACGAAACAAGTAAAAATACATTTTTTTGTTTTTTTTTTTGAGGCAACAACAAAAAGACAATTCAATGAAAGAAAACAATTTTACGAATCTCAGAGGTAAGAGCTTGAATGCTCTTAAATATTACTTCGCTCAAAACAGTAAGAGAGGAAAATAGAGAGGAATGCACTCACACATGCATATTTATGGTTTTTGCGTAAGTGTTTGTGAGTCTGAGAAAATTTTCCAGAGAGAGAGAGAGAGAGGGAGAGCGAAAGAGTAGCACAAATATGTTAAGAGAAATTCTCCACAACCTACAGCTGTTTAAAAATAAACGTTGGGGATTTACTTTGTATGTGAGTTTGTTTGTATGTAGATAAAACGTGTAAGCATGTTTGAATGTCACGGAGTAGGGTTTGAACTTAAAATATTCTAAGAACTGTTGTTATTGTATTTTAAGAACTTTATTGGAATTTGTGAAATGAGAGATGATTATTTTACATTCAACTTGGACGATATTTAACTGAGAAACTAAATATTTGGAGTTCTTTTGATAGTTTCTTCTATTACGACGTGCAATTAATAATTTTTTGAGCTCTTAATTCTAAAAGATGCTGAAACAAATCACAAAAATGTATAAAAACTAGTAGCGTTTGTCATGTTATGAGAGGTGAAAAAAGTAAGAAAGTTAAATAAATGCCTTTAAAATTAATTAACGCCAATTAAGAAATTTACCGATAGTCTGAAGAAAAAAAAAAACAAAAGCGCATAATACAAAAACAATAATAGAAAGAAACACGCTCTCACACTCTTGCATTTCTGCATGAAATCAATAAAAACAACACAGAGAGGCACGCGCACTCCTTTTACGGCACTCTCTCATTTCTCACTCTCTGCTTATCTAATAGTGAGAAAGAGTCTGTTTGCTTATCTCTGACTTTCTTGTTCTGGTTTCTCTCGTGCATAATTGTTGTTAATTTTGCAGCGTGCCGTTAGTGGTAGAAATTCAAAGTAGCTGTCATCAGTCGCAGGCGATTCCCGACATTGCTGGGACGTACAAAATGGTGGTAGCATTAAATTCACGTCAGTTGCTTGTGGAAGAGAAAAGTCACGCGGAGTGCAGAAAATCGAGTGTAATGCGATGAATGAATAAAATATCAGCACCGAACGAAGTAGAAGAAACCTCGAAATCCACTTGCGAAACTTAACACAACTTGTTTTCGGTTGCAGCGCTTTTGTTTGTTGTTTTTATTTTCATGGAGGCTCGTTGTTGTTGGTTTTTGCTTTTTTGTTGTTTGTCGTATTCGTTAGTATCCGTATCTTTGGGTTGTATCTATGGCAGGCAGTATTTATTTTGTGTTTATTGAGCGTCGTAATTCGCTCACTTGGTGGTGGTCGGCAGCGTTGGTTCACTGCCACTTTTATGAGTAAATAAGCGAAAATTAGTTATGAGCATTAAATGATTTCACTGTTGATAGATACCCAACACATATAAACACACATAAAGAAGACAAACATACAAATCAATAGGTAAGTTGAACCGTAAGTTATTTGAAAATTTGGTACGAATATAAACCTTCCTTTATACTAATTTAACTAATTATTTAAATATGTATCGTACTTAAGCAATCTTAGTTTCAGATAAGCCAGAAAACACTCAAGATAAAATGTTGTTGCTTTCCGAAAGATACAGTGACATCAGCAGCAGAGATATCCTGGTCCAGAGGAGCGGCAAATAGCTACAGCATAACGTTAAGATTCTTGATAACGTTAAGATACTATGCCAATATTCTTAAATATCCAACTAAGCAATCTAAGAGCGATCCGCTTAAATGCTTGAGTGTCAGTGACTTTTTAAAGTGAAGTGATTAGTCAGAGGCGCACGTGAGTTCTTAGATCCGTAAAAAAGAGATGCTGCCGAAGAGGTGAATGGCTATTCCCTCGCTGAAACCAGTGGCCCGACCAGGAGTATAGCGACGCCACTGCAGAAAAAGACGCCGCCTACAATGCCACCCTGTAGTCGATTGTAACGCGTGCTACTAAGCAGCGATACAAAAAGAAGAGGAGGGAAGAGAGACGCATTTCAGGCGAAAGAAAAGAGAAGCTGCAAAGCAGGAGTGCGAGAAAATTGAGATGCATGGAAGCAGAAATGAGGTCCGAAAATTTTTCGAAAAAATAAGACGCCTGGCCGATGGTTTCCAGACCGGGGCCTCTTCCTGCAAAGATGAAAATGGGAATCTATTGATAGATATCCATAGTACACTGATGATGTGGAACACTTCTCTAGGCTTCTGAATGGTGACGACGACAACAATCCCGCCAGTAGAGATGATATCCCGGAAACCCCTATTGTGGACGACAGCGTTGAAGTTCCGCTGCCCGACCATAGTGAAGTCTTGAAAGCTATAGCTCGGCTTAAAAACAACAAATCCGCAATAGTCGATGGCTTATCTGCTGAGCTCTTCAAGAATGGAGGCGAAGCTCTTTTTAAATGCATTCATGACCTTCTATGCAACATAAACAAATCTTCGTTCCCTGATGATATACCGCCAATTGTGCTAAAAATGTGTGCAAATTCTACAATGGCTTGACCTTTGCGTAACCTTTTCAACATTTCCTATAGCAAGTCATATCCATAACAAGAAAGTCTCGTGTTGGAGTGGTGGGTACAGCAGCTGTCAAACACAAGAACAATATAAAAACTAAGAAAAAACAGCGAATAGAAAACTGATCGCTTTTATTCGTAAACAGCCGATTTTGACAGGTGCTGTACCCACCACAAGAGAGAATTTCAACAACTAACACTACCTTGTGAATACCTTGTTCTATACGACAGGAGTATTTCCTGTCTTGTTAGAAGGTCATGAACGTTCAGCCGGCACCCAAGAAGGGCGATGCCACAAACCCTGAGAACTACCGACCCATATGCTCTCTAAAGTCATCAGGAACGCAACGAATTGCTTAGTGACCTTCCATATGGTTTCCTTAGGGCTCGGTTTACTGGTGGCCTCATGGCGTTCCTCACGGAGAAATGGAACCAATGTATTCACTTCTTTGGTGAAAGCAGAGATTTTCCTCTGAATATTTCTAAGGCGTTTGACCGAGTGTGGCATAAAGCTCTCGTGTCGAAACTAATTGCATATGGTGTTGGTGGTAGCTTTGCTCGATGGATCATATTTTTTCTAAAGGATAGGTCGATTCGTGTCGTGGTTGATAGCATTTCTTCTAGTGAACACGCAATCGGTGCTGGAGAACCGCAGGGTTCAGTCTTATCGCCAACTTCGTTACTGGTTTTTATCAACGACCTTCTGTCGTTGACTCATAACCCAATTCATTCGTTTACGGACGACAGCAGCATTTGTCATTCAAATTCTTTCAAAAAACGCCCGAATTTTTTGGAGATTGAGAAAAAGAGGCAAAATATGAATGACACACTGCTTTATGACTTAGGAAAAATCTCTAAGTGGGGGCTTGCTAATAGGGTTGAGTTTAATGCTAGCAAGACTCAGTGTTGCCTGTTTACCCACAAGCGAACGAGTTGCCTTTTAGATCCCCTCAATATGAACGGTGTAGATCTTGCTGAGTCAGATGCTCTTGACGTTCTCGACATGACGATCAAATCTGATCTTCGTTGGAATGATCACATTTTCGATGTGTCGAAAGGAACGGCCAAGTGCCTAGGTTTTTTCAAACGGTGTAAGAAATACTTCACTCCAACTGACCTACGCGTGATCTATACCTCATATATTAGGCCGAAAATGGAATGCAATTCGCAAATTTGGGCAGGGGCTTCAAGATTTTATTTGGAGCTTCTGAACTGAATTCAACGAGCGATATTTCTGATTGGGGGATGAAAACATTTCACCTTCTCTCAACTCTCTTGGGCATCGACGCAAAGTTGGTTGCCTAAGCTTTATGTACGGGTACTAACATGGGAAGTGTTCAAGGGAAATACATGACTTGACGCCATAAACTCGTGTGGTTTCCCGGCCCAGATTTTGGGCACAACTTATTTTCGCAGTATGTTCCCAATACTATCAGGTGTTGTAAAAAGAAATCCATTATTTTCCATATAAATCCAAGTTTTATATACAACTTGTTGCCATTTTGAAGGAAATTTCATTATGCTTCTCTCATAAAAACCTTCATCCCTATTGGCAAAGAACTTGGAGAGTCAATTTTCACATGCTTCCCTTGAGGCGAAGTTCTCACCTGCAAAATCATTCGCCATAGACAGGAACAGGTGGTAATCACTTTGTGCCAGGTCCAGACTATAAGATGGATGCAAAAGAACATCCTAACCAAGCTCCCTTAGCTTCTGGCGAGTCACTATCGATGTGTATGGCCTGGCGCTGTCCTGTTGGAACACAATTCCTCTCCTATTGGCCAAAATTTGCCCCTTCTGGGCGATTAATACCTTCAGACGGTCCAATTGTTGACAGTACAGGTCCGAATTAAGAGCTTGGCAGTAAGGACAGCTCATAGCAGATGACTCCCTGCCAATCCCACCAAACACACAGCAAAACCTTCCTGACCGTCAATCCATCCTTGGCCACATTTTGCGCCGGCTAATTCGATTCCGTTCCGGTAATTTCGATGTCAAAGATGCACCACGCTCTGGAAGGCCAATTGTCGAAAATGTCGATAAAATCATGGAAATCGTTGAGTCCGACCATCATGTAAGCACGGTTTCGATTGCCCAGGAGCTAAACATTACACAAAAAACAGTTTGAAACCAATTGAATAAGGCTGGATACAAAAATAAGCTCAATTTATGGGTACCAAACGAGTGAACGCAAAAAAACCTCATGGACCGAATTTGCATCTTCAAATCGCTGCTGAATCGCAACAACATCGATCCATTTCTGAAGCGGATGGTGACTGTTGATGAAAAGTGGGTCACTTACGACAGCGTCAAGCGAAAACGGTCGTGGTCGAATCGCGGTTAAAAATAAAATAAAAATAAATAACTGGCCATTTCAACCCTTGAAAGGACTTCGACCTAGCTTCTTATGATCAATTGTGTTGTGCGTGTTATTAAGTTTGTACACAATGGACCGAGAAATGGACCTACAGGCTTAACAACGACTCCAAAAGGCGATGAACGGAATGTTCTTATTCTCAAGAAGCTTTACATGTCATTTTGATTACTCTCTGAGGTTTGCCATTGTCTGCAGAGAGGTGGCGGCCGTACAGAAAATTTATTTTAATTCAAATAATTTTCTGTCGCTGCTGGGATTCGAACCCGGGTCTTCAGGTTCGTTGACATAGCGGCCACGCACTTTAACCAACTACGCCACGGACGCCACAGTGCAAGTACTTCTTTGGTTAAATATTAGGAAAAGCCCCTGTAAAACGTCCTCCGTCCTCGTAAAACGCTTCTCCAACTATCGAGTCAATTTAGTCTTTTCCGTAAGTACACTATCTCCAAAGCTGAATCTTTAAAACTATTAAGAGCCAAAATTTAGGAGTCATACCTTAAGAAACTCGTCTTTAAATACGGAGTGTATTGCTGCACATACATACTTCCGGAACAATGTCTTATTTAGAGGATCTAGATATCTTGAACAAAAACATTGAACTACTACAGCTGTCTCCAGTCGCCAGAAATCGTAACGTTATTGCAAGTCGTTCTCCAGCGCATATTGACTCACGCATGTTAGTATTTTGTTTTTCCCCAACAGTCATTCCAACAAAGTTTTTAAATAAGTCTGGGTCATTTCCTTTGCAGCTTGGAGCGAAGTGTCACATTAAAACCTCTTCCTTCAGCAAAAAAAGGACGAATCCATTCCAGTCTCAGTTTCCTTGGACGTTTGGCGTTCATGGTATTCCAGCGTTCTTCTTCCTCCTCGTCCTCTTGAATCATTAAATATGCCAAATAAGCAACAGTTCCTACTTTGTTGTCTTCCATTTAAAAAAAAACTGGTAATCAAATCATTATGAAATTGAAAAGTGCCAAAATATGTGACCCGGTCTACGAAAAGGGACCTTCGGTGTAAAAACAAGTTTTCGAGAAAACAGCTGTTTGTAAACGTTTAATTGTCGCACACTGAATGGCGTCTGAATTTTTTGGAAAATTCCTGACAAACTTCTTTACGAGTTGGAAACTTCTGCTTTGCGCCATTAGAAAGAGCACACATTAGTCTATCCGAATCGCCAAAAAAGTGAAAAATGATATTTTCACACCGAAGGTCCCTTTTCGTAGACCGGGTCACATATAATGAAACGTAATGACACAGCTCTGGGCAAGTAATTTTTTTTGTGCCGTCTAAATAGTACTTATCCAGTAATACACTTATATATAAATATATTATTAAACACACATACACAACATTATCACAAATAGAAAAAACATAAATAAACCTGAATATTATTACTGTGCAATTAATTTAAGATTTTTAAAATACTGTTGAATGTTTTTAACCACAATTTTAAAATGACTTTGGAAATGTTTTGTTTTTTGCGTCCTCATAGGAGGGCGTAGTCTAGGCATCCTCTAAACTCCTTCATTGCCTGCCCATGCCACACCACTAGTCGACGACTGTCAAGTCACGTACACTCTCGTCTCGTAAAGTTAAATAATGAATTCGTGAACGACTGGCTGACTGACAGACTGACTGGCTGCCACTTGCTGTTGTACATCGTCGTAAATCCGAATTCATAAATGATGTAGTGCTGTTTGCTGTGCCAGTTTGAACAGCGCTTTCGGTTGAATGTCAATAGAACTTCCGTTCCCGTGTAAACGAACAGGGCGAAGAATTTTCCTATTGAATTGTACATACATATTTTTCCATTTTTTTTTTGAGCGTTTAATTGGAGCTAACAAACAACATATTTGTTTGGATTACAGCGCAGAGCATATTGATTATGTTGCACACGTATGGAGAGAATTGTGATCAAAGCGATTGAATCAAAATATTTGACAACAAATATGAACAAATTCTACCAAACGGCAACGTAGGTCTGTCTATCTGATTGTTTATCCCCCGCTGATACATCTATATTACAAAATTAGCCTATTATATATAATTTTAATGGACATTTTTTATGAGCCCCACCTTCTGTTAAAGATTTTAAATAAATACCATAAGTTAAGCATTACTCAGTATTCAAGATATTTCCAGTATCTCAATATTCATAAGGACACCTAGCTGTCTACTGATCAAAAGACTCACAACCAAATTGATCACGTTTTTGATCAATTTGGAAGTCATTCTCCCAGTGTTTTAGATGTACTCACGTTCCGTGGTGCTAACCTAGACTCGGATCATTATCTTGTCGCAGCCAAGACCGGTACACGTCTCTGTGCAACCAAGAATGCATCTAATCCAGCACAGAAAGCTAGACGTCGAAAAACTGCAATCAAAACGAACAGCCGAAAAATTCGCTACTGGACTTTCACTCTTGCTTCAGGAAAGCACTGCACCGATAGACGACCGATCGATGAGAGCGGTATACACACATTTCCCACTATATGCGTACGGCTGCCAAAAAGGTGATTGGCTACCACCACCCTTGCTGAAACCAGTGGCACGATCAGGAGTGTGGTGACTCCACTGCAGAGAAAGATGAAGCCTACAAAGCCAAAGGGGGGAAGAGAGACGCATTTTCAGGTGAATGAAAATAGAGGCAGAAAAGTGTCAGTGCGAGAAAATTGAGATGCATGGTGACAGGAATGAGGTCCTAAAATTTTTCGAAAAATATAAAACGCCTAGCCGAGTAAGAGCCCGAACAGAACCAAAGCGGCTATCGGTTGTCGAATCTGTTTTCAATACAGATTTCAACATGTACTCAATACAAGAAAATCACAAAATTTCTGTGTAATAGAAATTTCTTATCATGAGTATATAAATTTATGTAGTCAGTCCATACACGCAAAGAAAAAAAACGTTTATCGCCAGTTTGCCGCAAACGAACTTCGTTTGTCGTGCTTTAAATCGTTTATTGCAAACGTTTCAACAGTTGTCATAAACGTTGAACGAAAAATAAACAAAATTTTCAGTTGGAAGAAACGAGTCATTTAGTTGCAGGAAATGAATTTCGTTTATCATAAACGCGAGTGATTTTTAAATTGCAGCAATTGAAAACTTCGTTTTTCCCAACTGAAAATTTTGTTTATTTTTCCCTTCGTTGTATAAACAAAACGCTTATAGTTTAGAGTTACTTTTTGGACAAATTGTTACTATATAAGGAAATTGGTAGTTTGCTTAATACGCGGACGAAGATAGCAACAGAGGTGGAATCCATAAGAAGACGGACGGACAATAATAATGACCGAAATAGCTTGCGGTTTATATATATAAGATATATTTTTAAGTTGTGACAACTGAATATTCGTTTGCGGCAAATACAGCTCGCAAACGAAGTATAGTTGGTGAATTTTTCAGTTGTGGTAAACGAAAAATTTCTTTGCGTGTAGGTTTTCCCTCTGTTTAGTTTGATAAGGTAGTCAGACTGAATTAAATATTAATCAAAGATTTTCTAGGAAGTTTTAAGTTATCTATAAGTTTAAGTTATCTATAAGTCTTACCTTTAAGTTATGTGACGTGTAAAAATGGGTTATTCCGACCGTTGATCGGGACGTTTGCAAATGAAGAAACGAATGACATAAAACAGCAAAATCGTATGCAGTTGAGTGAAATCGTATGCAAGGCGAGAAATGTACTGAGTCTATAGGTCTGTTTCCGTACTCGTGTCAAGTAAACTTCAAGTAATAGAGAGTAATTTGATTATCTGTCAAAATGAGAAAATTTGTCAAAAAGTACGGAAACGACTTCAAGTAAAGTTCAAACACAACAGCTGTTCTTTGACAATTGAAATTTAATATAAATTGAATTTGCTAGTAGGTTTATTTTAAAGAATGGAAACTTCAAAGAAGTTGCACGTGAATAGTTCTCTAGGAAGCTTTGCATATTTTAAGACTATTTTTATAAATTTTCTAACAAATTTTATATTTTTTTTCACAACTATTTAATTTTGGCACTTTGACAATCAGCTGTTCGAAGCTCGAGAGAAAGTTCAAGTAAAGTTCGAGTAATAGAGAGTGACCTTTTGCTTGTTCTTCTTCTTTCTCGTGCTGGAAAAATGTATACAGAAACACTGTCAAGTAACTTCCAGTTACTTGAAACGAGTACGGAAACAGACCTTATATTTAATGCACTGAATATATTTCTTATAAAACGTTACAAGAAATATTGATTGAGTACACGTTGCTTGTATTTATTGAAGTATGCAATGTATTCAATACATAATTTGCTCTATTGAAAACATTTTCATTAATTTTATAAAGTGAATAAATGTATATTTAACCAGTTCACGTTCACTAAACGCAGTACATGAGGCTCTCGTTGCGATCTCATACAAGACGCAGGGCCGCATTAAGCAGTGGGAAAGGGTGTGCAACTGCGCCGGGCGGCAAAATGTTTGGGGTGCAAAAAATTTGCCGAATGCATTTTGTTTAAAAAATATTATGTATTTATTAATCCTACCTTTATTTAACAAATGATTTAACTTGAATAATTCAGCGTATCATAGCTTGTATTAAGCCTTTTATAGATATAAGTTTTATGTTGTAATTAGTGTTGAAAATCTATTCTTTAATAATAAGAAAAGATTATTGGACAATCGCTTAACGGGCAGTTGCATACAACAATTTAACTGGAAAAATTTTTGCGACGAATAATTAAAACAATCTTATTCTTGGCATCGAGAGGACTGGCTTTAAGAAGCGATAATAACGTATTTGGCTCAGAATTCAATGGAAACTACCTCGGATGCTTAGAACTTATATCTAAGTTCGATCCATTTCTTTCCAAACATATTGAATAATATGGCAATAAAGGCAGAGGAAATTTATCATATATATCTTCTATAATTTGTGACGAATTTTAACTTTAATGAGGTCAACCATTTTGGAAGAAATCATATTTCAAATTGAAAACAGGAAATATTTTTCAATAATAATAGAATCTACTCCAGACATTACAAACCGAGATAAAGCAGGGAAACTGGTCAAACGTTTCATTGGGTTCATACCGTCTGTTGGTCACAAGAGGTTTAAAATGGACAAATCTTTGATAAAGAAATTTTCGGACTTAAAAATTAATTTTAAATATTGTATAGAACAATCGTATGATAACGCGTCTTATGTCTTATGTTTAAAATGGGTTAAAGCAGTGGGGTCCAAGAAATTTTAAGCGCGGGCCAATGCTTAAAAAAACAAGAAAAAAAAAAACAAAATGTTGCTCATCATTGCGTTTGGCAAAAATCAAATAAAATAAAAAAAAAAAACAATTACAATGCAATAAAATCACATGCCATGAAAAATTACTCGACACAAAAGTGACGGGACAATATCAGCTTCAGCATCGACATCATCGAGTGTGCGTTTATTTATTTTGGCTTTGCATTCATTTGTTTTTGTAAAGTTTGCTGGAAAATGTGCTGAATACTGAACGAGTGCGGTTTGTGTTGTTGTTCTTTTCAAGCGTTCTTTGATTTTGGCTCATCGCAAAGACAAAATTAAGAGAGAAAAAAATTTGTATGAAGGGCCACGCGGGCCATACGAGCCACTACGTGGGCATGTTTGTGTTACAGTCTCGAATCAAAAACCACTGTTCGACAGCTTTTATTGTGCCATGCATCGCATTCTCTTAACTTAATTGGGTCAAATGCTGCAGAAAGAACTCAAGAAGATACTCCTTTATTCTTCAATTTTCAGACGATGATGGAATATTTTAAAAGAAATTATGAAAAATGTGATCAACTCGTTGGTCATCTAGATATGACGTTTGTAAAGCAATTTGCCATGGATACGAATAGATTCTAGGAGCTTTAAACCCAATTTCTGACGATGACGAGCAAAATAAAGAAACAAGGCACGAAGCATTCCACATAAAAAATAAAATTTAATTCCTGAATTTTTGTTTCATGATCTGTATGTGGACCAGCGTCGTCTTAACAGAGAGGCGAGTGAGGCGAGTTTTCCGGGCCGCGAGCTTCAGGGGGACCCGCAAAATTCGAAAAAAATTGAAAAAAATTGCAGGTACACCTAATTCTCTTTTTACATAAATTTGATTTAGCACGAATCAAAAATAGCAATTTTGCTCTCTTTTTACACGAATTTTTTCATTTAACACGACCTAAAAAATGTACATTTTAAACTTCGCATTACGTATTTAATTCAATTCTAATAACAATTTTTTAATATTCGTGCAGTCTTCTTCTGATACTCATCGTGGAAAGACGCGCAATAATGACTAATTGTAAATTGTGTAAAGAACCCATCGTCGAAGGTGGTATTGCATGCGGGATTTGCTCCCATGTGTGTCATGGACATTGTGCTGATGTTTCGGATGATGTCTTGTCGGTCTTAGAGAAAAACATTAACATTTTTTGGAAATGCAATTCATGCACTAATAGCTGTTTTTCTAATTGTTTATTGAAAATGAGTGAAATAATAGAAAACTTGCAACAAATAAATTTATTGAAAACGCCAAATGAAAACAATGCAGAGTGTGTTGATGCTGAACAACAAATACAACGCGTTACTCGCTCTAAATCAAAAGGAAAGACAAAATTACAACCGGTTTTGCTGAGCTCTGTGAAGGTAACGCGAAATGCAATAAAAAATACTGCAGTTGCAGAATTGCAATGCAGGTGGCAGGGGTGTTGACGACGTCGTTCTCCTGGTTGAACCTGAGGCTCCAAGAACTAGCAAAGAAACATTCGCCGCTCAACTTTGTGATTCACGTATTGCGAGAGCCGTTATGAAGCATCCCGTAGAAACTGATGCTGAATCAGTTGTGATTGCTGAATCTGGAGAGTGGACGAAAGTCAGTAATAAGAAGAAAACAAAACAGATGCGTGTTGTTGATAATAATATCAATTTGGAGGAGAGTGGTGTTGAAGTGATTCTCAAGCTGAAATGGCTTCAAGTATCCAGCTTCAAGCCGTCAACTTCTCCGCAATCTCTTATCAACATGGTTGCTAAGAATCTGAAATCTTGCCCTTCGAAATTTGTTTGTCAGAAACTTATTAAAAAAGGTATAAATGAGAGTGAAATTAGCCATATCAATTTTAAGTTCGGGGTCCCTTCCGACCTTTATAATGCAGCATTTGAGTCAAGTTGTTGGCCAGCTGGAGTTTATGTACGGAATTTTCGCAAGATTCCAAGAAGCAATGTTCCGCCAAGGCTAGGTGTGGAAGTTTAAGCTCTTCTTCATCTCCAATAAATAGAAACAGTGCAAATGACAATCTCTCTCTATATTATCAAAACGTTGGTGGCATGAGAACAAAAACAAACGATTTCTTTGTCGCTGCCTCAGAGTCTCTATTTGATATCATTGCTTTAACTGAAACTTGGTTAAATGATTCTATAAGCACTGCGGAGTTATTTACAGATGAATACCAAGTCTATAGAAGAGATCGATCAGAAGCTGAAACTGGACTGCTCAGGGGAGGGGGGGGTTCTAGTAGCAATTAAGTCAAACTTAATATCTAAAAATGTTACTTTAGAAGTTAACAATGTAGAGCAAATTTGTGTAGAGATTTCTTTACCGGATGAATCTTTAACCATTTATTGTTTTGTTTCCTATATACCACCGGGTAGTGATGCTACTATTTATGAGAATCACACTAAGAATATAAGCAACATTTTTGAGTTGTGCAACGATTCGTCCCATATCATCGTTCTTGGTGATTTTAATCTAGGCAACGTTGTCTGGGGCTACTCGCTTGAGGAAAAATGCTTGCTGCCTTTTTATTTAAACAATCTCAAGGATTATGAGACTATAGATTCTCTTATATCAATGAATTTATGCCAAATAAATAACGAGAAGAACGGATTAGGTCGCATTTTAGATCTGATTTTTTTAGATAATGATTTGGTAGGCAGTCTTAGGTTGGCTCAGCCACCATTATTAAATAATAGCGTACATCATAATGGTATGGAGATAGAAATTGAATGTTTAAATTTTAATAAACTTAGTTTTTTTAAAAATTCCACAAACTCTGTGAGAGACTTTGCTTAGGCAGATTTTATTGGACTTAATTTATTTTTTCAAAGTACTAATTGGGATTCTGTTCTCGATTCATCTTGCTTAAAAGCTTGTTATAATGCGTTTACTAGAAAACTTGAAGAAGCGTATGACGAGTTTGTACCGTTGAAAAGACCAAAGCAGGGCAAGAAGCCGGTCTGGTTTAGTAGGCGTTTGAGTAATTTAAAAAATAAAATGTGTAAGTTACGCAAGATCAGCACAACCTGTCCTGATTTGCGTTTTGAGTATTATAAATCTAGAAGAGATTATGAATCCTTAAAAAACTTTCTCTACAAAAATTACTTTTTTTCCATAGAAAGTAATATTAAAAAGAATTCTAAGGCCTTTTGGCATTTTTTAAATGGAAAGCGTAATTCCTTGGGTTTTCCAGCTCTGATGACGTATGAAGATCGTAGTTCAAATGGCGAGAAGGACATTTGCGATATGATGGCAACATATTTCCAATCAAACTTTGAAAGAACTATGCATGTAGGTACATATCATAGTCTTACACCTTTCACAAATCTGGGTGTAATGCAGCTTAGTATTGTTGAGGTTAAAGAACATTTAGCCGCATTAGAAGATAGTAATAAAGTATCACCAGATAACATAACACCTTCATTTTTAAAAAAATTATGTAGAAATTTAGCTGAACCTCTTACCAAGATGTTTAATATGTCCCTTTCATCCGGCGAATTTTTAGATACATGGAAAGTCTCATATATATCTCCGATAAATAAATCGGGCTCGAAAAATGAAGTTATCCATTACAGACCCATTTCAAAACTGAAATTGATTCCTAAAGTTTTCGAGTCTATTGTGAAGAGGAGGTTATATTGGGAAGTAAGACATGGCATCACGGTTGAACAGCATGGATTTGTTAATGGTAAATCCACAATTACTAACCTAGCGTTGTTTGCTAGTTTTTGTCTGAAAGGTATGGAGAATGGTGGTCAAGTGGACGCTATATACACGGACTTCTCAAAAGCCTTTGATAAAGTTCAACATAATGCACTTATAAAAAAGCTAGATAAATTAGGAATTCATTCAAATTTACTAAATTGGTTTCGTAATTATTTATGTAACCGTAAACAATTTGTTAAAATCGGATCAACAGTATCTAAAGTTATACATAATCTCTCTGGTGTTCCTCAAGGGACCCTTGTAGGTCATGTAGGACCCTTATTGTTCATATCATTCATCAATGACCTTCCGGATGTTATTAAAAACTCGAAGTGTCTCCTTTATGCAGACGACTTAAAAATTTTTAAATCAATCAGGACGAGGCAGGACTGCATTTTATTGCAAGAAGATGTTATTTCTTTGTCAAACCGGTGCACTGATAACTGTTTGCACTTAAATATATCCAAATGCAAAAGCATAAGTTTTACTAGATCACCATGTTCTCTAATTAACGATTACTTTATACAAGGTAATTTGTTATCTAATGTGCAAAGTCAAATCGATTTAGGGGTAATTTTTGATAACAAAATTAATTTCAACAGTCACTTTGACTTTATTGTGTCAAAAGCTAATAAATTATTAGGTTTTATTAAGCGCAACACTAGTGAATTCAAAGACCTTTATACGCTCAAATCCTTATATGTGTCCCTAGTGCGATCAACACTAGAGTATGCTTGTAATATATGAAGTCCCTCATATGCGGTTACTATAAACCGTACCGAGGCAATACAAAGGAGATTTACCAGATTTGCCTTTAGAAAAACTGGTTGGAATAATGGATTTTGGCCATCATATGAGCAAAGGTGTCTTCTTATAGATCTAAAAACGCTTGAAGCCAGACGAAAATATTATCTTGTTATGTTAGCTAGAGATGTACTTTGCAACAAAATTGATTGCACCGAGCTTTTGTCTCTTTTTCCGATATATGCTCCTTCAAGACATCTGAGAAGTAGGCAGCATTTTTTTTTAATTTCTCGAGCGAGGACAAATTATAGTAGATCTGATCCTATTTCGTTATCCTGCATTGAATTTAACTCTGTTCATAATGTACTAGATATTTCTCAGTCTCGTGAGTTATTTAAAAAAGAACTACTAAATTTGCTCTAAACAATTAATCGTCATTTCCTTACTCAGTATTAAATTATTATACTTTATTATATTATTATAAATTAGTATATATAATGAAAATGTGTTTCTCTATATATAAGAAATTTAATATTACTTTATGTACTTATTAGTCTAAGAGAGTTTTACTCGATAGATGAAAAAATAAATAAATAAGTAAATAAATATTTTAATTGTACTTTTTAGTTGCCTTTTTTAGATGCCTGTAACCAATCTACTATACTTTCATATACATAGTAGCTATTTTCTCACGAATTTTCTGGGAACCATTCTATCTATATTGATCTTCTGGGACACGTTTGATCATACAAAATATGCAGCTGAAATCGTTTTATCGACCTGTTAAAAATCAAAAAGATCATCCACAGAATGTTAGTTTTCTGGTTATCCTAAAACTATGCTTTCACTTATAAGTGTGGTCACGCAACTGTTGCAGCCCATTTTCGAAATTTTCGTAGAATACATGTATTCTCTACTTGCAAGGTATTACTTGCACTTGTGGACGCAGGGAAAGATTGTGCTAGACAAAGAGACACGTGAAGAAAAATCGAGTGGATACCGCGTGAATCTCATTCGTTTCTCATTGACGCGCTCTATGATGAAATATGATAGGATAGTTTTAAAATATTTTTTCGTAAAAGGGCCCCCAGAGAAAAATTGTTACCGGCCTCTTTAAACCTTAAGACGGCGCTGATGTTGATGATGATTTTGTATTCTTCAAAATGCCGTCCCTACAATTTGTGCGCCCTTCTGCAGCTGCCCCTTGTGTCCCCTCCTTAAAGCGACCCTGTCTATGCCAGTATCATGGAAATTTCGGTTTTTTATTAGAGGCCTGCACAAAAGTTATAAAACCATTTTCTTGAGATTTTTGAAGCTTTCTAAAAAGGAAGAAAACTTTATTATGACAAACGAATGTGAAAATTGTGTACGGGATGTAAAACACGAATTAGTTCCTCTAAAATATTCAACAAAAATACCTGAAAATGTCAAATGGCAATATTGGCGGAAAGTGGATGACCGAATAGTTTTAACTTACACATTGCTACCTTTTTTATCTCATAAATGAATTGAAGGTGTAATTACCTTCTTTTTAAAAATGCATTTTTTTTTTGTAAAACGTGCCCAATAAAATTACTTTGAAACTAGAAAGAAAAATATAAAGGAAAACTATCAACTTATCCGCCAAAATGAAGTTCAAAGTGTACACTTTAGCTACCGCCAAGTTACAATTTTTAACATGCGAAGCCTGGTTGATTGGCGTAACAAAATCATTTACTATCATCAGTGAAAAGTTAAGTCACAACAAATACGATATTTACCGTTTCATAACGAAACTTGTACAGCAGATACAAAACCACCGTGGAAATTTTTAAAATATCTTTATATTCTCAGACGCAAGCAGCAGCACCTCAGCTAGTTTAAAAACAAATTTATTGCTCGGAGCTTATCCGTTTTTTTTAGTTGAAAAAAATAACGGGTGTAAAAATATTGAATGTAAGTATGTAACTACTTTGCAACTTTCCTTGGTAAAGCATAGTACTGTGTTCGGTTGCGTGAAATTTCGCCGGCAACATGCATTTATTTGTTGCGTGAAAAATATAACAGACATTTTGTTGCGAACAAACAGCTGATGTTCTGCTTAAAAAGTTTGTCACAAAAATAATAAAGACAATTTCGATAGTATGGTTGATTTAGACGTAGAATTCCTTTTTATGCAGTTGCAGAGAAAAATTCTGTTTTTTATATTTTGGTTTAAGCTTATTTATAGAACTTCTTATGATTATGTTATAAACTAATTGATATATTTAATAGTTGAAATTCATTGAAAATTTATGTTGCTGCCAATATAGAAATATTACATAGTAGTGATAGCCATCAAGTATCAAAATTTTGCACTCATCTTTTTACTCTTTAATTAAAATAAAATAGTTTTGTCTCCTTTTTTTATGGATTCCTTTGAAAAACAAACTGGTTTTTTGCTTCTCCTGAAAATTTTGAAATTTTAAGTTGTATCTGTTTTGAAGATGGAGTGCGATATACATATGATAAGAATATAGAATTTATTATATCTATAAAATAAATGAAGTTTTCATAGCACAGCGATCATGCGCAGACTCTGCGTAGTAGTAGCTCTGCAGCTACATACATCTGTACTATTTGTTGTAATATATTTGCAAAATTTAATGTAAAAATATTCGGCCCTTTTTATCTTGCGGGCGATAAACAAAAACAATAACAAACAAATAAAACGAAACCAACTGATATGTATCCATCAGAGCTGTAAAAGATTGAATCATTTCGGAATGCACACACTCTTAAATCATTCAAAAGCTGCATCAACCAGATTGCAATCTTATGCTTCTGTAGAGTAAATGAATTACAAATGCACAATTCATCGTTCTTTGAAGATAAAAGAATGCACACCCAATGCTTTATAAGGAATGGGACTTATGAAAAATAACAATCCCATTCTTGAAGGCTTAAGAAATACTAAATATAAAGCAGCATTTTGCATTTTTGTTGTCATTTGTTTTCGACGGCCGATCTTAGTGACATGCTTTTGTCTTTCCTTTGACATTTTCTGGAAGAATAAAGTGCTTATTAACAATAAATATTATTAACAAAATGTATAAAAATGAACTTCTACAATTTGTTGTATATCACCAACCCATCACAGTCATGCCCAACAGTCACACACGCATACACAAATACACACAAAACAACTTCAGACAACAACAAATCTTGCGGCTGAAGCCATCGCCGTCTGCATTCACTAAAATTTCAATTCGGCTGCAACTATCGATGGTTGCAGCTATCGTGGCTGAAGCCATCGGTGGCTGCACTCGATAAAATTTCAATTCAGTGTGCTTTCTTTACGTTTTGCAATTCATGACTTGAAAACAATTTTAATCAGCCTAAAGACTTAAGCCTAAAGAGCTCACACTTTGAATGCTACAAAAAAAGAGTTCAGCTTTTGAATTTTTAAACAAGAGAATGAAAACTGAAAATGATTCAATCTTTTACAGCTCTGGTATCCATATGTTTTCACACGAAGAGAAAAAATTCAAGCATTCTATGCTTGAATCAAGCAAAAAGGCTATCAGTTTACACTTAAGCTTAAATTTCTTAATTTAAGCATTATTTTTCTAAAACTGAGCAAACTAAAAACACATGATATTAAGAAAAAAATGTTGAATTCAAGAAACATTAGTTTAAAACTTAAGAACACTTTTTTAGATTCAAGTCTAACATTTGCTAGAAGTGAGAAAAATTTACTTGATTCAATGACCAATTTGCTGAAAATTAAAATAATTCTCTGCGATTGCTAAATATAAATAATTAATTAATTCAAGTCTTGTTCCAGATTCTAGAATGAGGTATTTTATTCTTGCTTCAAGCAATCAATTATTTTACTCAATTTAAAGAAGAAATTTATTTTGATATTGAAAGCCTTAACAGAATTATTGACACTAATTTTGAGTTAATTCTTTATATGAATATAAGAAATTTAAGTGCTAATTTTCTTAATCTGGAAATTTTTGTTAAAAGTCTCAATTCTAAACCTTTTTACATAGTTTGTGCTGAAACTTGGCAAGTAGCTCATTGTAATTTTGTATGCTTACAAGGTTATAAAATGTATTATAATGAAGGTATGTTAAATAAATCAGATGGAGTAGTAGTGTATATTAGGAACGATATAAATGAAAACACAGAAATTGTTACTGTTGACAGACTAAATATTATTAATACATGTATTACAACTAAAAATGGTTGCAAAATTGAATTTTCTGCAATGTACAGGTCTCATGAATTGTCCAAAACTGAATTTAGTTATAGTTTAAAAAAGTACCTAATTTCAAAGGATAATATCAGAAATCATTACATTTTGGGTGATTTTTATATTGATCTTTTAACTTTAGATAGCTTAACTCAAGATTTTCTGTGTAATTTTCTTGAAAGGGGTTTTAAGCCTGGTTTCCAAAAAGTCACAAGGCCATCTTCAGGAAATTTGAATGGAGGAACATGTATTGATAATATTTTTTATAAGTCTGATCTAATGGAAACTAGCACTTTTACTGTACAAAATTCTATCACTGACCATTTCTCACTTCTAGCGAAAATTGATAAACATAATTTAGTTACAAAAAGTACAAATAATATGGTTGTAATAGACTACAAAAAATTAAAAGCTCATGCTTGTAAAGTTAATTGGAACTCGATCCTAAATATTCAGGAGCCAAATGAAGCTACAGAGATTTTTGTGAAAAATACTCATGCATGTATTGATAATGCTAAAAGTGCTAGAAAAAGGGGACCTAAAAGTAGAAAAACATGGGTTACAAAAGCTATCATAAAATCCTGTGTAACAAAAGAAAAATTATATCACTCTTGTAAAAGGGAACCGAATAATTTAGTTTTGCAGAATAGATATAAGCAATATTCAAAAACACTTAAAAAATTGATATTTGAAGCTAAGAACCTACATGATAAAAGTTTGATAGAGAGAAATTCTAACAATTCTAGAAAACTCTGGGAAATTATCAATTCCAAAGTTAATAATAAGAATAAAAAAGAAACTAATATTAACTACATCATTTTCATCAATGATAACTCAAAAATAACTGATAATAATGAAATAGCAAATAAAATGAATAAATATTTTTGTGAAGTTGGAACTAAACTTAAAAATAAAATTATAGAACCCCAAAATAATTTTTTAAAAATGCCTGCAATGAATACTAAATCAATTTTTCTCAAACCTACAGATAGTACTGAAATTCAGCGAATTATAAATAATTTTAAATTTAAAAAAGGAGGTGTAGATAATATTAATACTAAGGTTTTGAAATGTTTAGAATTCTTTATAAGTGAAGCGCTGGCTCACGTAATTAATTTAAGTATAAAACTGGGTATTTTGCCTTCTGCTCTTAAAAAAGCTGACGTGATACCTCTTTACAAATCTGGAAAAAAATGCTCTCAAAATAATTACAGGCCAATTTCACTGATCTCTTGATTGCAAAAATTTTTGAAAAAGTTGTGTACTATAGAGTTTTTGATTTTGTTAAAACCTGCCATATTATATCGAATAATCAATATGGATTTGTTGAAAACAGAGGTACTAAAGATGCTCTACAATTTGTAACGAATATTTTATACAGTAATTTAGACAAAAGCAAACCTACCATTGTTACATTCTTAGATTTGGCAAAGGCTTTTGATACAGTTGATCACAGAATTCTTCTTGACAAACTGTATCATGTAGGTATCAGAGGTGTTGCACACAATCTACTAAGCAGTTACCTAAATGATAGATTACAAAAAGTAAAAGTAAACGGAACAGAAAGTGAATATAAAATTATTAAAATGGGTGTTCCACAAGGTACTATTTTGGGTCCTCTTTTGTTTATTTTATACATAAACGATCTACTTGAAGAATTAAATAAAGATGAGATCATATCATATGCTGATGATACAGCAGTTATTTCCTCAAGTAAAAGTTGGTTTGAAGCACAGAACAAGATGAATTTGAATTTAAATAGAATTGCTACATGGCTAGCGTTAAACAGATTATCACTAAATGTAGATAAAACGGTATTCATGACTTTTGGGAATTACCGTGACAGTGCTCCAAGTGATATTGTTATAAAAATAAATGATAAAATATTGAATAGAGTTAGTGATTGCAAATATTTAGGAATCAATTCCTAATATTGAACTAATATGATATTGAACTAATAATTAAAAAAACCAAGTATCTTGTTTATGTTTTTCACAAATTAAGGAAAGTAATGAATATTTCCACAATGATAATAATACGTTATGCTTTTTTCCATAGTATTATCAGCTATGGTAACATAGCCTGGGGTGGAGCATATAACAATAATTTAAATCTGCTTCAGGTACTACAGAATAGAATTTTTAAAATAATGAGTAATAATATATTTGATATTGATTCAAAGCCTCTTAATCTTGTTCAAATTTTTTCTGTTGAAGCATTGTCATATCATTACGATGAGCTTAAATATAAATTTATTTCCTCGTCTAGTAGAACTAGAAATAGAGGCATTATTTTACCAAAGATGGAAAAAAATTATAAGCAATAAATGTAGCCACATAAAGGCTATCGAAGTTTTTAATATTTTGCCAAATGAACTTAAAATATTACAATCAAGTAAGAAAAATGTTAAAAAAAGAATAACTTATTGGATCAAACATAGTTTATGAAGTATAATTATATTATTAAATTAAGAAAAACAATTATTTAAAAAAACAGCCTCTATGGTTCAATAAATGTAAAACTTATGTATTTACAATTTATACTGGATTAAATAAATAAATAAATAAATTTGTTGAAATAAATGGTCATTATAAATTAATTTTTCTTAATTTAAGTTTTTAATACTTGAATTGAGCAACTGATGCTTATTTTTAAATTTTCTTAGATCAAGCAAAATATTTGCTTAAGGTAAGAATATTATTTCTTTCAGTGTATAAATGTAAATTTTACATACATATTAATAACAATACGACAAGCACTGAGGAACATATTCGTAAAACGCTTAGCTTCCACCATCGACACTATGTTGCGTTTGTAAAAACAACAACAACAACAACAACAACAACAACAACAACAACAACAACAACAACAACAACAACAACAACAACAACAACAACAACAACAACAACAACAACAACAACAACAACAACAACAACAACAACAACACCAACAACAACAACAACAACAACAACAACAACAACAACAACAACAACAACAACAACAACAACAACACCAACAACAACAACAACAACAACAACAACAACAACAACAACAACAACAACAACAACAACAACAACAACAACAACAACAACAACAACAACAACAACAACAACAACAACAACAACAACAACAACAACAACAACAACAACAACAACAACAACAACAACAACAACAACAACAACAACAACAACAATAACAACAATAACAACAACAACAACAACAAAAACAACAACAACAATAACAACAATAACAACAACAACAACACCAACAACAACAACAACAACACCAACAACAACAACAACAACAACAACAACAACAACAACAACAACAACAACAACAACAACAACAACAACAACAACAGCAACAACAACAACAACAACAACAACAACAACAACAACAACAACAACAACAACACCAACAACACCAACACCAACAACAACAACAACAACAACAACAACAACAACAACAACAACAACAACAACAACAACAACAACAACAACAACAACAACATAAGCAGCTACTGAAGCATTCTATGCATTAATTTTTTTCATCAATGTCTCTCGCGTACAGGGACAATTGCAGCCCTGGAAGACAACATTAACAATGCCATTGGGGAGATACCGGTTGAAATGCTGGAAAAAGTATGCCAAAAATGGAAATCAAAATTAGATAAAACAATTTTTAAAACGTAAATTACAGGTATTAAATCTATATATATAAAAAAATGTTGTCAAATCTGTTTGTGACGAGTGTTTGAGAGTTCGGCTGGGTAAAAAAAAAATCTGCCGATACCATTTTGTAGGGTACGTTCTCTAGATGGTTTTAAAAAAAATTGTATGAAAATGACAAGGGGGCGTGGCACCTCCCATACAACCCAAATCTACGGTAGCGAATAGCTCTGAAGTTATAGTTCGCATAGCATCGGAATTCGGTGTTCTACCTTAATTTACAAGAGCCGTTCCACAGGTAAAATTTTATGGGCGTTGAATGTGGGGCGTGGCACTTTTTCAGCAGACCAAATTTTCGGTATAACTTTCAAGCTATAAGTCACACATCAATGAAACTTGGTAGGAGCGTACTATTTAGTCGCGTCCTTCGACTAGCAAAATTTATCAAGTATAGGCCAAAGGGGTGTGGCACCGCCCATACAATTCAAATTTATGATATCGAATAGCTTTGGAACTAAATGCCGTATAATAATGAAATTCAGTATGGAGTTTCCACTTGGTGATATATTTATACTATAAAACTGGGATGGGCTTTGGAAAAGGGGGTGTGGCTACGCCCATACACTTGAAATTTTTGATATCAGATAGCTTTGGAACTAAACGTCGTTTAACAACGAAATTCAGTATGGAATTACTATTGGGTGATATTCTTCTACTAGAAAACTGAGACGTCATTGAACAAGGGGTGTGGCTCCGCCTATACAAGCTAAATTTGCGATATCGAATAACTTTGGAATTATAAGTAGCATAACCTCGAAATTTGGTTATCAATTTACACGAGTCGTTCCACTTAGAGATAGAGATAGAGATAGAGATAGAGATAGAGATAGAGATTGAGATAGAGATAGAGATAGAGATAGAGATAGAGATAGAGATAGAGATAGAGATAGAGATAGAGATAGAGATAGAGATAGAGATAGAGATAGAGATAGAGATAGAGATAGAGATAGAGATAGAGATAGAGATAGAGATAGAGATAGAGATAGAGATAGAGATAGAGATAGCGATAGAGAAAGAGATAGAGATAGAGATAGAGATAGAGATAGAGATAGAGATAGAGATAGAGATAGAGATAGAGATAGAGATAGAGATAGAGATAGAGATAGAGATAGAGATAGAGATAGAGATAGAGATAGAGATAGAGATAGAGATAGAGATAGAGATAGAGATAGAGATAGAGAAAGAGATAGAGATAGAGATAGAGATAGAGATAGAGATAGAGATAGAGATAGAGATAGAGATAGAGATAGAGATAGAGATAGAGATAGAGATAGAGATAGAGATAGAGATAGAGATAGCGATAGAGATAGCGATAGAGATAGAGATAGAGATAGAGATAGAGATAGAGATAGAGATAGAGATAGAGATAGAGATAGAGATAGAGATAGAGATAGAGATAGAGATAGAGATAGAGATAGAGATAGAGATAGAGATAGAGAAAGAGATAGAGATAGAGATAGAGATAGAGATAGAGATAGAGATAGAGATAGAGATAGAGATACAGATAGAGATAGAGATAGAGATAGAGATAGAGATAGAGATAGAGATAGAGATAGAGATAGAGATAGAGATAGAGATAGAGATAGAGATAGAGATAGAGATAGAGATAGAGATAGAGATAGAGATAGAGATAGAGATAGAGATAGAGATAGAGATAGAGATAGAGATAGGGATAGAGATAGAGATAGAGATAGCGATAGAGATAGAGATAGAGATAGAGATAGAGATAGAGATAGAGATAGAGATAGAGATAGAGATAGAGATAGAGATAGAGATAGAGATAGAGATAGAGATAGAGATAGAGATAGAGATAGAGATAGAGATAGAGATAGAGATAGAGATAGAGATAGAGATAGAGATAGAGATAGAGATAGAGATAGAGATAGAGATAGAGATAGAGATAGAGATAGAGATAGAGATAGAGATAGAGATAGAGATAGAGATAGAGATAGAGATAGAGATAGAGATAGAAATCATTTCCGCTACGACAGCAACGCGTCGGGTATCAGCTAGTAAATAAATATTTTTTCAATTTTCAAAAACCAAATGCTTTAAAAATCACCTTTTACATGTTAAATTTATAACATTTTTTAAATATTTTTTCAATAAAACAATTTCAACTTACACTATTTATGTAAAAGTGTCATATAAAAATGACATCAAATGAGAAATTCCAAGCTTGTGGTGATTTCTCATCTGCCGGATTTTTTGGTCTTGTTGGCATGATACCGCTTGCTGTATCGGAAGCTTTTCCATGTGGCCTTGCAGTCTCCTACTGTAAAATAAAAGAAACGGTACAAAATTTTTTGTTTTTTTAATAAATAACTTACCACTCTTATTTATTTCTTCACTAATACTTTGTTCTTTTGTTTGCACGCATTAAAAAAAAAAAATTAAAGTTTTTGACATCCTCCACTTTTCGTTTCATGTTGGCCAGCAAACATTTTACGCAGCAGGACAAGGTACTACTCTAGCGAACAAGTGAAAATTTCCACACTTGTACGCAGCTGTCAGTTATTGTATGGAGTTTTGCGTGGAATACGCGAGAAACCGAACAGAGTACTATGTATGCTTATAGGTGAAGTCGATGGAATAGGAGCTGTTATTAAAAGAAAAGTTTGCCAGATAACAAAAATAAGAAATAATGTTTTACATGCATATGGTAAAACCCACATATGTATATATTGATTATTTGTTATTCAAAAAAATTAATTAAATAATCAAAATAAAGTTTGGCCCATGGGGGGATCGAACCCACGACCTTCGCGTTATTAGCACGACGCTCTAACCAACTGAGCTAATGGGCCACTTAGTTCTACTTATTTTTACTGAAATTTTCAAAAATATTCTGTTAGTTATGCAAAGTCATACATGTTTATTATCAGCCATTGGCCATGTGGTGGTAGCTTATTTTTAAATTCCATGTTGTTTATAAAGGGAACATTTCCGCGCGTGACTATAATAAGTCTCTGGGGTGCAACATAAATCGATTTATACTTGAGCTATGTAGGTACTTTATACTAAAAATTAGTCTAATCAAAAGTGAACCAACTACTCTAGAAGTTTTCCGAATTTTAAATCTTTTACAATAGGCCATCATTATGTTTTTCCTTGAGGGGGGAAATATACCCAGAGGCCGAAAAAAAATGGTCATGTTTGTGCATTTTTTTAAGGAAACCTAAGGGATATTTTCAAATGAGGGTTTTTATACCTTAAAATATACACATTCAAGAGTATGTTTAGTTTTTTTTATTAAAAATAAATTAATATTAAGGGAGATACAGCATTTTTTGTAGAATGCTCTGAAAATGCGGTGACCAAGATTGCTCCTCCTAAATTCAACTGAAACAAAAAAATGAAAAATATTATTAAACTAGATGCTTAAAAATCGTACTTGTCATAGCCGATTTTGAAAATATTGATTTTTCACAAAATGGCGAACTTCCGAACGTAAATTAACGATTTTCTACCAAAAATTCATCATTATTTTGCCTATAAAAAATTAACGAAGCTACGAAAAAAAAAATCCTATGACAAGTACGGGATTATTATGTGCAAAATAAGGCTGCAAAAAAATCAAAACGATCGGTTCGCAGAGTTTCGAGAAATCTTGGTCACCGACTTTGAAAACATTCGAGAAAAACGCGTTTGAAAATAAAGGCCAGCACTGCGCGCTCTAGAAGGCGGTTCACTGACTAGGCTATAACTTTGTTATTTTTTGAGATATCGACTTGAAATTTTTACCACATATTCTTGAGACTTATAGCTTTAAGAAAATTTTTTGAAAAAAAAAAGTTCTGGGTATATTTTTTTATACCCGAACTTATTATTATTATTATCCCGAATTTTTAATTTTGGGATACTCTTAATATTGAATAAAACACAAAAATAAAAAAAAAATCTATTGTGTCGACTTCATAATTAGAGGAAACAGCTCCAAAGTACTGACTTAAAATAAAATTAAACTCCTCCAAACAAAGTTAATGAAATTAAAAAACCCACTGTGTAGATTTGGGTAGTTCGCGCATTAGTTCTTTCATTGACCTGATCAACTAGATCACTAGTTCTTTCAGTGGGGTGAAGTAGGTCCAACCAGATTTCAAAAAGTTTAAAAATAATTAAAAAAAACTTGAAAAGGCAATCAATTATTTTCATCGATAAAAACTATTTTATCTTCGATCCAAAAGTCGATGCACTCAATCACTGGAATTGAAGGAGCTGGAATTTTGGGGACTCTTCAAATTCTTCAACAGATTCCATGTGGACCTATTCAGGTGTATTCTCATTTCTTATGCAAAGAAATTCGCCTGGCCTTTGAGAGAGTACCTGTAAAGGCTGCACCCGTCCAGCACCAAGTTCAGTGTTTTTGTGAATATGATTCCTTAAAATTGATTTATTTGAATAATCATTTTTGTTCCGATTTATTTAAACCTTAAATGCCCAGTTTATATATTTTTGGAAAAAAAATTTGTTTACGAGTTATTAAAGAAAACATGGTTGTATCCAAAAAGATACAGTGGGCATTCCGACGTATACCATCAATCAGCGTGGTAGGAGTTCAAGGCAAAAACGTGGAAAACGATTCTTTTTATGATAACTCTAAACTTGTTTGTTAAATTATACTCTAAAATTTTTAATAGTTTAAAAGGTATTTCATGTCAAAAAGCGAACTTTCCGTAAAAATGAAAAAAAACTATTTTTTTAATTTTACGGTCAATATTTCCCAAACCAGCAAAGTTATGCCAATAATGAAATTTTTGTTTTATATTTGCAATTTTCTGAGTGAAACTACATATCCAGCATTTTAATTTTTGCAATATTTTAAAATAAATAGCTTTTTTTCTCGGTTGTATCCAAAAAGAAACACTGGGCATTTGAGGGTTAAATTAAATAAAACTCACTTATGAGAATTCATATTGACACTTGTCAATAGTTAACCGTCAATTAAGACGTTTGACCTTCTAATGAATATGTAAGGATGGACATTTCTTTAAATGAAGGATGTATTAATTTCGATTTTTTCGAGTTTTTTTATGTTTGGTCACTTTGCTACATATGAGACCCCCTTATCATTACTTATCGTAATACATTTTAAAACCCCTCCTCCCCCTCTAAATTGGTAACGTAATTTATGAACGACCCCGTAGTGTGCAAAAACTACATTGTTGTATAGGAAAAAGTGTAACATGTGCGAAACGCGTGGAATTTTTTTCAATGGAAATAGTAAAAAAATTTTTTTCGATCTGCTTTTCCATCTCAATATCCAACCATAACAGCATTTTCCGCAAAAATTTCTTATATTAGAGTCTGCATTGAAACATATATCAATATTGTTACGCACATGCTACATATTTTCTTAATTTATTTAACTGCTCTTACCACGGTATGTCGTTGATAATTATTTATACATATCGTCGTTCGCAAATTATTGTGTTCTATATGACAAAAATGTTTTTTTGGTAAATCAAGTTTAAAGTTTAGTAAAAAACTGAACCGAAAAATCTGCCGTGATTTTCTTACCAATGAAAGTTCAAGAGTTTGTGGTTTTTTCTGTCAAAAAAAATGTTCATCCTTGGAAGCGTTTTTTAGAGTAAGATGCGTTTAAAAAAAATAATTTGTTCTATATGCACTTATTTACGAAACTATTCTTGTTTTATAGCATATAGAACAAAATTTAATATGTATTGGAGAAATGAAAAGCAATGTGATTTCACTCAATAAAAACTTTATTTCATATATTATAATATTAACTTAATTTTAAACTTAATCTTTTACATATGTTCTTATGAGTCCACTTAAATCAATACCTGTTAATTTCTTAAAAGGTAAGTTTCGACTACAAAATCAAGTAAAAAATTAATCTAATTTATTTGACCAAGTTCATGCTTGATTTACGGAGATTTTTTAATTGAAGCAAGTTTGTTAAAAAAACGAAGACAAAAAGTTGTACCTATATTTTAAATTGTATTAAACAAATTATTATGGGTATTCACGGGTTAATGCGAAACACAGTTGCGACGATGCGAAAATGCAAGATTGCGAATTTTTGCTTCATTCCAACAACAAACACATTAGAAGCAATTTTGAGACTCTTCTTGAATTACGCACTGCTCAAACCTATTGCGAAAGCGCACAAACAGTGATGCGAAACAGATGATTCTTGTTATGGGTGTTTTCAAGCATAGTTGCCATCTGGGTAGAACTTAAAAAAGGCTAAGTTTGTACGTTGATTTAAATAAGTTTTTGTTATTTTGAAATAAAGTGGCAATATATTTCTTTCCGCTATCGTAAAGTTACAATATTGATGTTCACGCGTTAGTGCGAAAAATATGTATGTTGCATTTTCACATTCTTGCAATTCGCATCAACCCGTGAATACCCCTATTGTAGTATGCCACTGCATCAAGTGATAAAAAGTTGTATAAACTTTTCACATCATTTACTTTCTCCAATGATATCTTCTTTTCTATTGCTTATCCATTCTTATCCTTAGTATTAAGCTTTTTTTAAACGTTGTTGTAAAATTAAACTTCTAACCTTATGTTATTTATGATGGGTATTTTCTTTTCGTTTTTGTTTCATTTTATTTACCAACTGCAATCTAAAGCGGGATTTTTTCTTTTTTGTTTCATTTCATTTGCCAAGTGCAATGTGAAGCTAAGAAAAAAACCAGAAAAAAATAAAAAAAAAGCAAAATAGAAAGACCTCCAAATAAAAACTTTAATAACTTTATTTAGACTTGCATATAGAACAAAATAAAAAAATATTTTTTTTACTTAGTATTTTTGCTTCGTTTTTGTTCTATATGCACGATTTTTTGCATATAGAACACAATAGGTTACGAAGCTTGTCACAACAGTGTTGTATAGCAGGGATTGCCAAAGACTGATTTTTGAAGAGTGCAACAACAATTATAACAAAAAACCAACAACATCAACAAATCGTTCGATACGTAGTACAATAAGGACTAAGTAACATAAAAAAACACAAACAAAAAACAGTCGGTGACGAAACCATACGCAAAATTACCAACAAGAAACCTTCAGCGTAGCAAGACGCGATCGCATGCGCTATTTATACCAACAACGACAAGAATAAAAAACAACAAACACACGCTGTACGGTTGCGGTGCAGCTACGCCTGTGAACGATTCGGCGAATTACAACAATCATAGAAATATTGAAGTTGTTGTAATAGAGTGGAAAGAGTGGAAAGAGTTAGGCGATGGCAATCGCTGTTGTATAGCACAAAGTCGATGTCTCATATTTCGAAAACTATAAAAGATAGAAGCAAACTGATGACACAGATCGATAGATCTCGAAAAATTTGCCTATATACCAGTCTTATCTCAATTTTTTCAATTTTGTGATATAGCACACAATAATTTACGAACGACGATATATATGTATGATTTTTAGGAAAATATTAATAAATTTGAAACAAATATTTTTTTTTAATTGTTGTAATAAAAAGCGCATGCTCTCACGGCAAATATCAAAATAAAACTGCAAAATTTTTGCTCAACTTATTCACCACGCAAAAGTAAAAAAAACAAAGAAAAACTACCGTTATCTTGAAGAATTCAACTTAAAACGTGTTATCCGAATTCGATAGAATATATTTTATATGATTTTCCTTCCCTCTTTACAATTTGATTTTTGACCTATGAGGTTGACTTTTTGGTGGAATTCGTGATATATAGATAGATATATTTTTAAGTTGACAACTGAATATTCGTTTGTGGCAAATACAACTCGCAAACGAAGTGCAGTTGGCTAATTTTTCAGTTGCGGTGAACGAAAAATTTCTATGTGTGTATAAACTTAATAACACGCACAACACAATTGATCATAAGAAGTCAGTGATCAATTACAGTCATGACCAGTAATTTATTTTATTATTTAGGCGTAAGGATGATTAGTTCCCGTTGGATATCCCATAATTTGACGTTTGCTTCTTCCATCATGTCTTTCACCACGAAGCACAGTGGTAGAAATGGCCAATCTAGCTCCGATTAAATCAAATTTCAAAATCTATTTTAACGGAAAAACAGATTTGTATTTGATTACTAATACATCAGATAGATCACTGACATTTTTCATTTTGTTTTGCTCTCAATATTCGCACAGCTGTAATGCTTCAAACACAGCATATGTTGCACCAGATGCAGCCAAAAACCTTTCCGCCTTTTTTAAGAGCAGCTGCAATTGTTCATTAAATTTCTCAAAGTGATTCTAAAATTCTTTTTAATTTTTTTATTTAAAGTTAAAGGAGTGTATTAACGAAAAAAAATGTGTTTGTGTCCAGTGTTTGTGTTTCGTGTTTTAGATTTGTTGTTGTTTAAAGTGCTAGTAAGAATTATAATGTTTTCCAATAAATTCACCTGTTGTAGAGGTAAACTTCTGTGATTCGAATGCAATCGATCTAATTTTATTTTTTTTAATTAATGTAGAGTGTTGTTATGTGAAATGCTTAAAATGAGATGGACGTTTTTGCAACTTTTTTATAAATTAATTTTTTTAGTTACAATGTCGGTATCTAAACGAGCGCTATTTTTGGTATGGTATGCGGAACATGACGCTTCTAAAAAATTTTCTGCCGTGGAATCCTCAATCGAAATATTCCACCGATATATATTGAAATATTGAGGATCAATGCATTGAAATATCCAACAGGGTAAAAAATTTCACCACAAAAATAAGCATGAAATGGAGACAAAGCCACCGGGCTCGGATGATTTTTGAGAGAAATAACAAGGTCTGGTTAGATAGTGAAATTTTATTGGTAGGCCCAACCCCAAGTACTGGGCGACCCAAAATAAGCTTCACGGACTTATACGAATGTGGATTATCAACTTTACATGCGTGGATTCGCTTCTTTGAGTGTATTCTGCATATCGCTTACAGAATTCCAATTAAAAAATGGCAGATTCGCAGTTGTGATATGGCGACTGTTGATAAAAAGAAAACTGAAATACAAACAAATCTGAGAAAAGAAATGGGTATACTGGTTGATATTCCAATGCCTGGATCAGGCACAACTAATAATGGCAACACATCCAGAAGATTTTTCCAACAATCAAAATTGGCTGCTCAAGGTGTTAGCAGTTTATTAATATATCGTTTCAGCGTTATTTTACGGACAATGGCTTCTGGATATGAAATCAATACGGACGCCTTTCAGCAGTACGCATACCAAACATCAACTATTTTTGTTGATTTGTATCCCTGGTTTTATATGCCCTCATCGGTCCATAAAATTTTAGTACATAGTGCAGATATTATTAAATATGCTTCCCTTCCAATAGGTATGATGTCAGAATAAGCTCTCGAGGCCAGAAATAAAGACCTTAGAAAATATCGCCTACATAACACTCGAAAAAATTCACGGAAAAACTCAATGGAAGACTTGGCACATACACTATTTGTTTCAGCAGATCCTTTCATTACCATGTTATCGAAAAGTTCCTTGCCCTCTTCAAAAAAGGATGATATTATAGATAAGGATATTATTAGTCTTCTTTGTAATACAGGTGAAGAAAATAATATGTCATATGATAGCTTATCAGATACTGAGTAGAGCATTTTAATCTGAAAATTAAAAAAAAAATATAAATAAAAAGCTTATTGAAAATATATGTTTTGCATTAATTTTGATTTATTCCAATGTTATCAATTTACAAAAAATTTGCAGCTTCACAATATCAGCCTTTTTTTATGAAATATATGATGACTGAATAAGGCCTAAAATAGTTATTTCAACAGAAAAAAAAAAATTTTAAAAAATATAAAAACATAAAAAATTCAAATAAAAAAAAATTTAATATTAAAGTTTACTATATTTTTAGCCCAAAAGAATAAGAAACATTAAATATATTTACTTCATCATGTTTTTCTGAATAAAAGAAATAATGTCTAAAATATGAAAAAAAGGTTCAACTTTCACATAAAAAATAATATATAAATATATTTTTAAAAGATTTTTTTTTTTGTTTACCATTGTAGATTAATCTGTTTTCAACTAAAAAAAAATATTACACAAACAAAAAAAAAATTCCCTAAGCGCTATTAATTAAACGCCGCTAAATAAGTGTTTTCGACCACTGTGCGAAGTCTGCTTCTGATGGTACTCTTTCTGCGTTCCCTGTCATTCTCTGTGAGCTTTTCAAAATCGAGCCTAATTATTGTGTTTAAAATTGAATCTCAGGTTATGAAATCTGAGGTTAAGGAAATTGAACTTTTGAGATGAGTTAATGTACAGACTATTCTCGATAAATTAAAATCCCCCAAAATGGAAAAGTGACCGTTGTTATCAATCAGTGAGTAAATATGCAATATATATTATCAAAGCGGGCTGCATAGATCGTTTCAATGCTATTTGGTGGAATGTATGATGGTCGGATAAATAAAGAACCGAATAATGTTGCATCCATTATTTTAGATAAATTATGCAACTGCATAAAAATTCGACCTCTAAACGTAAATATCGAAAATACTAAAAAAAAAATTTTGAAATTATATAAAAAACTTCCGCCCCCGGGTGGACTCGAACCACCAACCTTTCGGTTAACAGCCGAACGCGCTAACCAATTGCGCCACGGAGGCGATGTGTATAGTGGAATCACATATCGTTCAAATAATCAGCTATGTTAAGACCTCGCATAAAACAAAAATGAGAGAAATAGAAGTATATTTATAAAATTAGCTTGGAATGTTTTTCTTTAGACTTTTATTTTCGACATAATCTCGAATAAATGCAAAGTTTCATTTTTTTATTGGAATGATTGTGTTTTTATTGGAAGGTGCTGAAAAGAAAAGAGAGAAAAGCTGGATTATTATCATGATAGTTTTTATTATTTGGTGCTTGTAATTATATTGTATTCGAATTGAATTAATGACCTATTATCATGGGCGTCCGCAGGAATTCGTCGAGGGGGGCAGGCAAAGGTATGCATTGGTGTGCACGTTTATGAAAATGAGCCCGGAATGTTACCTATGAAATTTTATTGCCTGAGATTTTCTGTGCAAACTTTGTTAACATTGTTATTATATAAAAATTCATATTTTTCAATTTAACTTCCAGTATAACGAACTTTTAGTTTACAAAATCATATTTAAATTTATTAAATGCATTTAAAAATATTTAAAATAATTGTCGTTCGTTTTTAAATATAGTTAAAGATCCGTGCAGACTGAAAAGGATATTTTCAAGGTATTTATTTTATTTTATTATCATTTAAAATAGCTTTTTTAATTTTTTCTTTTTTTCGTATGAATGTGTGTGTGTGTATAATTTATAAAAAGAGTGCATGATTATCTTGTGTTTGTATTTGAAAAATTTTTTTATATTCGTTTTTCTTTCAGTTATGAACAGAGCAACATGCTTAATGTTTTTTTAAGGCACTATTACCGTCTAGAAATTTCAAAAAAAGAATTTTTGTGTTTTTACATTTTTAGATTTTTTATACCTTCAATAATAACTGTCCAAAATATTAAATCGTAATTCGAAGCCAGTGCCGAGATATAACGACTCAATTGAAGCGCGCTCTCGGCTCGCAGGTGTAAAAAAAACTTTACACGCATTTTTCTCGAGTTTAGGTTTTTTTAACTGGCGGACAGTCAATCTCCGGATCTACTAGGCCGTTATTAATAATTTTTGCAGCATTTTGTTTGTTTTTATATCCTGTGTGAAAGTTTACCACAATTTGACCACAAAAAAATATATAAAATTTTTGAATTTGGAAAAAGGTTGAAAAAAGGCGATTTTTTAAAAACGTTTTGAAATGTCCGCCATATTTTTAGCAGCAATGTTTTTTCGAAAAAAACAATTTCAGCGCGCTATATTAAATGTACAATTAATAGAAAATAAAAATAAAAAAATTTTTTCGTAATCTGCAAGAACTGTTTAATACTGTAAAAAAGTTTGATAAACATATATAATAAAGAAAGTGAAAAAAAATTGTTGAATATATGTTAATTTTTAGCATTCTAGACGATAATAGTACCTTAATTAGACATGAATGTTTATTATAATTTTAAAAATTTCTTTTGATTAGCCTTAGTTTTTTTCGAATGTGTATCATTCAGTCCATAGAAGGTCGGCAGAATAATTTTTATTTTTAAATTCTGTTGATGAACTTACTTGGTGCTAAGCTAAAAGAATTCTTAAAGGAAACCCACGCGCCTACACGGCTGCAACCAGGCATTAGGTAATAGGTCGTTTTCCACTTTTTTCATCGGGTTGAATATCTATTTATATTTTTTCGGCTTCCTTAGTTCCTATTGTTAAGCTCCCACTTAGTATGGGAAAATCCTATCCTAATATCCAACATTTTTTTCATTAAACCCACCATTCTCTTTTTTAGATGAGCTAGGTTTATATTAATATTTATTCAAACAATTTTATTATTTCAGATATTAAATTATCGGTTTAATTTTTATTTTTATTCATTATTATTATTTATTATACATTGTTTTCTATTTATAGTATATTATTTACTAGCTGACCCGGCAAACGTTGTTTTGCCCAAACTTAATATTCGATGTTTGTATTTTTTCAATAGATGAAGGTAGAGTTTTGAAAGACAAACAATTACCAAATTCAAGTCTATTATGACCAAACCCGTTTGAAATATAGCATTTTCATACATTTGTGGGCGGTAAAAAGGGGTGTGGCAAACTACATTTAGAACAGAGCAGACAAACTAAATTACCAAATTGTAGTCTAATACGACCAAAACCGTCGACACTATAGCATTTTTATTGATTTGTGGGCGGTAAAAGAGGTTGTGGGAAAATTTTTCTACATAATGTCCTTCCTTGGGCCAATACAAATCCATCGTGCTGAAAATTGTAAAAATTGAACGACCAGTTCTCGAGTTATGCGCGTACACACAGACGTCAGTCTCTTTTATATATAAGACTAGCTTTTCCCGGTGCGCTTTGCTGCACCTTATCTAGATAAGTACCGGAAAATGTTGCAATGCTTTCAGCGTTATTATTTCTAAACCATCTTGTACTCGAAACATAGGGGTTTCGTAATTATACGAAATAAATTAAATCATAAGTCAGTCATAAATTACATGACGGATTTTCAATTTTTTTTTTACCCCCCTCTGGTACTTTTTGTAGTGCATTTCAAAAACACTCCCCTACACCCCTACAACGTAGTATATGAAATAAAAAATTAAATGATTAAAAAATATTCGAAAATCGAAAAAATAACTGTCGAAAAGCAAGCAAAGAAAAATTATGCCCTTACTACACTTGCCAATAGTTAAAAGTCAATTAAGACGGTCAAACATGAAGATGTAAGGATGAAAATGGTTTGAAATGTTGGGTTGTATTAATTTCAATTTTTTCGAGTTTTTTTTATTTTTGGTCACATTACTATATCTGAGACCCCCTCCCCCCATTCGCTACTTATCGTAACGTAATTTATGAATGACCTCATAGTTAGCAAATTTGAGCTAAATCGGCTCAGTAGTTTTGGAGTCTATAGCAGCGTTCTCTATTGCAAATTTTTTGCATTTTTCATTTCCCAGTACCAGGATATTACCAAGTAGTAACTACATTCTTACTTCTATGTTCTTTGTCTTTTACTTCCATAGCTTTTCTGTGTCATAAATTCGGCTTGTATGGGTTGAGACACACCCCCTTGTCCAATGCACGTCACCTTTTCTAGTAGAAGGACATCACCAAATGGTATCTACATTCTGAGTTTCAATGTTCTGTGACTTTTACTTTTATATATAGATTATTTCTCTTTAGTTTCTTCTTTCTTTAATTTTATCGCTACTTATTTTTTATCATACAGTTATTTTTGGTATTTTTTATTTTTTTATACATTTTTTATTTATTATATATTTTATTACAATTATATATAAGAACAGATTAGATTTTGATTAGTAAAAATAATTGACAGTAGCTAGACTTGGGATGAGAATGATTTAATTCTCATTTCAAGTAAACTAATACTCGGTGAGAGTAAGTTATTTTTGCTCTCACTTTGAGTGTAGTTAGACATCGTTAGACTCAGACGACTAGACAACGGACTCAGACAGGACTTGGTGGCTTTTTTGAAACCGACTCGTCTCTAGCTCCTTTTGGCAAAGTGCGTTGACACTTTGTTTAAAATTATCAATATTGTTTTTAAGAAAGGTTGCGGACCGCCTCGCAACTTTTGGGAGGAACAAAGTGTTCATTTGCCATTCATACATCAGAGAACTTCGTGTTGATTTCTCGAATAACATTCAGACTCCACATATACAACACAATTAATAAAAACGATAGTTGCACAACAGACGATAATTAGAGAACAAAATCGGATGTTGATCGCTACTCAGGGCTGGTTATGCAAACGTAACGGAGCGTGTCGTAGAGCTACTCAAATTGAATGAGCTATATGAACAAGGCACATAAGTAGTTAATGAAATCTTAACAAAAAGTGACAAAACTTAGATAAAACTAAGTTTCGTACCATCTAAGAAATCAGAACTAAGAGCTTAAAACTTTGTAACATATAAACAAAAATGTAAAATATACACATTGGAAATAAAAATATATAAAATGTTTCAGTTGAGGGGGGCAAGTGACCCCCCCCCTGCACCCCCTGTGAACGCCCTTGACTGCATTGGTTATATCTTTATAAAAGTATAAAAGGCATTTAAGTTATAAAAATGTCTACAAGGTGTTCGTTTAATATCAAAAATAACCTTGATTCAATCGAGGGTTTTTGAGATTAATCCACTATTCACTTACATTTTAATGTTTCTTTTGCCAGCAACATAAAATAAGCGCCCAACAACTGTTCTTTGTAATGAATGGCAGATGGTTTTTATTAAGCTCTTCCTTCTCATTTAAAGCGAGCAAAACTATTGCTTATTTTCAGGGCTGCCTTAAGCCATCTAGCGCCCCTGCGCACACAGAATTTTGGCTGTTCTAAAAACAAACAATCTACAGGTTGGGCCATCTAGTTGGTTCTTTTTAAATCATAGGTTATTTTGACATTGACAGCTGTTTCCCGCTCGAAATCTTTACATTAAGTCAATATTATACCTTCGCGGAAAGAAATGAGCCGCTTAACGCTTGAACAACGTTGGGAATTATTGGAAACTTATTTCCAAAGTGAGTTCTGTGTAGCCCAAACAGTGCGTTGTTTTAAAAGAAGATGATTTGGACGAAAAATCATCTTTTCTTCTCATCATTTGTATCTCGGTGGCTACGTTAACAAACAAAATTTACTGTCAAGAAGCCGATGTATCCACAGAGAGTGATAGTTTGTTGCGGATTGTGGAGTTTTGGCATCATTGCACCATTTTTCTTCGATAGTGAGGCTGGGAATAACGTTTCGGTCAACGGTGGGCGTTACAGAGCCATGTTAACCAACTTTTTTTTACTGAAATTGGAACCTGTATCTGGTTCATACAGGATAGCGCTGTGTCACGCAGCCCATGCCACAATCGATCTTTTGCGCACCAAATTCCCAAATTGTGTTGTCAGCCGTCTCGGCAATGTCTATTGGCAGCCTCGGAGCTACGATTTGACCCCTTTGGACTTTTTTCTTTATGGGGAACCGTAAAAAACCGATGTTATGGCCAATATTATCCAACCAATCAGTGAACAACAGCTCGAAACCATCAACATGGTCTTGAAAAATTGGAGCTAAGGCAGCCACTTGAACAACGTTGTGTTTAATAATTTATGTGAATGTTTGCTCTTACTAATAAAGCCATACACGCAAAGAAAAAAAAACGTTTATTGCCAGTTTGCCGCAAACGAACTTCTTTTGTCGTACTTGGGATCGTTATTTGCAAACGTTTCAACAGTTGTCAGTTGCGAGAAACGCGTCATTTAGTTGCAGGTAATTAATTTCGCTTGTCATGTACGCGAATGATTTTTAAATTGCAGCAATTGAAAAATTGTTTTTCCCAACTGAAAACTTCTTTTGTTTTTCCCTTCGTTGTATACACACAACGCTTATAATTCAGAGTTACTTTATGGACAAACTGTTCTATATAACCACATTGGTAATTTACTTAATACGCGGACGGAGATAGCAACAGAGGTACGATGAGCACAATTCATAAGAAGACGGACGGACATAGGGGGAAAGACAATTAATATAAAAAATAATAATGACCGAAATAGCTTGTAGTATATAAATATATATAAAATATATTTTTAAGTTGACAACTAAATATTCGTTTGTGGCAAGTACAACTCGCAAACGAAGTTTAGTTGGCTAATTTTTCAGTTGCGGTGAACGAAAAATGTCTATGCGTGTAATATTTACATGGAAAAAGTCTAATTTTGTTAATTTATTGCATATAAAAAAAGACTTGCATTTGGCCCACCCTGTATATACAACATTTTTTTATTTTATTCGCAAAGGTGCAACCTTCAAAAGCTGCCACCGTGCAGGTGGAAGTATGCGATGATTATGCAATAAACCTGAACCCCCGCATTGAAACTTCGTCCCTTTATAAACACCGTGGTACCGCCGCAGAGCATGACTTTGTGGAGCATAGGAAGAGCACTAAGCTGAAAGCACTTAAAATCTGTCTCAGATAGAAGTTAACTGAGCCCGGACTCTTTGGGCCAATCGGCAATGTTCGCGATGCGCTGCGCTCTTTTTGCGGAGGTCTATTCAAGCGGTCTTGCCACTGCAGCATGCTTCTTTCTCTAGCAACTTACTTGCAAATGGACACGTTGTTATTAGCGGTCAGCAGAAGCGTCTCATGCACGAGGAGGTTGATGGGTATCGAGCTTGCTAGGAGTAGTGCTGTATCTTCGGAAACTGTTCTGAAGACACAACATATCTTGAGTGCGCCAAGTCTGTACACCGATTCAACACTTCTGCGTTTAGATTTCGTCTTTATTGCTGTGGCCCATGCCGTTGACCCATACATCACGATGAATCGTACTACATTAAAGAGTAGCGCCTATATTTCATGCTCGGGTTTTATAAGCCCCACTGACATAAGCCTGTTAAAGATAGTGTCAATCGCAACATGACTGATCGTCTCGATTTCTTCGAGGTGTTTTGCAGTTGCCACAACCGCTAGGTTGTCCACAAAGGCGACGATCTTGACGCCTGTACATATTTAAATAATGCATATTAACATTATCCACGCATGAGTATCAATTTTATTTAAATATTTACGTGGATAAATCAAATATTTTCCCTACAACTAGTTTTTTTCCCGTATTTGAATTTTATTTATACCACACACGTACACACATATTCCATACAAGCAAGCAGCAACAGCATCGCACACGTGCACACATATTCCGACAAGCAGCCACAGCATCGCACTCTGTTCTCTTGCAGTTGCAACCTTAGTTCTTATAATTCTCATTTCGTTTTTGTTGCAAGTGTAGTATAACAGGGATATTTGGCCGTACGTATGAGCGATTGCGTGCTGAAATAATGCAATTATATGTAGGGTGGAGTGACAACTCGACATTTTCCCACGAATGTGTCGCACCGATTGTCATTTGCCTGCATATTTTGCTTTATTAGTTTGCTTTATTATTCCCATTAGCAGAGATAATGAGATGGGAAACTTCGTTTCTATTGTGAATTCTGTTGATTTTGACAGCTAAAAATGCTTCTTTTCCAATTTTTTATGCAATCACGTATTGTATATGTGAGTTCACCTCATATTTGTCAAAAATAGGTCCTACACCCAAAAAAGTCTTGCATATTTAAAAGAAAATTGTTTTTAGCTGAGCAAGAATATTGTTAATAATAGTCAGTAAAGATCTTTTGTTAATATAGAAATGTCAGTATTGTCAATCTAATTTATGGAGTTGCTTTGATAATACACAAAAATATTTTTGATAGAAAAAAATTGAATATAAAATAAAAACACTTGTTCTATTTACAAGTGCTGTTGTTAGCAGAAAAATGTAATTCAATTTCTTTCAAGAACAGCTATATCTTTGTTTTAAAAACTCTGTTCTAATTTTTAAATGCATGAATTTGTTTGAACAAAAATTGTAGGTTAGTTTTTCCCTAAGTGTACACTGGTGGCTTAGCTGTCGAAAGTGAGATAGTCACCAGCGCTCATGTCCATCCAGAGGTGTGAATTCATCGAGAATCCATCGAGAGGGGTGAGTTTGTCATGAAATTTTACTAACACATTTATAACATTTGCATTAGTATTGACTGCATTTTAGCATATGGCTATCTCCTTTTTGCCGAAGTTTCCAATCTCTTTATCTCTGCCATTAGCATGGTTACTTTATTTTCTTTTTTCGTTCTTTAGTTTTATACTATTTTTGACATATGGTGTCATAATATTGCACCGACTGTTAAAAATAATATAATATTAAGGAACGAAAAAAGAAAATAAAGTAACCATGGTGTCATAATATTGCACCGACTGTTAAAAATAATATAATATTAAGGAACGAAAAAAGAAAATAAAGTAACCATGCCCATGCCAATGGCATTAATGGACGCAGCTTGTGAGAAATATTTGAATATATTGTTTGTTAATTTCAATATTTTTTATATAAATTTCCTTTAGGTGTGATAGTTTTATTTTCAAATAGTAAATTTTTAAAAGATATTTAAAAAATTCGTGCATAATTTTAATATATTTTTTTATTATTTCTGTTTAAATATTTTAATATTTTATTTAATTAAAAAAGTTTTTAAATGAATTTTAAATATTTACGTAGTCGATTTATGCAAATGCGTTATTGGTGCAAAAATGACTCGCTTTTTGGATAAATTAAAAAAGTTTTTGGATAAATTTAATATTTTTTTCCCTTAGTGTAGGAACTGCGAGTCTGAGAACGTCGTCAAACATAACGTTCCACAATGAACGCCCTGGGATCGAACCCTAAGGGACACCACTGGAGACTTTATACATCTTGATGCCTTCGTCTGTTGCGTACTCTTCCGTCGAAGTAGTTCACTATCATCCTAGAGACGCTACCTCTCATCCACAAACGTCTCACAAAGTCGTATATATTGACGAATCAATCGTTAACCTATTTTTTTTGTATTGTTCCAGACGTTGTCAAAGAAGGACGATGAAGTACATTCACTGGGATAAAAGTTTCGATTCTAAATTTTTATTTTAGTTCTATATGGTGCAGAGTGTCCAAAGATAATCATAAGTGAGTTTTCTTACTTTTAGAAAGTGCAGGACACATAAGTTCTGGACATTTTTTTTTTGGCTATTTTCAATGAAAAGCCAGATATAAATCCATTTAAAAACAAGTTATATAAACTCAAAAAAAATCTCATTTCTGAAATAAATCGTTCTATTTTCCTGATAATTATGTTACCGAAGTGCAGCCTTGGGGGCCCCCGAGCGCCGTAGGGCCTAGGGCACTAACCCAGCAAGCTTATGCGTAAAGATGAAGGGCCTGCTTGTGTAAAGGAATCTAACTATTGATCAATTAGTCATAATCAGATTAAAAAAAGTTTTCTAGACTATTAAGTCAATTCAAAGTTTTTGCAGATACAAAACATTAAGGCGCATAAAATGTTCACATTTCAGTCACTTAATGACCGGAACGTGACTCACACACTACAACAAAGACAAACAGTTCGAGTGCGTTTATTTATTTTATGGTTCCGTGTTCTTCTTGGGCAGTTTTCTGCTTCATGTTATACGCTACAGTGAAACAACTCACCCCCCAAATCTGACTCCTACATCAAAACAACACTGCGCATTGCCACAGCTTGGCTAAATTTCTTTCCTTCTGGTTAGAAAATGTCACATAATAAATGATTTCATCTCTAACATCCAACGCTGTTACGGTTGTCCTTGGTTTTTGAACTCGTTCTTCTCTCGTCCTGTTCATTTAGCACGATTTTCTTGTTTAAATTTAGCTGGCTTTACATTTTCGCATTATGTATTCCGGAAGTTTTCATTTTCCTCCTTGTTGTTCTTGCTTGGTTTGTGTTTGTTTTTTGTTTTTTTTGTTTTTGTTTTTCTTCAACATTTAATTTCAATAAATTCATGATATTCAACCGTTGTTACATTTTGGCTGACTTTCCCTGCCACTGCGTCAATTTTCTGCCACCGCGATGACCTCTTTCGTAGTTCCTTATTTTATGGTGAGTTTCATGTTCTTTGCTTTCACTCTCCGCCGGTGTTTCTTAGTCTATCGTTAGCCGCTGCCATCTCATGGTTTTTAAAATGTAGAAAAAATAAAAAAAAAACAAATGTATTGCCTTCTATAGGTGTTTGTTAAGCGTTCCCGAAAGTGGTACCGTAAACGACCTTTTCTCTTCTTTTTTTCGTTTTTTTTTTATTTTTTATTCTGTTACAAACACTTTGAGGTTGATTAATTTTATAAATGTTGAGAAATTTATGCTTGCATTACAAATAAATTCCGTTTAAGTGATGAAGTTCGGTGACATAATGTTTGATGTTGATGTCAGTTAGTAATAAATTTGGTGACATTTGTAGAAAAAAAGGTTGTGAAAAATGTTGCTTCTGCACTAATTCGGTCTTTTTATATACCATTCTTCAAATGGTTTGTACTGATTTATTTGGAAATGGAATAAACGTTTCAGTCAGACGATTTATTGAGGGACTTAAATAAATTGAGGTCAAGAAGGTCAGAAAGGCTTTATTTTTATTACTAACACGGTTGAGGCTGAAAAAAAAGTAAACAACTAGATGAAATGGAAATACTTTTGAATACATTGATTAACCTTCACAAGAGCTTTGAGTCAATTTGACACAATTTGCAAATATATGTCGACAAAATCAGTAGACAAAATTATCCTTTTCTTTGAAAGGCGTTTATGTGCCAAATTGACACAAAGCGGCTACTTTACCTGTAAAAGCCTTTATTTTTAGATGGACAACATGTGAATTTGTTAGTTACTTGATTTTTGGGGTTCAATGCGTGGTATTCCATATATTTCCTTGCATCAAAATATTTAAAACTAGCTGTGATACACCCGGAGTTTGCCAGGAACACTGTCACTGATAAAGTATTTGACAAAAGCGTATATATTTCCGCCTTAAGAATGGGTGACTCCACTCTTCCACGAAGATGAAGATGAAATTGAAAATGATGAAGATGATGAAGATGATAAAGGTGATGAAGATGATGAAGATGATGAAGATGATAAATATAATGAAACTGATGGAGATGAAGATGAAGATGGAGATGAAAATTTAGATGAAAATGAAAAAGAAGATCAAGATCAAGATCAATATCAATAACACTATCAAGATCAAGAACATGATCAATATCAAGGTCAAGATAAATATCAATACCAATACCAAGATAAAAATCAAGATAAAGATCAAAATCAAAGATCAGGAGCAAGATCAAGATAAAAAATCAATATCAAGATCAAGAACATGATCAAGATCAATATCAATATCAATATCAATATCAATATCAATATCAATATCAATATCAATATCAATATCAATATCAATATCAATATCAATATCAATATCAATATCAATATCAATATCAATATCAATATCAATATCAATATCAATATCAATATCAATATCAATATCAATATCAATATCAATATCAATATCAATATCAATATCAATATCAATATCAATATCAATATCAATATCAATATCAATATCAATATCAATATCAATATCAATATCAATATCAAGATCAAGATCAAGATCAAAATCAAGATCAAAACAAAATCAATGTTAAGATCTAAATGAAGATCAAAAGAGCAAGATCCACATTTTTTCTTTATTAAAATATAAATAAAAATCAAGATCAAGATTAAGATCAAAATCAAGGTGATAGTTAAGATCAAGATCAAGTTTAATAATCCCAATATATTATTATAGAAAATGAAGATCAAGATAAAAATCAAGATTAAGATCAAGATCAAGATCAAGATCAAGATCAAGATCAAGATCAAGATCAAGATCAATATCAATACATAGATCCAGATGAAGATTAATATCAAGATCAAGATCAAGAAATAGATCCAGATGAAGATAAATATCAAGATCACGATCAATATCGAGGTCAATAATATTAACAACAAGTTCAAGATCAAGGCCAATATCAAGATCAAAATCAAAATCAAGATCAAGATCAGGATGAAAATGAGGATGAATATCCTCATAGATTAATCCTAATAGATTATTATAGAAGATGATAATGATGACTATCAAGATTAATAATCATAATAACTTTTTCGTGTATTGCACAATGGTCCAAGAACCAGATTTTTGTGGCATTAAATCAAACAAGGCACATAGAGCGCCCAAACTTCCCACATTTACCATTGTTATTGTATTAATCAAATATGTATGAAATGGCCATGATCGATTCAATGCCACGCCCACTGTTTTAAAATTCTCTAAAATGAGTTGTATTAGAGATTCAAAATAATATTTTGTGTGTGTGTGAATGTTACATGAAAACAAAGATGTGCACAAAAAATTGGCATCATCCACCCACTGACACGCCCACACCCACCTCCCATGGAAATCATAATAGAGGAACCCTATATTTTGATTTCTATATGATTTATCAACATGCAATTAGGAACAGGAAGAAATGGAATCGAAATTGAGTTGTAAGCCAAAATTGGGCGTGGCCAGCTTACAGATTTTTGATCTTTTCGATTTTTTGACATGATAAATATTTTTTTTATTTTTAATATCTACTAGCAAATACCCGCTGCTTCGCCGGCGATAAAAATATTGAATATCATTAAAAACTTTAAACCTTAAAATTTAACAACCGTATGAACGTACGCTGAAGTGGGAAGAGTGTAAATAATGCTTTGTGTATTAGATAAATTCAGTGACTTCTAATTTATTTGTCAAATTTTCGCCAATATATTGATATTAAAACATCAAAAGTTTTGCACTGAAATAATTGTCATTTTATTATTTGTTTTTTTTTTTACATATTTTGAACTTTTTGCTAAATTTTCTTGATTTTATTTTATTTTTTTTTAGAAATTTTTTATATTTTGGATTTTTTTTGACATAATTTCAAAATGTTTGAATTATTTTGAATAATTTTAATTATTTCTGACAATATTTGAGCTCAAATGAGAGTTAATAATTGTAAAATTGCTTTATGAGAGGTTTATAGCACGTTTCAGCCATTTTTAAAATTCCTCTAATTTATAAACAAACATTATCAAACACTTTTTGACATTTTGTTTGTTTTTGATACATTTTCAATTTAATTAAAAATAATTTGATAATTTGATATAACTTGATAAAAAAATAAATAAAAATAATTTGATACATTTTTGACACTATTTGTTGTGCTCAGATGAGAACAAAAAATTTTTAAATTGCTTTTTCGAGGGTTTATTGAAGGTTTCAACCATTTTTAAAATTCTCTGATTTGTCAAGCATTTAAAAGAGATTTTTAACGATGTTGAACGTTTATGAATAATGTATTTAAATTTTTTCGGTTTTTTCCCTATGAAGGTTTTATAAGAGGTTCATAATTTTTTATGAATAATTCTAGCTAAAGTAATAAAAAAAAAGATACAGTAGTTTCGACTATGTCGTAACACAAGACGTAGAATTAGTCAATTCGCTTTTGATGACATCTTTTTTAAAAACTATTTAGCAAAATATTTATTCCATACACCTGAGCATATGACCTTTAAGAGAGTGCCGGAGGGGGTTAATATGTATCACCGACCCCCATTACTTTTGCAAAAGGAATATTTTTGCCTTTGACACCTATTCCCTCGGACCACTCCTTAGGGGGGCTCCCATACAAATTTTATGGTTTTTGTTTATTTATTCCATACACCTGAGCATATGACCTTTAAGAGAGTGCCGGAGAGGGTTAATATGTATGACCGACCCCCATTGCTTTTGCAAAAGAAACATTTTTGCCTTTGACACCTATTCTCTCCGACCACTCCTTAGGGGGGCTCCGATACAAATTTTATGGTTTTGTCGATAAAACCGGAAACTGTCGATAAATAGGTAGCACGTTTAAGCAAACAAAAACATCAAATTTTACTGAATTTTTGCATACACCTTAAGTAAAATAAAATAACCCACCTGTGAAAAGATCACAACCATTACATGTGTGCATCCAAAGATATTCGGATTCAAAGATTACCAACGGTGGTAACTTCGTTAATGTAAGCCCTAGCGCAAAATCATTCAAATGAAACTTATAGACCCAACAATTTTCTTCAAAATTGTCTTTAACATTTAAACCGAAAGAGTTACCGTTTTAAAGACATGCGCTTAAATGTGTAATTACAACATATATGAAAAATATATGAACTTGAGAAGAAATAGAAATAAAAAAAAATTTTTATTTTAACCGTTTTAATTTTTGTATATAAATACCGACACCTGATCACTATCAACCACCCTACTTACCTCCGAGAATGACGTATTCTACGTCAAAAATAACTAAAGTAATAAACTTTCTGTATCTTCTTGATCTTACCATTTGTTTTTCATGCATTGGTACACTTTTCCAAGCACTGTGACTATATGAAAATCTCGTTTATAAGTAAAAATATCAGTTCGGAGGTAAGAAAAATACATGACGACCTTATCGATAATTGTTGTTTTGAAATTAAATATATTTAAGCCGAAAAATTTCATCAAAACATTTCAACAAAACATCGACACGGAATTTTTGTCGATGCTTTTATAATATGGCAGTATTTTTACATTCAGAAAGGTGGCAGCATTGGTACCGCATTCAATACATGTTGCTGTCTTTTTTTCTTTTTTGTGGACCTTTTGAGAAATGTATACTTGAATGTAATTTTTTAACTTTGTCAGAAAAATTAATATAAGATTTTATATCTCGGGTACCAGAAATGGTACCGAAGAAACTTTGCTCAATTTGGATTCTTTAAATATTCCTGAACAACACCCCGTCTAAAAGTTTTAATTTAAAATACCAGCTTTATGGTAATTTTATTTTTTACTTTGATATTTTTTGATGAAATTGTTAAATTTCATGTCAGGAAGTATTTTTTTTTTTAAGTATCAAAATAGAAAATAAAATCGTGGCTTTAAGCTGGTATTTTAAATTGAAACTTTTAGACAGGGTGTTGTTCAGGAATATTTGAAGAATCCAAATTGAGCAAAGTTTCTTCGGTACCATTTCTGATACCCGAGATATAAAATCAATTTTTTGAAAATGTTAAAAAATTGCATTCAAGTATGAATTTCTCAAAAATAGGAAAACTTAAATGCGAAAATGATGATAATTATTAAATCGCCAAATTTAAGGAATACGTTGACACTATAATTAAAACCACCAAAATTTAGACTATTGGGTAACAATCAAAAGTTCTGTACTATCTCGATTACAACTTTAGCTTCGAATCAGAGATCTGCAACAAGTCAATTGAAAATCAGGTAACTTGAAAATAATCAAGCTTCGACTTGACTTGTAGAAACTTGATATGTTTCTACCCTACAAACCTCGACTTGCTTCTGAAAAACGAATCATAAGTCAGACTTGATTCTATTTGTTTTCTACCCTACATTAATTGGTAGAAAAAACCAAGCTTTCTACTTTTCAAGTCTGTTTTCAAGTCTATGCGACTGCGCTGCCGCAGAAAGCCACTGACGAGCGTTGGATTGTTTTTCGTTCGTTTTATTTATGATGTGGATCGTAAACAGTTATTGCGTTGTGGTTTTTTGTTTGTTTTTTTTTTTTTTTTTGCTGTTTATGTAAATGCGTTGTGCTCTTGTGCTATGTATGGGGCATTGTTTTGATCGTGAAAAATGCAGCATCTCGGTTAAAATAAATAATGGAGCAATGAAATTAAGTGCTTGCGATTGGACAAAGCACAGTGGTGTAGATAGGATATTTCAAATTTAATTTAATGGTGTGTAGGAAAATGTGACTGCAATCGAAAAACGGGAAGGAGAGATGTTAAGACTACATATGGTAAAAAAATAACTTCAAATATTTTTAGAATGCTTTAATATTAAACATAAATTTTAGAAAATCATATAATTGACACATTGAAGCTTATTTAATTTAACTCCTTCTAAGGAGTTTGAGCTTGTCATGTTGACTTATGCTTAAGCGCGTAAGCCCTGGTATAATAATACCAGGTAGCATTGACAACTGCTTATTTTCTCTTCTACAAGAAAACATCTCCTGTCAAAAACAGCTGTTGTTTTTTTACTTCAGCGTTTTTCAATGACCGATTGTGAGCGCTCGCTTTTTAAGTATAGTTTCGACAAGAAATTTCACTCTCAAGCTGTTAAATTTTTATTTGGCCTCTCTTTTTCTTCAGATGGCCACCATATTGTTTTTTTTTTTGGTGGAATAAAATTATCCTAGTTCAGGCGATAGCCACTTAAGCACGGATTAATTTGGTTTTCTTTTTTTTTTTCTCGAATGTTCCAGACTGGTGATATCCTGCACACCGTCAATTTTTTTGCATTTTTTCAAAAAAAAAATATCAAATAACGTCAAAAACCATTTAAAAAATGTTGAGACAAATATTTTTTATTCTTTAAATGTTAGTTAATAAATGTGCAAAATTTGAAAAGATTTCTTTTTTCCTTCTATGAAAAAAAATTCCCTAAAAACATTTTGTTTTGAAAAAATTTGTAACCTATATGCCCCCTTAGGTAAATTATATGATAAAAACAATGTAATAATTATTATTTATAAATTACGAATACAAATAATTCGACTTACATTTTTTCCTGGTCCCATTGTGCCTTAACGTTTGAAAAAAACTTCACTGTGCACACCACCACAACTCAAAACGCATCGTTTAACACAGCACTCACATACTCCACTGTACTCGTAGCCCTGAAGTCTTATAACAACAACCAAGAAATCTGTTTCAAAACAAAACACACCTAAAAACAAAAAAACAACAACAAAAACAAAAAAAAAACAAACACTTCAATCCAATGTTTTAAAGTTAAACTGTTTTCTCAGCTCAGGAGACGAACTTGCGAAACGAAGTTTGCACTGACAACACGAAGTTAATTCTATGAACTTCGTAAACAGACTTGAAAATAAACGATTTGTAGGCAAAATAATTGCTTTTTCCCTACATTTCAAGTTTCTACATTTCAAGTTTTCTACATATCAAGTTTCTTACATATCAAGTTTTCTACATTTGGCGACTTGATTTTTGCTGCCTATGATTTGCGCAAACTTGTTGTTTGCCTGCCTCGACTTGCAGGGAGTTGAAAAATTAAAGGAACTTGAAACAGCAAATGAATCCATTCATGCAGATCTCTGCTTCGAATATCCTTCACACATGACACTGTGGATAAAAATCGTGAGTTGCATCGTGTTTAGCTATATATTGTAATTTTAATCCTATACCTAAGGATTATAAGCCGCGGCAAATTGTGGCAGGAAAATCAAACAGCATCATAAAGTGTATAATTCAAAGTTTCACCACATATATAACTCTTTGACAATACCTGACAATATCATTACTTTCCCAGCAAAAAATCCCTAACCGATTTTACCAACACTTATAAAAAAATTTCAGCTTTTCATCAACACATTGAAATAAAATTTTCTCCTAACTTCATTTGAATTAGACAACTACATATTTTTTAGTTTTGATAAAGTAGTCTTTCAGTCTTTTGAAAAAAAATTTGTTGTTTTGAAAAAGGTGATATTTGTTGTTTTGAAAAAGGAGAATTTTGTGAAATTAGTCAAAATTTTAAAAAGAAAAAAGAAAATGAATAACAAAACAATTAGCAACGAAAAGTCTTAATGTATAAAACGCGAAAAAATGATGCAAAAAGGGATTTCAGTAGAAAGTTTCAGTGCTAAAAAAAAATGAAAACAAATAGTGAAAACTTCGACTCATCTTTGGCAATGATGGGGAAAACGATATTCACCACCCTATTTACGTGTGCGAAAGAGACGAATGCATATTTAAGCTCTTGTTGGAGGGAGATACAAGGTCTCATATATGTTTACACCCACGGGGAACTTTCGGTTAATTTTTTCCCGATGCTCATACAAAATTAACTAGTAAAATCCGGAAAGATTACGGGCTCATATACCTCATCATATCAAAAAGCATATGTTCATGTATTACAACTTCCAGAGCGTCATAATCGGAAAGCATTGCCACATTTAAAAACATATATACACTTTTATAATGTTTAGACAATCTCTGTCTAAATATTTTTTATACCAAACTTAAACAATAATTTTTTGTATTTTCTTCCACTAAAATGTATCAGTTGGACCGTAGTGTATTGGCGCGAAAATAGACCAGTCCATCTACAGGGTTGCCCGATTCAAGTGTCTCATGACTGAAACACATTACCGCTTACAGTAAATACTTTCAAATTGGCATACTTGTTTTCTGATATGGCAATACCAAAATTATAGGCAGAAAAAAAGCGCAATCTTTTCTGAAATGGTAAAAACAGCCAAGCAGCGGTTGGCCCGGAACCCCCGCCACAGTTGCAATAAAATGACCGCTGAAATGAAAGTGTCACGACAGAGTACAGCAAGAATATTTATGTAAAAATGAGCTGAAACTTAAGCCCTACAAAATTCAGAAGTTTCACGGGCTTTCCGAGAAGCAAAAAAAAAAATAAGAAAGACTGGAGAGAGGTAAGGAGTTGATGCTGCACCTGCACGCAGCTGGTGAGTTGCCAAACTTAATTTTTTCTGATGAGGAAATTTTCACTATTGAGAACTTTGTGAATAAGCAAAATGATTGTATTTGGTTAAAAATGAAGTCTCCCGAGATTTGTAAGGAAAGATCATCTACCAGAAATGAGTCACATGCCTATGTCCACTTGTTTTTATTGAGAAAGGAGTGAAAGTAAATGCTTGAGAGTACCGGGAAAACGTTATGGGAGCTGTACTGAAGCCCTGGGCTGATAATAAATATAACTAGTAAGAAATGATCTTCGACTGGGCCGAAGTTAAAATACCCCCACGGCCGAACCAAAGTATATTCAAAGTCTTAAGCAATCAATAAAATGTTTATCTGTAAAAACGTTTTCGTTATAGTTTTAACAGAAAATATTCGCTTTTGTTTTTTGATAAAGTCATTTTGTATGGGAGGTAGGCGTGGTTTTCATCCGATTTGAATTTCATTTGAATTTCATACTCAGAGTGCAAATTAAATATGAAACCTCATATGCGAAATTGCAAGTCCATATATTAATTTTTGTGGAATTCTAAGAGATTTTACCGTTTCGATAAAGCCACTTTGTATGGGAGGTAGGCGTGGTTTCCATCCGATTTGGCTCATTTTCGAACTTGTTCTTAATTTTTTAGATAAAAACTTAAATATTGAATTTCGTGATGATAGCTAGAAAATTACGGCTGGAATCGTGATCACATACAGACGGACAGACGGACATGGCTAAATCAACTCGGGTGGTGATGCTGATCAAGAATATGTATATTTTTCTATACCCGCCACGCCTCCTTATGGGCGTTACAAACGGAGTGACAAAATTAATATATCCCCATTGACTTTTTTAAACGTAGGGGTATAAAAATCTACTGTATACATTCCAACAAGATTCAGTACCGTCTCACAAGGCGAAAATTAATCAGGAATGGCTAAGAAACAATATTCCCCGGTATATCACTGCTAAAGAATGGCCGTCAAATCCACCTGACGCCAACCCTTTGGACTTTTCCATATGGAGCATTTTGCAGAGTAAAAATTCTTCTAAAAAATATGAAAGCGTTACCTTATTCAAGCTTGTAACTCCTTCTACAGCAGAATTAATACCATTATTAAAGCCAAAGGTGGTCCTATTGAAAAGGTGTTATGAAGTTAAGATCTTCAATGTATTCTGTAACACATTAATTAAAAGAAAATAAAAGTAGCAAGAAACGCAAAATTCCCAATGTTTTTTTGATGGGACACTCGAATAGGTCAACCCCGTAATGTTAGCTTTTGTTTTTGAAAATTTTCGAGAGAAGAAAACAAGGGTCCAGAACAAGTCTCATCATGTCACTATTGTGATTTACAAAAATAAGCGTCTCCTAATAGCGAAAAAAATTAAACGTGAAAGTGTTATCCCAGCCCAAACTTTACAACACATTAAGCGTATTCTCGCAGTATTTGGAGTATTTGAAAGCAGCATTTTCAAAAATTTTGGATTTTCTTATTGAAAATGCTGCTTTTATTATTATTCTTTCTTCACGTTATTATCTAATTTGTATTGTACCAGATGAGCGCTGTTATTGGAGGATATTGAATGAATTGGATGAAAATATTGTTGTCACTCTGTCGAACCGCTGTGGAATTGATGGCACTGAACTGAGCCTTGCCGAAGCACCAGTGGTCAACCACACGCAGTGGCGTTCCTAGGCCCGGTGACACCCGGGGCGGATACTCATGGTGTCACCCCTATAAAAAATTTCTAAATGCAAAAAGAAAGCAATTCGATGAGATTAAGTGTTTTTATTATTATCTTTATGTTTTTCGAAAAAAAAACAAACAACAAACAATAAGAATTTGTAAAAAATAGAACAAAAATATTACATTTTCAGGTGACTACATATTTAGATATGTAGGCATAAGGTAAAAAAGAAAACTTATTAACTTCGCAGTCTTAAAACTGACGGAACAAACACATTACATTTTGAGGTACATACACTCACCGAAACAGCTTTATGTGCCTTAAGAAACAATTGAACTCCACTAGGGTAGATTTAGGTAACTGTAAAATCTGAGTATACAGAAAATTTGTTTGTTGTTTAATTATTTGTTGTTTTAACACTTTTTTAAATTTTGCTCTCTTATGGAGTAATTCTTTTTAAATAATAAACGTTGTCTCATGACCATTGAAAGAAATAGCTATATACTCACACAACTTTTTTTAATTTCTTTGTGCAATAAAAATAACAGATAAAAATTGTTTGACATATTGAGATTTTTTTAGTAATTTGTATGACCCCCATTATTTATGATGACCTGACAAATGTGATTAGGCATTGACCTCACTAGGTTTTGTAAAATAATATTGTGAATTTTTACCACTCTTCTTTTATTGCGTTTTTCAGCTCTTTTAGACTACAATGGAATGGAATTGTCTTCCATTTTTGTAAACGTTCTTTGACAAAATACCCCAAAGATTTTCCATCTGATTTAAGTCAGGGCTGAGAGCAGGCCATTCCAATAATGGTATTGATCGCGATTTTAGTAAGTCTTTCGTGTGCTTTGCGCAGTGAATAGATGCATTATCCTATTGAAATGTCCAGTTATCACCATACAAATCACCAGCAAAATCTATTAATTCACTGAGCAGTAACTCCACATAGCGCTCAGCAGACATTTTGTTTAAAACAAAACATATTTTAGACTTTCATAAGCGAACCACTATGAAAGTTTCTTCTTAAGCATGTTTGGCGAGGTCTGCCATCAGGACCGTCGAAATTGAATTTTTTCTCATCACTAAATATGATGTTTTGCCACTCTTCTTCCCAAAATTTCAATTTTTCTGCAAACTTTAATCTTGTGCTCTTATGGCGTTTCAGTAGCATAGGTTTGGATCATGATACAATTACAAGGTAGGCTCATATTGGAGAGCAGGGTGCGCTAGTTGTCAAAATCAGCTGATAGCTTTTAGTTTTTCTTTGTTGTTGTTGTTGCTTTTGTCGTTTGACGTTTGTGGCTTCTACAGCTTTGTTGTTGCAAAATTTCACAATTGAGCAGCCATTTTAAAATGAGCATACCTTGTAATTGTATCATGGTTTGGATATCCTTTTTTGATACTTTATGTTACTGTCTTCGTTTAAAATTTTTTGTACTCTTCTTTGTGTAATATTTAGTGAGAGTTGCTGCATTATTTGCTTGGCGCTAATGTTTTGAGTAACCGCAAGGTGCTTACTTTCTCTTTTGTCTCTTTCACTAACTTTCAATTTGGGACCAAGTCTCTTCGTTGTGTGACAACTGTCTGGGTTTTTTAAAAACTTTCCGATAGAATTTCTATGTCGCTTTAATTTAGCAGCTATCTCCATCACTCCCATTCCCGCCTCTTTATAGGATTAATACGGAATTGTTCGATTTCTGAAAATGACGTTCCTCGAGGCATTATTGTCTTTGAAAATATAAAAATTAATAAAAATATTAAGAGTTAATGAAAATTTTGTCCTAATTTTACCTCTGGTCTTCTATATTTTTTATTAAATATTTTTGATTTTTTTGCACTGTTGTTTACAACGCACTGCACTCTTTAAATAGTTTTTTACAACTAATGCACATATAGCCATTTCTTATAGCAAGAAAAAGACAAAGTTCAACATTTGAAGATTGCGGTACAATAAGAGAGCAAAATCCAAACAAGTTTTATTTCAACAAATCATAGATCAACAAATAATTTTTCTGCGTACTCAGATTTTACCATAAACTTAATCTACACTAGTGTACAAGTGATAAAGCTCATATATTGTTAGGCACATATAGCTGCTTCGCTAAGTGTATTTGTATATGTAGGTATAAGGTTAAATAAATAAATCTTATTAATGGCGATGTCTTAAAAACGAACTTTTCTTACTTTAAGGGCCGTTTTCTCATTTTACCTATAAAGTTGACTTTAGCTAAAGTTTACTTTAAAGTCCTCTTTAGCACATTTTTATTTTCATATGTTGTCTATATTGTTATCGAAATGATAACGTTACCGAGAGGTTTAAGCTGCTTGTAAATATTATAACACGAGTAAAATTTGAAGTGCTGCCTTGGTGAATGTAAACAAAAAATAGCTGTTTCATTGTAAATTCAATTCATTGTAAATTAATTAATTTTTTAATATTCAATCTATTCTAGCAAAACTAATACAAAAGAATTATTTGCGTGCGCTATGAATAATAGACGAGTGTTCCAAATCAATGCCATAGAAGACTTGTTCGAAGAAACGGAAGTGCATATCACAAGAAGGACATCGCAGAAACGTGTGGAAATTTTCATCAAGTACAACGAAATTGAATTTGCCGATTCTCTTCTTTGTAGAACTTTTGTTTTGGCTCAGAATTAGCTCCAATTTAGCTTCTTCCAGACTTCGTTTTCTTTTGACACCAACACACAATCGTATTTTGGCTGCTTCAAACTTGAGGGATTCCACATCTCCCAATCATGTAAATTTCGGCTTGATTTATTTTCTTTGTTGTTCTAAAAAGAATAATTTTATACATATTAACACTACAAAAAGTATTCATTTATTATGATCTTACTTCCTGATGTTTGCCACCACCGTCGACGATATTTGCTGCGTCAGTTTCAGGGTCCTTTATGGAAGTCAAATCCGTTGATTTACATGTCACTGTAAAAATTACAATAATGTTTAAATTTTGCAAACATTCACAAGTTATGCATACCGTTGTCACTGTTGAACCTGTTTTCCAGGCTGGTGGCTGAATCACCAATCAGAGAAGCAATTCTTTGTGAAACGCTACTCACTCCACTTTTTGCTGGCCCACCGCCAGTGTGATATGTTTCACTTTTTTTAGCAGCCAATTCCATTTTCGCCTTCTTTTTATGGTGTCATATTTATCACGCAAGGCCTTGCTTTCACGTGAAGAACCTATTGCAGCGAAATGCTCGGAAATCGTTTTCCACGTTTGCTCCTTTTGCTTCCAAGTGACGGTATCCGATTTTTTATTTTCAGTTATTTCTTTGAAATCTTCAACAAATTGCACCAACCAACTTCTTCTTCTAGTGTAAAATTCTTCCCTATCTTTCTTTTGTTGTCTTCACTTGCCATTTTTCATAAAAAATTTACGTTTTTAAATAATTAATTTTAGAATAAAACAGCTGATTCTGTCATTTATTTTCTAGTGTTGCCATAGTTTCATACATGCTATATATTAGTTTAAAGGCAACATGTGAAAACCAAATTTTCTTTACCGAGACGATAAATTTATTTGATCAATAACTAAAGTTAACTTTATAGGTAAGATAAGAAAACGGGCCTAAGAGCTGCAAAATTTGAAATAACCTCATCGAAATCAATATTACTTGCAAGCTCGTTTTCAATGGATAAAATAGAAAGATCGGAAAGCCTTGCCTGTCCAATGGAAGACCTTAAATAAGTCTTAATTAATTTTAGCTTTGAAAAACTCCTTTTGCATGAAGCTACTGATATACAAATTCTTAGAAATAATTTCAATGCGACAAAATGGGACACATATTTTTTAACGTATTGTATATGTACCTTTTTCTTTCTATTTGAGAAATTAAAAAAATATCAAAATGGTGTCACCCCTAAAAGGGTGGTAGCCGGGGTGAACAGATTTTTTCATTGTTTTTGACGCATGTCAAAGCATTCGTGTCAGTGTTGCACAAATTGCACGAATTGCAAAACTTTTTTCTTTGTATTTTGTCGTTGTGTCGTTGCACGGATAGAAAGATTCTGCAATTTTTGCAATTCTTACACTTTGTAAGGGTTTTGGAAGACGGCGAGAAGACCCCTATTATATATAAGTTCTTATTATACAGATGGACCATACATATATGTATAATTTAAATTTAAATTTTTGTAGTTCTAATGATATGACTTCTAATGATATGACAGATTCCACATATTTCCCCTGTCAGACGAAGACTAACTGTTTGTCAGTCACAAAATCTTAGCAAGCAACCTTTAATGTCTTATAATTGAAGCTTTATATAATTTGTATCATCATCAGATGAGCTACAACCGAACAATCGTTAGTTTCATTCCAATCTTCTTAAGAAGCGACCGTGTTTAAGAATCGCAGCATATAGACACCAGAGAAAAATAAAAAAAAAAATTATAACAGCGTAAAAAAAAACGAGGAACGACGGCATCAGCAACAAAGAAAGAACCGTAAATACTCGTAGGTACACGGTGCTGAAGTTTAAGGTTACAAAACGGCCGCCGCCACCGGCGTTGACGTTGGTAGACCGTGGAATGACTGGTTGGTTGGTTGGTTGACTGACTGACTGTTCGTTGCGGCAAGTAACTAAATACCAAGAATTTTGAGTAACCGAAGAATAGCCAGCATTTAAAAAAAAAAAAAAATACAAAGGTGAGTTAAGTGAGCGAAGTGGATCAATAAAAAAATTCCAGAATTGATGATCTCTATCCGAGTTTGTGAAGTGCGGGGACTCTGATCGAATTTGATTAATTAACACATTTTCGGTACCTCTTGTAATTTGTTGTGGACTATGAAAATGTTGGAGGAAATAATCGTTTGGAAACAAAAGCGTGTCCGACATAATAAGAAAAACATAGATATTCGAAGAGTTGGAGGAGTTTTATCATGTCTGTCGCTGACAAGCTGGCTTTGAGGAGAAAACTTGATATTTTTGCTGCAAACATAGACAAACATTCTGCATTCTTGAAATTCTGCTCAAAGCGAAAGCAAAATGAAAAATAAACTGAAAATAAACAGTTAGATCACAGGTTAACAGCCTTTAAAACCAATCACAAGGCTAAGGGTAAAGCCGTTTTCAGACTCACGTTTTTGTTGCTATGACTAAAAAAACACGGCTTATTTGCACAAGCAGCTAGTGACCAAGGCGAAGGGATGTGTAAGCAGACAATAACAACAACCACATTAGGCTTAATACATACCTTTTTTTTTGCATGGCTGCCGCCATCAGGGCCATCTGTACGCATGGGGCTGATGGGTTAGTGTCCAGGGCCCTGCATTTTAAATGGTCCCAAGTCAAGCACATAAAGACCCTGCGTCACACATTAACTAATGATGATGTAGGCGTGTTAATTTTAATCGGCACAGAATTAAGCTATGGGCCTCGAAGATTAAATGGGAGTGAAACATTTAAATGCTATAATAAGCGTTATATCAACACTGAATAAATAATATTGGAATTTGCATGATTTCTTTCTTGAGATTTTTCTGAAAAATTTGCCGATTTTTAGCTGGAAGAAATTTAGTCAATGTTCTTAGCTTTAAGACAATGTGATAACTAGAGTGACGACTCTACTTATGCAAAAGAGGAACAACTAAATCTATATTTAAAGGGTGTTTTTTTCAATAAGGATTCAACTGTCATGCAGTGGTGTGGCCAGGTAATTATCAATTTTACGCATTTTGGTTTTAGTTTGATCAACGTTGGCGAACTGGGCAAATTTATTTAAAAAAATTGCAATTCAGTTCGGAAATTTACCATGCTCTTTGTACTACGAAGATATCACACACACACATAAATATAATAAAAAATAAATATATGGCCATTTCAGCCCCTGACAGGACTTTGACCTAGCTTCTTATGATCAATATCACACACACACGGAGAGAAAAAATCAAGCATTCTAAGCTTGAATCAAGCAAATAGTAAGAGTAAATAACTCAATTCAAGCATTACAGCCTGAACAGAATCAAATATCGTTGCGATTTGCGATATCGCAAAGCAATAGAATGCATGCAAATGTATGAACACGTCCAGAATGAAATCGCAGGTCAGCAGCCGCAACGATATATCGCACAATTAGGATCTATTCTATTTTTTCTTTTGCGACCGACGATTCTCTCTCTGAGTGCCATTAGTGTTGCCATATTTTTGCTAAGAATTGGCTGTGTTTCATGAAATTTGCTTGGTTTTTTGTTATCTTCTGACATTTCTTGTTTGTGTGTGTTGTATTCACACAATTGAAGAGACCAATACATTGAAATGAAATAGAAAAAATAAATAAAAAAATACTAAATAAAAGCAACTTTGAGTCGTCAGTCGCAATCGCATCATTCTGGACGTGTTCTCTGCGATCGACGACCAGAGAGGATCGGCGGTCGCAACGATATTTGATTCTGTTCGGGCTCTTATTTTGCTAGAATTGAGCAAATTTAAAACACAAGATACGAGGGGTACTATTTATATTTCGGGAACTGGTAACACTTATGTCAGTAGCTAATATCTGGCATCACCATAATGAAGTTTGACATTTCTTAGCATAAATGTACTCACAACGTTTTGATGTACAAGTGCTATTTGTTTTGTTTACAGTGAGTTAAGAAAATCAGTTTCTTCAAAAAATGGAAATTTCAAGAGAAGGTTTTCGTTGAACTATTTTTCACAACTTTCGACGTGGATTATCTCAACAAGAATGTGTCGATGAACTCAGTTTTTTGTATGACGATAAAGCACCATCAAAAACCACAGTATATCGCTGGTATAATGAATTCAGTCGTGGTCGTAGTTCTGTCGCCAACGAATTCCGTGAAGGTCGTCCAAAATCGGTTGTTGTGCCCCAAAACATAGATGCAGTACGTGAACTAATAGTGCAAGATCGTCATGTGACATATCGTGAGATAGAGGCATCCTTGCAGATTAGTTCCACTTCAATACATTCGGTTTTGCATGAACACTTATCTGTAAAAATAGTTTGCTCACGTTGGATACCCCATAATTTATCAATCGCTCAAAAAAAGTCTTGCGTCGATTGGTGTAAGGAAATGATAAAAAAGTTCAATCGTGGTGCTTCAAAAGACATGTATAAAATCGTGATAGGTGACGAATCATGGATATATACGTACACTCAGGGAAAAAAATCGTAAAACCAAAGAAAATACACTTTGCCACAAAGACTTTTATTGGTTAGATTGTGCCCAAAGATAAAACATCCTTACGGCAAAGGCACAAAGATTGTTAAATTCCCATGAAAAATATACTTTATATCAAAGACTTAAATTCTTGTGACAAAGATGTACGTCTTTAAAAAAGTTGATTTCTTTAATACTATCTTTGTATGTCCGCCTTTTTTTTTCTATTACTCACCCCTTCTCCACTCTCCTTCCCACCCCTCCCCCTTCCCCTTGACCCTTAACCTATACGATTTAATCTAGTGCTAATTACAACTTATACATATTAATACATCAATTGCCTTATATACTACATATTGCCCACAAAGTAACTGCGAACTATAAGCGTGTGTATTTTTAAGAAAAATATGATTTTGTAGAAAAAATTCTTTAAAGTTATAGACTTTGTCTTTGAAACAACGATGCTTAGCTTCAAGAAAACAAAGAAAATTTGTTGATTTTGCGTACTTTTTTCTTTGTTTACAAGAATTTCGTTAAGAAAATCGTTAAAGTAAATAATTTATCTCTACGGCAAATATTTTTTGATCGATTTAGCTTCAAAGAACTTCAGTCTTTTGTTTCAAAGATGCAGCTGTGCTTAGTTAAAGAATAAATCATTAGTGCAACGATCTTTTCTTTGTAGCAAAGATATTTTGGTTACAGTCTTTTAAGAACTTTTTTTCTTTGATTTTAAGGCGTTCAATTTTCTCAGTGTATGAGCCGGAAACAAAACAGCAATCGACCGTGTAGGTATTTCAAGACGAGGCAAATCCAACAAAAGTTGTTCGCGCACGAAGCACTGCGAAGTAAATGGTCGCCTGTTTCTTCCACCGAATGGGTCATGTGGCCACTGTTCCGCTTGAGCAATGTAGGACGGTCAATTCTGAATGGTACACCACCATTTGTTTGCCGGAAGTCTTCGGAGAAATTCGCAAAACCAACCGCCAAAGGCGAATCATTCTCCATCATGACAATACGAGCTCTCACACATCTCGTCAAACATGTGCATTTTGAGCAGTCAAAACGTCGAATTAATGACTCATCCTCCATACAGTCCTGATTTGGCACCTAATGACTTCTTCTTGTTCCCAAATATCAAAGGTAAACTGCGTAACTCACGATTTACGAGAACCACAGAAGCAGTTGAAGCGTTCAAAAACCATGTTTTGGAGGTGTCTCAAGAGGAATGGAAAAGCTGCTCTGACAAATGGTTTGAATGAATTCAAGAGTGTATTGATCATCAAGGGGAATATTTTTAAAAACAATAAAGCTATTTTAATTTTAAAATGTTGTGTGTTTGTTTGCTATTCCCGTAATATGTTAAGAAAAAAAATGCTTAATTCAAGAAACATTTGCTTAAAACTGAAGAATATTTTTTCTATATTCAGGACTAATATTTGCTTGAAGTGAGAAAAATTATTATTAGTTTATTTATATTTTATTTATATATTATATTTTTATATTATTAGTTCATTTATCTCTACAACTTGAGAAATATATTTCTTTTAAATGTTTTCATATAAGTTATACTAAAGATGTAATGCCATTAGGAAATATTCATTACTAAACCGTAAAAGCTGAAATTTTGTTAAATTCTTCTACAAATGAAAAGATATCGGATAACCCTATTGGATTTTTTGCTATAAATCGGCATACTTACTAAATGCAGATTACGTAAAAATGTAAGACTTTTTTCCATGAGCTATTGGCCGCCTCGTTACACTGTGTGGCATATCTAGCATATATCTACATAGTAATGAAAGTGATATCGCTCAGAGTTTCAGAGATATACTACTTTTTTCAATTTCTGGGGTCTTTGACCGCCCTGTGTGAATATTAGGGAGCAATATCGTTCTACAATATTAAAGGATATTAAATTTGCAAGAATTTACTGAAGGTCTGAAAGTAAAATTTTACTTAGTTTAGGAGTTAAAGAAATTATCTACGTTCCCATAGTATAAAATGTTACCTTGAAAAAAATCGGTTATTTGAGTTAACCCAGAAAAATCCCTTGGACGATATGTTCTATAGACCAATGGCTATCAGAAACCATTGGAATTTTTGCAGTTATTTCAAATGACCTTATAATTGTGATATGACCAGTGTAATTATGCTTTTATATTTTTTAAAAATTAAGATAATTGAATAAGAAGAAAAGTATATTCAAGTTACTTTCGAACAAAACTTTTCTTGGGAAAATGAACCCCTCGTATTACTTTTATATAAATCCTTTAGTAACCAAACCTACTCGTTTCTATCCCCTACAAGAAATGTACTTTTAATACTTCTATGCAACCAAAAATTCACTTGTATGGATTCCATTTTCATTAAAAAATAATTTTGTTTTTTAAGGGCCTATAGAATTCTGTATGACAGAAAAGGAGCTCCCTCCATGTTTTTAGACGGCCCTGGCTGATAGCCATGTGCAGCATGAAATGTTTAAAGTTCTCAACTTAGAGCCGCAAAAATGTTGGAAATCAAAATTATAGCAGGCAGCCAGCCATAAGTATGGCTATAGAAGAATTAACAAAAACTTAATCTATGGCAGCATTTTATGAAACAAATTATTTTGTTCTCTTCGTAGGCGAAGAAACTTCGAGATACGTTATCGTTGGTATCGTTGACTCTCACACAAATTGGCGGTTTTCTGGCGTCAAAGAACTTGATTTCTTAATGTGAGCTTTGTGGAAGAATACATGATGAATTTTAGATTGTATTAACTTTAAGTGAAGCATTTGACACCCATGACTTAAATGTCCAAAGACAAAATTAACCGAAGATGAATCCCCATGAAGTGAACGAATATGGAGTTCCAAGATGGAATTTATTTTAACCAAATGAACTAATTATTTATGTTATGTTATGGATATGTTATGGTTAATGGCTGTGCTGATATTGCTTTTATTTTACAAATGTGTTCTGTCAATGATTTGATGCCTGCAAAATATCTTCAAGCATCATGTATGCGTGCGCGCTTTTGATGTGCGCTACTTCATAACAATATGTACATATGTATATTCAATTACAAATGTCAGATGCTTGATAGCTGAATTACAATACTGCGTTAGGTCGGTCGGCCTTTGACCGTACTTTGGTCTCCGTTGTAAAAACTTTACGATATAAGCTGTCAAAACGGACGACCTCAAACTTTGCAAAACTAAATGTTGCGTTGACAGATCGTGCGTCTGTCATTTTGGTGATGCCAATAAAAGCAGCTATACTAAAAATCCCACAAAACGTCCCTTTTTCCGAAATCATGCAATTATAATTGTAATCAATGAAAAATTAAAAGATAGTGTCATAATAGCGTTCAATAGCGTTAAAAATCTTTTTTAAATGCTTTATAAATGAGATCATTTTAAAAATGGAGGAAACCTTCAATAAACCCTCGATAAAGCATTTTTTAATTTTATTTTGTTTTCATCTGAGCACAAATTATGTCAAAAATACATCAAATTGTTTCATAATATATAAAAAAAAAACAGAAAATGTAAAAAAAAAATTATTGAAAATGTTTGTTTATAAATGAGAGGATTTTTAAAAATGGCTGAACATCCAATAAATCCAATAAACCCCTCATAAAGCATTTTTAAAATTATTTGCTCTCATTTGAGGACAAATATTGTGAAAAATAATTAAAAATACTTCAAATTTTTTGGATAATATGTCAAAAAAATTCAAAATTATAAAAAAATTCAAAAGAAAAACAAAAAAAAACAAGAAAATTGGTCAAAACATTTAAAAATATTTACAAAACGATCGATTTGTTTTCGAGTTATCGATTTAAACATTTTTTTTTGTTATAAGGTGTATGAAGAAAATTGGCTGTATTATTCTAAATATATAACCAATATTAATGATTGAGGTGCCAAATTGCAGACAATACAATAAGCTTTCAGAAAATATGAAATTAATGAAATCCGTTAAGTATTTCAGATTTTAAAGATATTTGCATGTAAAAGTAATTTTATTTTTTACATAAAACCATTTTTTTCTTCAAAATTAACCTTTATTACTATGGATTAAAGACAACATATTATTAAAGCTTGGAAATTAATCTTTCATTTGGTGTATAAAATTTAAGATTTACTTGAACTTTTATCGTGTTTTTCTATGATATAATGATTGCCCTTGTACGAAATGCTCTAAAAAATAGGGTAGATAACGATTTCTGGAACGCCACGATTCGACAGTGCATTTCAGAAGTTCTCTTCATAAAAATAAGAATGGCTGAAGGTTTTCTAGTAGATGGACATTACCAAGTGGCAGCTCCATACCAAGTTTCATTATTATGTGGCATTTAACTCCAAAGCTATTTGATACCATAAGTTTGACTTATATGGGCGGTGCCATGCCCCCTTGTCCAATGCTCACTCAATTTTTCCAGTCAAAGGACAAGACTAAATAGTACATTCTTACCGAGTTTCATTGATGTGTGACTAATAGTTCGAAAGTTATACCCACAATTTGGGAAGCCGAAAAAGTGCCACACCCTTTTCCCAACGCCCATAAAATTTTGCCAGTGGAACGGCACATGTAAATCGAGGCCGAACACCTAATTCCAATGTTGTGCGACCTATAATTCCAAAGTTATTCAATATTGCAGATTCGAGCTGCCACGCCCCCTTGTACAATGCTCGCTGAATCACTTGTAATTAGTGAGTACTTGGGTACAACTTTACAAAAACAAAGTGAACGGCATTTGCCAATCTACCTTACCACAACATTCCTTTGTGTGTTATATTATTCAAACAATGATATTAAGGGTATTCGTCCTCAACCAACCTCATTAAAATATCTAATTGACCAATATATAAGTTTGCCATTTTGCATGAATACCCTTATAATATTATTTATAATATACTAAAAAATGCATAAATTTTAATATGAAATACAATTGAATAATATTAATATCATGCTAAATTCATCAAAATCATTTTTATACTACTTAAGCAGCATGTTAATTTAAAAAATTTGATCAATTTAAAAAAAACTCGCATCAAAATATAAATTCCCACGATAATCCTATGAAAATCTGAGTTTTCCATCGGAATCCAAGAATACCCACATTTTAGCATTGCTCAACGAAAATGCAACCCAGCGTTAATATGGAATGTCAAAAGCACGACCTAGCTTGAGCATGTCGCTACTCATAGCGTTGATCGTACGTCACCCCCTCAAATTCATATTTACGGGATGAGGTCGACGCAATGCATGAGGTCATATTTTGTGTTGCTTCATAAGAACCCATTGTTTCTAGTCGAGCTGTCAAAGGCCGACCGACCTAACGCAGTATTGTAATTCAGCCATGAAGCATGCATGCCTCTTCTTATGTGGTTCGGCCTTTATAGAGCGTGAGTTTTGTTCTTCGAGAGAGGACTCTGCTTGTCAATTGTCTACTGAGCCTAATACTATGTTCACACACAGGCCGAAAAGTCGCTTTTCAAATGAAAAACTTCTTTTCAAAAAAAGGTGTTCACACTTGAAAAGCAGCTTTTCATTTGACATACAGTAGTCATATGTTTGTTTTTATTGCGTTTTGTTTCATTGATCTCAGAAAATAAGACGCTCCTATTGGCTACAAGTATACACATGAAAAAAAAAACCGGCCACAAGAAATGTCAAATATCAGTGACAACCTGAATTTTAGTAATAGAATTTTGAGTTGAGTTGAGTTTGAGTTTTATTTCAATATTTCTTTTTACAATTGCAAGTTTAAGATTTCTTGTATCCCGCGAAGCCTTAAGGCTTGTCTGCGAGAAAGTTTGAAATAATAAGAATATTATAAAAGTAAAGTTGAATATAAACTAAATATAGGTAATTAAATTCATTAAAATATTAGCAGAAGAGAAATAAAAATTATTAAATTCTTGAATTTAGCAATTGGTCTGCAAGTAAGAAGACAATTATATTAAAAAAGAAAAAATTTAAACATTTTGTGGAAAGTTAGCTTACATTAGATAACATGGAGAAAATTTTTATAAATAATAATTTTGAAAAGAAAAATATAGATGCATAAGTTTTTAAACAAAAATAATAAAGTATTTTGATGTGATAAAATTCAATTTAGTTTTGGATGAAGAATAATTTTATGCTTTTATTTCTATATAGTTTTTGAGCATGATTCATATTTACGATGTTTGGCGGGAGTTCATTTAATATTTTCGTTACAGTGACATCAAGTCTATTTTTTCCATAGTTGTTGTTGAACTTCAAATCGTCCTTCCAGTCGGCGTCGTGTGTTGTACTCATGTCGAATAGGATTTCTGAAGCGAGCATCATTGAAAAATTCATTCAACAAGCTACATTTGAATAAATTTTCAACTGTTAGGACTTGAAGTTGGTGACAGAGTGAAGAATTGTGGTTGTATCTGCTGAAGTTATTTCTTTTGGCCAATATTTTTAAAATACTATTTTTACTGCTTTGTAGATCACGGCAGTGAGTTGATGAGCTCCACGCTGTGATTCCGTGGCGAATGTATGTTTCGCAGAGCGCGAAGTATGCTTGTTTTAGTTCGGCGTAACTACATGCAAAGCTGAGGTGGTGTAACATATACGATGTTCTGCGCAATTTGGCTCGCAATTGCTTGATGTGGAGATTCCATTTTAAATGACAGTCAACTACAACGCCTAAGTATTTGTATTCGTCGACAACTGCAATAATAGTTCGACAGTTGTCATTTAAACTGCTTGCAGTTTTGTGGTTATGTAGACATGACGTTTCGTGCAATCTGATTATAATATCGATGCGTTGGATGTGTGGTGGGCGTATATGCATTAATTTTGTTTTTGACTTTACTTAAAAAAACAGACTTAAAATCAGGGTTGATTTCTAGCTTTTCAAAGTTTTTCATTGAAAAGCACACAAAAAGATGCTTTTCATTTGACAGTTTTTCTATTGCGAAAAACTTAACATCATGTACCTTTTCAGCTAAAAAGCCATTATTGTCCGAAAAGCGGCTTTTCAGCCTTAGTGTGAACATTAGACCGTACCTCCATAAAAAAGTGCACCGTATACCAGCGAGTATGACGCATTTTTGCGAGACAATTACGAAAAAACATTTTTTTTTTTATTGACCGAACGTAGGGGTCGTGCCGTGACATATTTCTTCATATCTCTGGTGCTTAGAGTCGGATTTTAAAGTTTGGTATATCAATGCTTTTGTCTCAAGGAGACCAATAACCTGAAGTTATTGACCTCAGGTGCATCGTTCTAGTACTTACCCTCCAGATCTCAGTTCCTACCATCCTAATGTGCCACTTTAATATCAAAAAAATAAAGCTCTTAAAATATCATTAATCTTTTGCTCAGGAAGTATATCGATATTTCCAGCAGAACTATTTTTAAAAAACTTGTGATAACACGGTGTAACAGTGAAAATAAACTCGGCTCGAGACATAGAAGAGGTTGTAGGTCTAGTTGAACATAAGATAACTGCATACTTAGTTTTGTGAATATACCCTCAAAATCGGGATTTGTGGTCAAAAACCCGATTTTAGGTAGGTGCATGTATAGTTTGTTATGTAACTCCGTTAAATCTAGCTCAATTTTAAAAATTTAAACATTGATAAAAAGAAGAAAAATATACCCTTAATATAATATAAAGACCGTTTTTTTACAAAAAGAATTGACAAAGTAACAGGCAAAATCATTTGAAAATTTCTCATTTTTTTTTAATTTTTCAACTTCAACAACGTTTTGTTAACAAATTTTGTTTTGTGGCACTATTAGTTTTAGCAGGATTCTGAAAGCCTGTTAAATTTTGCGTTCAATAAGCTATCATTTACTTCAATTGGCTGAAATACTAATGCACTATCGAATTTTTAGTATTCGTAAAAAAATACAAAAAATTTCATTTTTTTTTTTTTTTCTAAAAATGTTTATTTGACATTTTTCGTTTATATATTATTATAATAGATTTCACGTTTTAGGGATCAGCAGTAGTCTGCCAGCATGTTTATGGAATTTTTTCCCTAAAAGCCGGTTTCTATAGCTTCCATCTCCTGGTGGAACCTTTCTCCTTGTTCATCACTAAACTGCCCAAGGCTATTCGGGAAAAAGTTTATATGAGAGTGCAAAAAATGTATTTTGATTGACATATTGCAGCCCATTTTTTCGTAGGCACTAAAAAATTCATTTACAACATCTAAGTAATTTCGACTCTTCTTCTTGCCGAGGAAATAAATGCATAACGAAATAAAACTATTCCAAGCTCTTTTTTTCAACTGGATTTAATTTAGAAACGAAATCAGTGTCCAAGAAAATTTTCCAAATTTGTGGGCCCACAAGTAAACCTTAGAATAACCGAAATGAATAAATAACTTTTATAAAAGATTTGAACGTGCAGGATACTTTCTTTGATTTTGGCCTCACTTAACCTAGGAAACGCTGCAATCAGATTTTTTTTTTTTTTTAGCTTTGAACCAAGGATTTCAGGTGGAATACCTATTCAGTCAAGTCTGCCTTGGTTCGAGGTGGAATACCTATTCAGTCAAGTCTGCCTTGGTTCGAAAATGAGATGATAGATTAGTGGGAAGAAAAGGGCAATCAAGTGAAACACGTGTAGGATGTTCTAAGCATGGTGGAACATCCTTATATTTATTAGTCGCACGACTATCCCATTCGCAAATAATGCAAGGATACTTGGTATATCCACCTTGCATTACAAACAGTATTGTTAGAGCCTTTAAGTCGGCGACATACATATATCAGAATTCAACATATCAAGAATCACACAAAAAGTTTTTAAATAAATCATACTCTTGCAAGATCCCTCAATAAACAAACGCCATTCATTCGGAGTGTGTTTGTGGTTAAAAACTGCAAACAGTTCCGTCACATCCGGGCAATACACCAGCTTTATGATAATATATTTAAACGAACAAGGTCAAAAAAACATTTTTAGAAAAAAAAAAAATTTTTTTTGTATTTTATTACGAATACTAAAAATTCGATAGTGCTTTTGTATTTCAGCCAATTGAAGTAAATGATGGCTTGTTGAACGCAAAATTTAACAGGCTTTCAGAATCCTGCTAAAACTAATAGTGCCACAAAACAAAATTTGTTAACAAAACGTTGTTGAAGTTGAAAAAATTAAAAAAAAATGAGAAATTTTCAAATGATTTTGCCTGTAACTTTGTCAATTCTTTTTGTAAAAAAACGGTCTTTATATTATATTAAGGGTATATTTTTCTTCTTTTTATCAATGTTTAAATTTTTAAAATTGAGCTAGATATAACGGAGTTACATAACAAACTATACATGCACCTACCTAAAATCGGTTTTTTGACCACAAATCCCGATTTTGAGGGTATATTCAAAAAACTAAGTATGCAGTTATCTTATGTTCAACCAAGCCTACTACCTCTTCTATGTCTTGAGGCAAGTTTTTTGATTTGTTTTCATTTTGTAACACCGTGTAATTTTTTGCCCAACGTAGGGCTCCCTTTTTTCATTTTCATCATATCTTCAGTATTTAAAAGTTTTATCATATTGAATGACTGTAGATGTTTTTGTCTGAAAGAGACCAATTATTTTCCTACAAGTCCTTAAATTGATTTTGAGGAATTTTAAAGCTCTTAAAAGAATAAAAGATCTGTAACGCCAATGCTAAAAGAGGCATCAACACTATTTTTTTTGTGATTTATTAAATATACTATGTATTATTATTTTATTTTTTTACTTTTGCTTTTTACCTTCGCTGATTCGCTTTCCACAGCCACATTGAAAATAGTCAAGCAATTTCAAACACTGGCTATTGCAATTCGTTTTACCCGTGAAAAAACAGTTGAAATAATTTTCAATCAAAATCGACCAAAAAATGACTTAAATAATACCAAATTACCAACGGAGTATGATGTTATAATTTTTTTTTAACTTTTTTAAACTAGCTGAATTCAACGTAAAAGTTTATGTGCCATTCTGGTTTGCGGTGAAAAACCAACCACTGGCAATTTATAGAAGTCGCAACGTTTTCAAATATATCTCATGGATACGTCAGTTCCCAGGAGATATTCAACTGGCAGTTCGTCCTTTTATAAAACATAATGCAACCACTGGCAATTTATAGAAGTCGCAACGTTTTCAAATATATCTCATGGATACGTCAGTTCCCAGGAGATATTCAACTGGCAGTTCGTCCTTTTATAAAACATAATGCGTACTTTTTGCACCCGGAGAATATTTTGTTAACGATGATAACAGACCCAGATCCTCAAATGCGTTCAAACGGTTATGAGAAGATTTTAGAGAATCTTTAGAACTTCGAGAGCGACTCATACAATTTATAATATGATATAAATACTTTATTTATATTACTTATTTATATTACTTTATTATGTTTATTACTTGTTACTTTGTTATGTTTCAACTTTGCTATGTTTCAAATTCAATTAAATTTTTTACTTCCAACTCAATTTTCAATTTTTCAATTTCAATATTATAATTTTCTCAGAAAACAATTTGAATTCAATAAAACATGTTCACATGGTGAACAAAAAAGAAAAATTTTATAAAATAAAACTTATAACAAATTATTTCATATTAACTGGCGCCCAACTACAAAAAGAATTTAAATAAAAAATAAGTAGCTTCATAGTAAGCGAAAAAAGAAAAACAAACAACCAATAACAAACATACATAATTATATGTTAAAAAAAACTAAAACCGAAGGTGAATCTGGACGTTAGTTACAACAAATCCCGATGGAAACCTAAAAGCAAATGCACCAGAGTGCGTAAATTATTCCAAACGCAGATGTTAAAAAAGTGAAATACTCATCGACTACATGCAGATATTTCCACCCAAAGGCATTGGTTACACGGTGAGACAAAAAAAAATTCCCGGGAAGTGATACTATTTTTCTGATAGGTATTGTTGAGTACAACAAGAATCTGTATTTGAAATTTGCCGGTCACATCAGAATTTTGAGTTACGGGTAAAAAACCGGTTTTTCGTACCTCTATGCACTTATAAGCCAGTAACTTACTTGTTTATTAACTGATTTTCAGTTTCTCAACGGATTTGGAAAGAAGAAACTAGTACCTTTGAAATGGTATATATATTGTTATGGTTGGCTTAAAAGCTCTTTGTGTATTTCTCCACTAAACACATTATTTCCCCACTTTTTTCGACATTTTTCAACTTTATCGATATTTTTACGCATTATTTTATAAAGGAACCGTAATTTTTTTCAATTTATTCAAAAAGCATATTTATTTGTGATGAAAACGCAACTTTGTTTTAAAAAATCCGTTAAAAATTGACTGAGTTATTCAACTATTTATCAAACCTACATTTTTGCATATTACTTTTGTTTTTTTTTTTCGCTTTCTGTTTAGTGAAGCTGTACTCAAATTAGAATTACAACAACAATTCGCAATGAGAGCTTAACTCATGTAAAAGTATTGTTTGTTTTTTAATTTGTTTTGTTTATCACTTCTTTATCACTGTATATTTACATAAAAAAGTTAACAATTTGATAAAAATCGAGTGCAATTGAAATAAAAATGTGCGACAGACGTGATAAATTTTGCTATATTTGTGGTTTATTTACGGATATCGGTCATAGGCGTGATTTTAAAAACAATATTGGAGTGGTGGAAGTGTATAACAAAATCTTCAATCGCTCTTACAAATCCAGTCGCTGGTATGAACCAGAATTTGTTTGTGAAAGTTGCTGTGCAACATTAAGAAAATGCAAAGTTGTACCGTCAGTTACTTTGCCCTTTTCTACGCCTATGACTTGGCATCATCAGCTTTTTCATAAACCAGATGATTGTTACTTTTGTCAAACCAATACTTCAGGCTACACTTTTAAAACGCGCAAAAGTGTACAATATGCAAATGTTGCAACTATTACAAAACCTATATATGCAAATGATGAAGTTCCGACAACTAGCACATCTGCTGTTGAAACTGAAAAAGATTTGGAAGAAGCAGAGTACCTTCCATCCAAATCCACTACAACGGAACGGCATTTCATTTCGAACGCAGATTTCGCCGATCTCATTCGCGATTTGAATTTGTCAAAACGACAATCTGAAATACTCGGTTCACGAGTAAAGCAGTGGAATTTGGTGGAAAACGATTTTCGTGTAACATCTTGTAGAAGGAGTGACCGTACTTTGTTCCTTGAAGAAAGTTTTAAGACTGATCACAATGACAGTAATCTTGTGTATTGCGTTGATGTACCCAAACTATTTTCGGCACTGAATCACAACTATAAGGCAGACGAATGGCGACTTTTCATTGATGGTTCATGTAAAAGTATGTTTTCTTATATAAAAATAGTTTTTATTTAATTTTTTTAAATCTGTATTGTTATACCTAGGCTTGAAAGCTGTTTTATTACATAACCAAAATCAGTTGCCATCAGTTCCAATCGCATATGCGACAAGCACGAAAGAAACTTACGAAGTTATGAAAAAAATACTTGGATTCGTCAACTATACCACTCATAAATGGAAAGTCATCGCTGATTTAAAAGTTTTAACAATTTTATTTGGTATGCAAGCGGGTTACACAAAGCATCCATGTTATCTTTGCGAATGGGATAGTCGTGCACCGAATCGGTATGACCGTAAAGTATGGCCATCTCGTGAGGCGCATCAAATAGGCAGGAGAAATATTTTAAACGTCCCATTAGTTTCATCTGAGGATATTATTCTGCCACCACTGCATCTGAAGCTGGGATATATGAAGCAATTCGTTAAAAAACTTGATGTAAACAGCGCCGCTTTTTGCTATCTTAAAGAAGTGTTCCCAAAATTAAGTGAAGCCAAAATAAAAGGAGGTATTAAAGTATTTGTTTCGAATTCTAGTACTTTTTTTTAACGTTTTTATCTTTTTCGATCAATTTTAGGTATTTTCATTGGACCTCAAATTCGTAAAATTATGAGAGATGAAAATTTTATTAACAAGTTAAATTCAGTCGAAAAACGTGCATGGAATAGTTTTGTTGCGCTATGCGATAATTTCCTTGGAAATCACAGAAGCGATGACTATGTCACAGTTGTCAATGAGTTTTTAAGTGCGTATGGTGAAATGGGCTGCAATATGTCCATAAAAATTCATTTCCTGCATTCCCACTTAGATTTCTTCCCAGACAATCTGGGTCAGTTCAGCGATGAACAAGGTGAACATTTTCACCAAGAGATGATTACAATGGAAAAACGATTTGAAGGAAAAAATAAAATAAAAATGCTTTCAGAATATTGCTGGTCACTTCAGAGAGAAACCGATGATGCTGAATTAAAAAGAAGACGGTCAAGCAAACATTTTTGACTGAAACAGCTAAAAGTTTTATTTTTGCAAAAATGTAGGTTTGATAAATAGTTGAATAACTCAGTCAATTTTTAACGGATTTTTTAAAACAAAGTTGCGTTTTCATCACAAATAAATATGCTTTTTGAATAAATTGAAAAAAATTACGGTTCCTTTATAAAATAATGCGTAAAAATATCGATAAAGTTGAAAAATGTCGAAAAAAGTGGGGAAATAATGTGTTTAGTGGAGAAATACACAAAGAGCTTTTAAGCCAACCATAACAATATATATACCATTTCAAAGGTACTAGTTTCTTCTTTCCAAATCCGTTGAGAAACTGAAAATCAGTTAATAAACAAGTAAGTTACTGGCTTATAAGTGCATAGAGGTACGAAAAACCGGTTTTTTACCCGTAACTCAAAATTCTGATGTGACTGGCAAATTTGAAATACAAATTTTTCTTGTACTCAATAATACCTATCAGAAAAATAATATCACTTCCCAGGAATTTCTACTTCATTCTTTTTTGTCTCACTGTGTTATCAACGCTTTGTGTTCGTGCTTTACAAGCAAACAGCCAAAACTGATTTCAACTCCAACAAACTACCTGAAACTGAATATAGTATTCTTCCAAACAAATTGAGAGACAACGCTCACCAGCTACTATCACGAGGTTTTGAAAATTAAGGAACCTATATTTGACCCTCAGAATAGGGAAGCAACTACAACAAGCAACCACAACAAGTAACTACAACTATTAACTACAACTACAACTATTTACTAACTACAACTTCAACAACCAACTTACCACCAGCATTCATCACCAACCTAACCGTCAATCAAAACTAAAAAACTGTAAGTGAGACGTTTATTGACAATATATTTACGAGTAAGATCTTTATTTTTTAAAATAAATTGTATCGAGAATTGCTAAGTTTTCAGTTAAAAAAAAAAAAAAAAAATATAACTTAAGATTTAATAAATTAGTCAAAATGGATGAAGCTTCAATGCAGCACTTGCTGACCGCGGCAATTCGGTGCGCGACAGAAATTACTGCAAACAGTTTTGAACGTAAAATAAAAGAGTTAACGGACAGGCTAAATCAATTAGAAACACCAACACAAGTAGAAGAATATGTGGGGGTAACAATACTGGAATGTAGACAGTGTGATGAGTCACTTGACTTAGTTAAGTCTCTCCCAGAATTCAATGGTGATCCATTACGCTATGTTTCATGGCGTCAAGCGGCTTTTACGGCTTGTAAACTTTTTAATGAATTTGATGGTTCATCAAAACATTACCAAGCAGTTGCGATTATTCGAAATAAGATAGTCGGACCAGCTGATCAAGTACTTGCATCTTTTAATACGGTTTTGAATTTTAAAGCTACAATAGCACGGTTAGATTTTACTTATGCAGACAAAAGGCCAGTTAATAGAACAAGAGATGTCTACCCTCCGTCAGGGAAAACTTTCCATAACTGAATTTTATGATGAGGTTGAGAAAAAATTAACCCTTATTGTAAATAAAACTTTAATGTTACATGAGGGTAATACTGCCCTTATTATGTCATTGAACCAAAAATACAGACAAGATGCTCTCAGAATTTTTATTTCTGGGGCCTGTTTCTCAAAACTACAAGTTGACAAGCTCACAAGATACAAGTTACAAGTGTATTTTCTACAAGCGCTTGTAAAAACTGTTTCTCAAACATTTTCACAAGTCTTATTGCTTTTCTACACTTGTAGATTTTCCATTTGTTGAAACATGCCACTATTTTTTAAAACTCGAGCATCATGCGTACTTCCAGGCCAATTAGCGTATGAATAATAAAATTGCAAGTCCGGTCCACAAACAACCATGACGTTATTGAGTGGTTTCCATGTCGGTCTACATAAGCTTCTTCGTGTTCGGTAGGAGCATCTATTTTTATGAGAGTTCCATCGATGCATCCGCAGACCATTGGCATTCCTTTTATGGCAAAGAAGCATTCTACGATCACCTGAACATTTTGTGGCCATTTTACGTAAAGTTGGGGTAACGTATTATTCACATCACTTACAACATTCTGGATAGCTCTGCAAACATTGGCTTTGCTAACACCATGCATATCTCCAATTGCATGGTACTGCGCTCCTGTCCCCATCCAATGGAGAGCAATTTGCAATTGTAATTCAACGGACATGGCATTGCTTCTTCCAGTACATCTTTTCAATTGGCGTCCTTATAGGTTGCCAAGATATTCCAGCTTATGTGCTGCCAAGCGAAACCTCTCGTTGAATTCATACGACATCTCAAAATATCCATAATTTATCCGCGGTCTAATAATCCTTGGTCTTCTGATAACTATGAATTCCTCATCACTACTTGAATCACTTGACCACATTTCTCTGACAGCTTTTATTTTTGGATAAAAATCATTTTTATTTTTGATTATTTATGTTTCTTGTAAATATTTGAAGAGACTTGCGAGACTGTCATCATTTTTGACAGATTGCCACAAGCTACAAGTGTTAAAGTAAGTTTTGAGAAACAGAATTTCATTTTTAATTATTTTTGAGACTTGTAAAAAAGGCAAATAGACTTGTAGCTTGTATTCTGCAAGTATATTTTCGAGAAACAGACGCTTGTTCAATTACTCCGTTCTACAAGTATTTCACTTGTATTATAAGACTTGTATTTTTTGAGAAACAGGCCCCTGGTCTAAACAAACCCTACAACGACATCTTATTTTCACCACGTCCGACGGACATGCCAAGTGCTTTATCACTTGCTCAGGAATTATCAGCAAATCGGGCAAGAAACTTGTTCGCTTATGCGTTCAACTACAAAGATGATATCGAGCCATTACCGCCAAAATAATGTATCCCACACCATAATCGATTTTGTTTTTTTATCGAAATCGATGCAGATATCTATTTAAAACTATTAAAATTAAATGTATTACATGTAAAATTAATGTAATTTAATTAAAATGTATTTAATTAAATAAAATAAAATGATTTTATTTAAAAAAACCTTCCCCTGTAAAATTTCGAGTTTGTGGGATACATTTTTTCGGCGGTTATGGCTCGATATGCGTCAATTTCTACCCAACCATTCACCACATTACAAAAAAATTGAGAGTACCAACAATAGACCGATACCAATGGAGGTACATTCTTCCACTTCTCATTTCAGGGCTAGGACAAATTTTAACCCTATTCTTCTTTCTAATTGTAACACAAGTCAAACTGTTTCTCAAAATAAAGGAAATTTTCAACCCAGCCAAATTCCTGATGTGTCTATGAGATCTGTAGGACCTTACCCTTTTGCAGTGAATAAAGGGGCCGTACCAAAAATATTCAAACGAACGAACGACAGTGACAGAAATACAATTTCTAAAATTCAACGCGTTAACCATATCTCACAAGAACAGGAACCTATTTTTGAATCAGAAATAGAATCTGAAGATCAGAATGATTTTTATGACCAGTACTATCACATCAATGCTGATGCCATAACTTATGCTCACGTTGCCGAAATTCAAGATGAAATTAATTTTTATAGGGGTGTCATCCTCCCATACATCAGCAGAATATGGGATGGAGAAGAAATAAAAATTTTAATCGATACAGGATCCTCTAAAAATTATATAAAAAATGTACCATTCTTAAAAGATATAAGAGAAATCGATACTCCCTTTTTAGTAAAATCCTTGCATGGATAGAGTAAAATCACAAGTAAATGTATAATTAGTATTTTTGGCAGAAATTCAGTTTTTTACCTGCTACCAAATTTGACTACTTTCGCTGGAATAATTGGGTGTGATTTTCTTAGAGATATTGGAGCCCAAATTGATTTTCGTAAAAGAGTTGTATATTTTAATGGTGGGGGAGAATCAATTAAATTTTATGACTACGAAAATATTCATAATTTGTGAGTAAATGAACAAGGTAATGAAGTATCTGACATAATAAATAGACATGCAAATGTTTTCGCTGATCCAAGTGAGGTTTTGCCCTTCAACACAAACATTGTTGCCACTATCAGAACATTTAATAATGATGCAGTTTATTCAAAATCCTATCCGTACCCAATGGCCGCCACAGAATTTGTTAATAATAAAATTTCTAGTCTATTACGTGATGGAATTATTAGACCTTCACGGTTTTCATACAATAGTCCTGTATGGGTCGTCAACAAAAAAGGTACTGATGAGACAGGTAAGCCGAACAAGAGACTTGTTATTGATTTTATGAAGCTTAATGAGCAAACAGTTAGTGATAAGTATCCTATTCCAAACACATCAATAATACTGGCTCTTTTTACAACTCTAGATTTAAAATCTGGATTTCACCAGATCAAATTGTTCGAGCGAGATAGGGAAAAATCAGCTTTTTCCATTAACAATGGAAAATACGAGTTTTGTCGACTTCCGTTTGGCCTAAAAAATGCACCAAGCATTTATCAAAGGGCAATAGACGACGTGCTACGAGAAGAAATCGGAAAATGTTGCCATGTCTATATTGATGATGTGATTATCTTCTCAAAAACTAAGGATCAATATCTGAAGGATATCTACCGAATTCTTACTTAGCTTTATGAACATGCGTATCTCGCTTAAAAAGTCGAAATTTCTTCAAGAAGAAGTTGGATTTTTAGGGTTCGTTGTCTCTGCTAATGGAATAAAGACATGTAAGGAAAAAATACATGATATTGTAGGATACGAAGTTCCAAAGACGCTCAGAGGTTTGCGATCTTTTTTGGGCTTGTCTGGATACTATAGGCGATTTGTAAAAGACTATGCTGCAATCGTAAAACCTCTCACAAAATATCTACGAGGAGAAAATGGCCATATTGGAACTCATCAATCAAAAAATGTTCCAATAATTCTAGATATGGATGCTTTGCTTGCGTTTGATAAAATAAAAAGAATATTGGCATCAGAGGAAGTGCTGCTGCTGTATCCTGATTACACGAAACCATTTGACTTAACAACCGACGCTTCATCGACAGCACTCGGTGCTACTTTGTCACAAGGTGGTCGTTCTATAACATGGATTTCAAGGACTCTTTCCCCAACCAAAGAAAATTATGCCACAAATGAAAGAGAACTTCTTGCAATAGTTTTGACCTTGCAAAATTTGCGAAATTATTTGTATGGAGTTGCGGACCTCAATATCTTTACAGACCACCAACCGCTTATTTCTTCAATTTCTGAGAAAAATCCGAACTCGAAAATCAAGCGCTGGAGAAGCTTTATAGAAGAGTTCGCCCTCAAATGGTTTTATAAGCCTGGCAAAGAAAACCATGTAGAATCCTTTAGAGGATTCTATACAGTCCCAATCATTAACTGCACATAGCAAGGAATCCCTATCAAAGACAATTACTTCTGTACAAAAACCGGTAAACTGTTTTCGTAATCAAATAATTTTAGAGATAGGAGCAAAACCAAGTAAAACTACCAAAATTTTGTTTCAGTCCCGTGTCAGACACAACATAACATTTGTCACTTTAAATGACCTTTAGAGACCTTTGCGAAATCGGTTAACTCGAATGTTGTTAACGCCATCTTGTGTGATCTTTCAATCTTAGCACAAATTCAAGACAAAATTCAACAAGCATTTCCTTTGGTCAAATTCCGACACACACAAAAGCAAGTTACAGATATCTTCAATAAAGAGGATCAAATAGAAATATTGTCAACCGAACATACTAGAGCTCACCGATCGGTGGAAGAGAATTTGGAGCAAGTCCTAACTGAGTACTACTTTCCAGAAATGAAGAAAAAACTTAAAGAATTAGTAGCAAACTGTAGGATCTGCAACGAAGCCAAATACCAAAGACGTCCCATTAATGCTAAAATCGGATCAAGCCCTATTCCATCATACCCAGGTGAAATACTTCATATAGATATTTTCTCTACTGATAAGCATCATTTTTTAACTTGTTTGGATAAATTTTCTAAATTTGCAATAGTTTTCCCAATTCAATCGCGTTCTATCATAGACGTAAAAGAACCTCTCATGCGGATTTTGAATTTTTTCAGCAATACAAAAACAATTGTATGCGATAATGAAAAATCTTTTAGCTCACAGACAATAAAATTACTTCTAAGAAATCATTTCAACGTCGAAGTATTTACAATTCCACCATTTCATAGCACCACCAATGGACAGGTTGAAAGATTTCACGGCACATTGACGGAAATAGCTAGGTGCACTAAATTAGAACAAGGTATAGAAGACACTGTCGAGCTAATACTTTTGGCAACTTCGAAGTATAATCGATCCATTCACTCCATTACTAATAGTAAGCCAATCGGACTAATTCATTCAATTCCCGAATCTTTACGTGCTGAAATAGTTAACAAATTAAAACAAGCCCAAGACGTTTTACTGAGTCGTGAAAATAAAAACAGAAAGACCAGGGTATTTGAGCCCGGTGAAAAAGTAAACGTCAAAACAAATAAGAGGTGGGAAATAAGTTTAGAGAACTTTATAATCAAAAGACTGTTCAAAAGGATTTAGGTACTGCGGTTCTTATCGATAATAAAATAGTCCATAATGATAATCTGAAATAGGTATATCTAAACATTTGGTTAAACTTTAAAAGGAATATAATTCATTTGACTACTATCACAATTACGATTGCTCCCTAAAGCTTCATTCAGTTACGATAAAGATATAACTGCTTTTCAAAAATGGTACCTACTTGCGTAAAGAATATCAAGCATGGTAGTTCTCGATACCAAAACTTTCAAAGAATTTTTTGTCACTAAAGGTTTCACGTTTCATAAATTTAAATATCTATTCTAATTGATTTGTTAATTATTGTAATTGTTGATTCTTATTTCCTATTTATAAATTTTACTAGTAAGAAATACATAAGAACTATTACTTGCAAACGCCTGAGGACGGCCTTAACTCAGAAGGGGGGTATTTATAATATGATATAAATACTTCATTTATATTACTTATTTACATTACTTTATTATGTTTATTACTTATTACTTTGTTATGTTTCAACTTTGCTATGTTTCAAATTCAATTAAATTTTTTAGTTTCAATTCAATTTTCAATTTTTCAATTTCAATATAATAATTTTCTCAGAAAACAATTTCAATTCAATAAAACATGTTCACATGGTGAACAAAAAAGACACATTTTATAAAATATAACTTATAACAAATTATTTCATATTAACTTACTTCAATGTAATAAATTGGACTAAATTTGAATTGACGGAGCCGTCATGCTTGCAGTTCTTCACGCAAGATCAGCTAGAAGCATTACAATATTCAAACGAAATAATCAAATTACCAGGTTCGCACAATGAAAATGACTTAATTTGATTATTTTCTTTAGTAAACCTATATAATTTCAGAGCTTATCCATGCCATTCTCAATACACGGAGCGTTTTGTTCATGTAGTACATGAATCTGTTTTGGCGGTCACCGATGAACAACGCATGCCCCCCATTTTATCAAAACTCGAGAGCCGTCAGAAATATAGCCAACTAGAATCACGTCAAAATTTGATGGATTAAAGCCTACATAATTCTTCTATTGAGATACTTAAAAAATTATGAAAATAAAAAAAAAAACTTTTGCTCCTGTTTGGAAAAAAAATTTCAAAAAATTTTTAAAAATGGTCCTCTGAAAATATCGATATACTTTCTGAGCAAAAGATTAATGATATTTTAAGAAACATTTTTTTTTTATATTAAGGTGGCACAATAGGATGGTAGGAACTGAGATCTGGAGGGTAAGTACCAGAACGGTGCACCTGAGGTCAATGACCTCAATAAAGACCATATTTGTCTCTTTGAGTAAAAAACATTGATATGCCAAACTTTAAAATCCCACTGTAAACACCAGAGATATGAAGATATATCGTCATTCGTAAATTATTGTGTTCTATATCACAAAATTGAAAAAATTGAGATAAGACTGGTATATAGGCAAATTTTTCGAGATCTATCGATCTGTGTCATCAGTTTGCTTTTATCTTTTATAGATTTCGAAATATGAGACATCGACTTTGTGCTATACAACACTGTTGTGACAGGCTTCGTAACCTATTGTGTTCTATATGCAAAAAATCGTGCATATAGAACAAAAACGAAGCAAAAATACTAAGTAAAAAAAATATTTTTTTATTTTGTTCTATATGCAAGTCTAAATAAAGTTATTAAAGTTATTATTTGGAGGTCTTTGTATTTTGCTTTTTTTTTTTGTTTTTTTTTCTGGTTTTTTTCTTAGCTTCACATTGAACTTGGCAAATGAAATGAAACAAAAAAGAAAAAATCCCGCTTTAGATTGCAGTTGGTAAATAAAATGAAACAAAAAAGAAAAGAAAATACCCATCATAAATAACATAAGGTTAGAAGTTAAATTTTACAGCAACGTTTAAAAAAAGCTTAATACTAAGAATAAGAATGGATAAGCAATAGATAAGAAGATATCATTGGAGAAAGTAAATGATGTGAAAAGTTTATACAACTTTTTATCACTTGATGCAGTGGCATACTACAATAGGGGTATTCACGGGTTGATGCGAATTGCAAGAATGCGAAAATGCAACATATTTTTCGCACTAACGCGTGAACATCAATATTGTAACTTTACTTATTTGAATCAACGTAAAAACTTAGCCTTTTTAAAGTTTTACCCAGATGGCAACTATGCTTGAAAACACCCATAACATGAATCAGCTGTTTCGCATCACTGTTTGTGCGCTTTCGCAATAGGTTTGAGCAGTGCGTAATTCAAGAAGAGTTGCAAAATAACTTCTAATGTGTTTGTTGTTGGAATGAAGAAAAAATTCGCAATCATGCATTTTCGCATCGTCGCAACTGTGTTTCGCATTAACCCATGAATATCCTTAATAATTTGTTTAATACAAGTTAAAATATAGGTACAATTTTTTGTCTTCGTCTTTTTAACAAACTTGCTTCAATAAAAAAATCTCCGTAAATCAAGCATGAACTTCGTGGAATCGAAGTCAAATGAATTTGGTTAATTTTTTACTTGATTTTGTAGTCGAAACCTTTTAAGAAATTAACAGGTATTGATTTAAATGGACTCATAAGAACATATGTATAAGATTAAGTTTAAAATCAAGTTAATATTATAATATATAAAATAAAGTTTTTATTGAGTGAAATCACATTGCTTTTCATTTCTCCAATACATATTACATTTTGTTCTATATGCTATAAAACAAGAATAGTTTCGTAAATAAGTGCATATAGAACAAATTATTTTTTTTTAAACGCATCTTACTCTAAAAAACGCTTCCAAAGATGAAAATTTTTTTTGACAGAAAAAACCACAATCTCTTGAACTTGCATTGGTAAGAAAATCGCGGCAGATTTTTCGGTTCAGTTTTTTACTAAACTTTAAACTTGATTTACCAAAAAAACATTTTTGTCATATAGAACACAATAATTTGCGAACGACGATATGTCAATGTGCGACCCCTACGTTCGGTTGTCTCGAAAAAATGAGTCATTTGCGTCGAATTGCATAGGAGGTGGTACGGTCTAGTGAACATGGTATAAAGTAACAACTGTAGGCAAAAGTTATCCTTTGTTCAATTTTAATGCTGATATCGTTGATATACCCAAGATATACAATGTTCTTAACAACCTCAAAGGAGATGTTGGCAACATTGACGTTCACTGCGTTCACTGCAAAACCTATTCGACTTGACCGTTTTTCTAGTTTGGAGAAGGCTGCACTCACTACACGCGGATTATGGCCAACGATATCAATACCATCAGCATATGCCAGCGTCTCAGACCAGCAGCTCGAAAATTCTTCTCCATCATTAGACTGAAAAATCCACACGATAAGCAATCACCCTTGTCTGAGACCTCGTTTGTTATTGAATGGAGAAAGAGGTTCTTCCCGATCTTAGTTCCGCTGCTGGTGTTGCTCAGCGTCATGCTGAAAAGATGGATGAGCTTTGCAGGAATATCAAATTCAGATATGGTGGAGTATAGATGATTTTTTTTTGGTCTGTCGAAGGCGGCTTTGTAATCGATAAAAGGATAGTGCGTGTTGATTTGTTTCTCCATGGGTTTTTAAGCCGAGCTATAGCTTTCAAGACTTCATTATAGTCGCGAAGCGGAACTTCAACGCTGTCGTCCGCAACTGGGTTTCATCGGATATCTCTCTCTCTTTTTAAAAATACAACTGTGCATAGAGTTAGTCTCAAGAACTCTTTTACAAACTGAACATTTTTTTTTATTTAAATCCAAGAAAAATTTTCAAAAAGATGTCATTGTGACATATTTCAACAGATTCATAAAAAACATTTTTTTATAGAATTAATTTATTTAAAGTCAATTAAAAACCCACCAAAAAGAAATCGTTTACTTTTAATTCCACTTTTATTTTGTTAGCATTAAAATTTTAATTTATGCACATTAAATGAAATTGAAACACCTGTGAACAACTTGGGAAAAAATTAACTTATTTTCTAACATCTACAACACTAACAGCATGTAATACAACAACAACAACGCAAACATGCCAAATTACCATTAAACGGGAGGAAGCCGAAACACTCAAAACACCAACTCAATTCCCATAATACGGCAAGCGACGACGACGACAACACCAACAACATTACCCACAACAACAATAACGACAACAGCGGCAACGCATTTAATTTCTCAACCCAGCATAACGCTTTTCATAACCAAACCAAACTTAACCCACAACTGCGCCCTCGAAGGTTGGACAGCCCGGCATTAAAATTATGCCTATTCCACATCAATTCAAGGGTTGCTCACTGCTGCACGTCCTGCCCGGCCGCCTACCGTGCTGCCTCATTAAGTGCATTAAACCGGCTCTCAGACTTAAACTCAAACTTCATAAAGCATTCGGTAAAAATTACTTTTTTAAATTTGTCCTTAACAGTGTACGGCAAAAAAAAGGGACTTCTGACCGAACCGACAAACAGACAGTCAGACAGTCAGCCAGCTTTTAACTACCAACGCAATTATTTCAATCCGCCCTTTTTTCCTATAGATACTGTTATATGTGCAAGTATTTTTATTCGGTAGCAATGGAGAATAACACTCTTTATGAGGATTAAGTCAGGCAAAAGTGGAAATGAAATGGTGTATATTTCAACGATGGTCTGAGGACTTCAATTAATAAAAAGGATTTTGATGAAGTGAATTTGCAGTTTAGACTTTTATAATCTTATATAACGCTTTTTCTTCTACAGTTTCGACTTAAGCGGAACATTGAAAACATTTACACGATTTGTTAAACGTCACAACCTAAATGTCAATAAAATATCATAATCAAACCAGATTCACTCTGAAAGTTCCTAAAACTTTATTTATTTCTGGAATAGTTGTGATACTACATAGGACACTTAGCCCTTAAATTACTAAGGCCGTCATTTAAGTCAGTTGAGACAGAAGGTCATCACTATAATCCAATTATTTTAAAAACCAAAACTTTTTCAAGCTTACACCGCAAAACAAGTCTTTTGTAAGGAACATATTTATTGAACGGTGTCAGTTTTGGCGCGTCATTTGAGTGGTTTGACAAAAACAGCCATTCGAATCCAATTTTTTGTGAAAAACACGCGGAAAATACTCGTAAAAAGTGTCCATAAGCCGCTTAATTTATACTTTTAATAAATTTATTGATTTTTTATAAATATTTGTAGATATTTTAATTTTTGGAAAAGATTTTTAAAAAAAATTTTGTGGCAAGTACAGTGAAATTATTCTTCCTATTTATTTTCGTGGTATTTTGTGCCTTCTTTCAACTGAAAAGAATATATTTATTTATAGCAAAGTGTTTAGTGTTATTTTAGTTCTTGGACAATGTTGCTTGCCGCAAGTGAATGACAAAAAGGAAAAAAATTTAAAATACAATCTTTCTGCACTGTCTGACAAACAAGTTTTAGCCTGGATAATATTGACAATTTTAAAGTACGAACAACGTCAATGACATCAGAAGCCAAGATTATCGCCATATCACTGGCTTCAAATGAAACACCATCGACTTCACAACAACAAGAGACATCCGCAATTGCCTTCAAGCGACCAAAGAGGCTACGATCACCACTGCCGACTGTTAAAGTACGTGGACCACGAGGAATACCATCAGCAGGTGGTTTCAATGGTTCATACACCGTAAACACCCCTTATTTCTATCTAAATATAACTTTTAGTATTTTAGTTCTTTTTATCTTTCAGGCTTAAAAGATATTCAAAAAAATTCGGTAGAGTTCAAAAACATTTTTTGGCGCAAAAAGTCGGTGCAGTTGCATGTGAATGAGGTAGCGTTTCGAGGAAAATCCAACTTGCCTGCTGAGGTGACAACGCTGAAAACATCGCTGGATTTGTTTTGATATTTTATTACCGAAAAACTCATCAGTTTGATTACTGTTGAAACCCATACAGCAGCAAACTCCCAGGATATACTGACGAAATTCATTGCTGATGAGCACGAAATTCACCGCTTTATTGGCATTCTAATTTCTATGTCTTTTTTATTTCAGTTTATATTCGATTTTCGCCATGTTCTAGACGCCATACCGAAAAGCAGATTTATGACCATAAAGAATTATCAAAGTTTTAACGATGAAACAAAATGTGTGGTAAGGGGCCAAGACGATTGCGATCCATTGTTTCGAATCCGAAAAGTAATAACACTTTTAAACGACCACTTTGATTCCGTTCCTAAAATGGCCCGTTAGTTCATCGAGGAACAAATGCGCTCGACCAAAACGGTGCTCTGGTTGCAGCAGTACTAACCAGATAAGCCTCATCCTCATCATGAAGTTGTTCGTTCTCTGCGATACCAACGACTATTCGTATCGTTTTGAAATCTACACTGGAGAGAAAACGGCTGACATGGTTTTACCTGAGAATCCAGATATTGGTGCAATAAGTAACGTAGTCATAAGGCAAAATAATTAAAAATAATAATAAATTGAGTTTTTTTTACAATCAGCTTTTTTGTTTTATGTTTCAGATTGTCGCAAATGGTCTATCTACGTGACTACAATACTCATATGGGAGGTGTAGATCTTATAATTTCCTACATGGGCCGGAATGATCTGCAAATCAAAACGCGAAACATACCAATTCGAATGTTTTATCATCTTTTGAACATGGCGATAACGAATGCATTCATTCTCTTTCGGAGAGTCAACGAAGGAAAAAAATGCGAAAGTCAACTATATGAATCAAAGAAATTGTGTTTCTTCTACTGATGTTGATGGTCACACGATAAAACATATGAAAATTTATCAGTTTCATATGGAGATATCGAACAGGCTTGAACGATTCCCACTCATGAACGATGTGAACTAGTTCAGTGTTTCTTGTTCTTTTAGTTAATTTTAGTTCAATTGATTTTGCAGCGATTAGGAACAAAACGAACGAGAACAAAGATAACTAAATTTACCAAGCTATGGTTTGAATCTTCGGTTTGTCCAAGCGAATTAAAAGATCTTACGTACTAAAAAAACGAACGAACTAAAAGAAATAACGAATTTAAAGAACGAACGAAGTAAAAAATGCAACGAATAAAAAGAACGAACGAACGAAAAGAACTAAATGAACGAACTAGTTCAGTACGTACGATTGAACTAAAAAGATTGAAAACACGTGGCGTCCGTGGCGTAGTTGTTTAAAGTGCGTGGCCGCTATGTCAACGAACTTTGGAGACCCAGGTTCGAACCCCAGCAGCGACAGAAAATTATTTGAATTAAAATAATTTTTCTGTACGGCCGCCACCTCTCTGCAGACAATGGCAAACCTCAGAGAGTAATCAAAATGCCATGTAAAGCTTCTTGAGAACGAGAACATTCCGTTCATCGCCGTTCGGAGTCGGCGTTAAACATGTAGGTCCGGTTCTCGGTCAATTGTGTACAAACTTAATAACACGCACAACACAATTGATCATAAGAAGTTAGGTCAAGGTCAAAGTCCTTTCAAGGGCTGAAATGGCCAGTTATTTATTTTCTTTTTAAGGAATTTAAAACAACAATTAATTTACATATTATAATATAAAAAAAAAGAAAAAACAAATTTCAAAAATTTTTCTTCAGGATAATTTAATTTAAAAATGCAGACAGATTAGAAAGAGGGGAAAAAAGAAAGAAAAATAAAGGGTTTAGGAGGTAGAGAAATGAGTTGAAATAGTTTGCCTAAAAATACTTCCTTTAGTGATTTCTCTAAGGTGACGTGGTAATGCATTCCACACTCTTATGGCGTTAATGAAAAATAAGTGCGAGGAGTTGTCTTGGAACTATAGGAATATGACTTCTTCTCGATAAACTAAATTGTGTCCGACGAGAAAGATAAAGCTGAACATCATCAGCATACGCATGAACGGATGCGTGCTTACAGACATTAAAAATGTCATTAATAAAAATCGAGAATAAGAGAGGGCCAAGTATAGATCCTTGCGGAACACCGCTTACGACTAATTTATAGTCAGAAAACACTTGACCAACTTTTACCTTTTGAAATCTATTAGATAAATAACAGGACAACAGATTCACAGCACTATCACAAAACCCAAAGTGAAATTTTAATTTCTGACACAAATAACTTTATCGAACGCCTTCGAGAAATCCAGTAAACAAAGAAGAGTCATAAAGCCAGCATCATATTCTGGTCGTATGTCGTCAATCACCTTAACTACTGCAGAGGCACAACCATATCCTGCACGAAAGCCAGATTGAAATGGGGATAAAAGCTTATTTTCCATTAGATGCTTATTAATTTGCTGGACCATAAGTTTTTTGCAGATTTTTGACAATGGCGACAGAATGCTTATTGGCCTAAAATCATTAGGGCCTGAGGGGTTTTGTTTCTTCGCAATCGGCAGAACAATGGCAACCTTCCACAGATCTGGAAAGATGACGATACAAAACAATGGTTAACAATATGCGTTAGCGGGCTTATAAAGTAAGGCAATATAAGTTTGATAAATTTGATAGGAACGCCATCTTCACCTATTGCATTCGATTTTATTTGCGATACTCACCTTCCAACATCTAGCTCATTGACCGAAACAAACTTAATAGTTTGTTGCACAGCCAGACTACGGAATGTGAGCAAATTACTATCAAGTATAGAAGAGGTATCCACAAAAAAATTATTGAGAGTGTCGGGTTCAACATTACATTCTACGTTATTAGTCTTGCATACTCCAAGTTTTTTGATGTTATTCCACAATGTTTTAGTTGGCAGAGAGAGTTTAAGTTTTGCGGAGAAGTATCGCGATTTTGCCTGTCTCGTTATAAGAACAGCTTCATTTCTAGCCGACCTGTAGTTTTCCCAGGTTACTGAAGAAGAATTTTTTCTCCATAATTTGTTGAGTCCATTTCTAATTTTAATGTCATTAAGGACATTTTGCGAAAACCAAGGGCACGATACATTTTTAACACTAAGCGTACGTAAAGGGACATGTTTTTCGAACAGAGATTGAATAGGCTCCAGAAAGGAACTAAGTTTATTATTGACATTGCTATGAAAATAACACTCTCCGAACGAAATCAAGGATATTAGATTAGATTCGATGAAGTTGGACACTTCCCGGAATGGAGCCGGAAATCCTACATACACCTGTAATTTGTTTCGATCTCCATGCCTATAACCTTTTTTCTACACTCTGTGAAAATCTAAAAGAGAATAGAGTGATTTTCACCCCAGTAAATTTTAAGCTATTACATATTCTCGTAAGCGACTTCAATTGCCCCCAAAAACTTATTACATACTCGGCAAGCTATTATGAGTATGCTCTTATGCAAGCAAGCTTCTGTAAGCTACTTACGGGACTTAGGTGCTATTTGCGACAAGGAACTTAACTTTCGGTCTCACATAGATCATTAGGGCGCATCGAATTACAATTTTTTTTCGAATTTCACATTCTAAGAGGTCTCAAAAGTTGCATGGGGTTGTCAAGATTAACCAAAGAAAATGTTTAGGAAAAAAAAGGATGTCTTCCTGCCCCGCAAGGACAAAGTTTTTGAGGAAAACAGTAAAAAATATCGACTTAAAATGCTTTGACTTTTATAAAAAAAACTACGTATGTCTTAAAGCAAAAGTAGGTATGGGATTAAACTAACAATATATTGGTAAACACGATGCCATTTAAGATTCTTATCCATAGTGTCCTGTGTGAAGGATATTCGAAGCAAAATTCGTAATCGAGATAGCACAGACCTTTTGATTGTTACCCAATAATCTAAATTTTGGTGGTATTGATTATACTGTTGACGTATTCCTTAAAGTTGCCCAACTAATAATTAGCACAATTTTTGCATATGCATTTTCCTATTTTTGAGAAATGCATACTTGAATGAAATTTTTTAACTTTTTCAAAAAAATGAATATAAGATTTTATATCTCGGGTACCAGAAATGGTACCGAAGAAACGTTGCTCAGTTTGGATTCTTCAAGTATTCCTGAACAACACCCTGTCCAAAAGTTTTAATTTAAAATACCAGCTTAGAGCCACGATTTAATTTTCTATTTTGATACTTAAAAAAAAAATACTTCCTAACATGAAATTTAACAATTTCATCAAAAAATATCAAAGTAGAAAATAAACTCGTGGCCTTAAACTGGTGTTTTAAATTAATACTTTTTGACAGGGTGTTGTTTAGAAATATTTGAAGAATGTAAATTGAGAAAATTACCGTCGGTACCATTTCTGATACCCGAGACAATAAATCTGATGTTAATTTTTTTGAAACAGTTAAAAAATTTCATTCAAGTATACATTTCTCAAAAATACGAAAATGCATATGCAAAAATTATGTTAATTCGCTAAATTTAAGGAATACGTTAACACTATAATTAATACCACCAACATTTAGACTATTGGGTAACAATAAAAAGTTCTGTGCTATCTCGATTACGACTTTTGCTTCGAATATCCTTCACAAAGGACACTGTGGATAAGAATCGTAAGTGGCAGCGTGTTTACCAATATATTGTTAGTTTAAGCCTATACCTACTTTTGCTTTAAGACATACGTAGTTTTTTTTATAAAAGTCAAAGCATTTTAAGGTCGTTAATTTTTACTGTTTTCCTCAAAAAACAACTTTGTCCTTGCGGGGCAGGAAAACATCCTTTATTTTCTTTAAAATTTTTTTTGGTTGATCTTGACAACCCCATGCAACTTTTGAGACCTCTTAGAATACGATCTAAATTTTTCGATACGCCCTATTGATCATATCATTAGTATGTAGAGTCAACTCTGCATTTGGTTTCGTGAAACACTGGTCCAGAGAGTCCTCCAATCCCTACGTCACAAAATCTTTACATCTTACCTTTGTTAAACCCATCCTTGAATATGCCAGCCCAGTTTGGTATCCCATCTACAACACTCATTCAATGCGAATCGAAGCCGTTCCACGAAGATTTATTTGTTTCGCACATCGCGGTCTTCCCGGTTCTGACAGTTTCAACTCACCTCCTTACGCCGACTGACTGAAGTTGATTAATATGCAAACTCTTGAAAAATGAATGGAACTTGCCGATGTACTCTCCATTCATCAACTAGTATGAGGAACCGTTAACTGCTCCAATTAATATCATTTAATACTAACCCACTCAACCGTGGGTCTATACCACCTTAACTTTTATCGCACCTTCTATGGATGCAGCGAACCAGTAACAATGATGTTTAATGTAGCCAATAATTTGATCAGCGATTTGAATTTTCATCTGAGCATGAGCATTTTCAAGATTTGGTAAATATATTACATCCGTTGCAAATGAAGATACCACTGTTAATTTTAAGTTTTTAGTTTAAGTATTTAAATTGCCTGTATAAAGCTGAATCAAATAAATAATAGAATAGTATAGAAAAAATAACCGGTGGGTCTAGTCTGGCAATTTAAGGGTTAGAGATAGAAACTGTCGAATTTTGGCAGAGTTGTCATTAATGTTGTGAATAAGAACGTCTTTAGAAAAACTGTAGTGAAATCTTGTTAATAAAAACAGAAACGCTGAATTAACCCTAGGACTTTATTTATTCTAGTTTGTAGTCCTAAATGGAAGAAATTATTTTTTCTGTCCGTCTCTTTGATTATCATCAACAACGCTTCACTCAACTGTCGGTTTCGTTATGTGCTGAACACAATAAAAAACGTTTTCCTCAACATCCGTCGCCTTTATAGCACACATACACACACACAGACACACACACACTTTCTCATTCACATTCATGGACTCCACACAATGGACCAGTCACACACGTCCTACCCTACCGAATTGGGTCCGCGAGTCGTGCTGTATAATGCATTGAAGCCTGCTGCTGTTGCTGAAGTGTAATGCTCCGGTTTCGATTCAGCGCCACGTCTTTCGTCGCCCTGCTCAGCAACAGCCAAGTCATGATGGTTCGGCTCAAAACAAAAGGGAAAACAAGGACTGTGAATGCACAATACAGAGTCTACAACAAAAAATGATGAATGGTTTGTGAATGCAGTACGTCAGCGACAACAACAGCAGCATCAACATCATCAGCAATAGTAGCAGCAGCAGCAGCAACAACAAAAAGTATGCTAAAAACTTTGCAATTAGAATATCAAAGCAGGAGCTTATGTAATTAAAAAAAAAACACTGCAAAAACTCAAATAAAGAGTAAAAAAAAATTGTAAAATGTTTGCAAAAAGCGAATCTCCGTTAATAAGAAAAAAAACAAAAATGACGCGCGAAGTTGGCGCATTTCATGCATGTGCAGCAGTGCTGCCACCTAGTGTGTTTCAGTGATTAGAATGCGCTACACCAGCTGGAGTTGGAAAGTGGGTCTCGACTAGATTGAATGCTTGAAGCAGCCACAGAGCATTACAACAACAGCTACAACAACATCAGCAGCAGCAAAAGTTGCGGTTCGTGTTGCAACAAAAACTGCTGCTCCATCTGCACATTGTTCCGACAATGTTGCCGTTGTCCTAATGCATTGTTATCCGTAGAGTGTGTCACACGGTTCCATTGTTGTTTGTTTCGGCGTTTGTTAAAGTGTGCATCGAAGGCATAAACGTATGCATGCTTGCATATTTTGTGCAGAATTGACGACAAGAACTCGCAGCCGTTTGTTTGTCTATTGAAATTGCTGGAAATATCTACATGTTTAATGCAATCCTTTAGCTCGGAAATTAATTTAGATAAAATTTGAACAACATATTTTCTTTTTATGAAAAAATATGTTTTGTGTTCTTATGTCGCTCGAGAAAAGCATAGAGAAACCCTAACTGTCGGTCCCTTAAATCGGTCAATAATTGTTTAGTGGTAAGAGCTGAATTCGTCGGTGGATATCTTTGCTATACAGATCCATGCATCTGTACCAGGCCCGTAGCCGAAGCTTGCTCCGTACCCTTAGCTGGTCATAACTGTTCCCGGGAGAAATATTAAAGGTGATACAAGTAATTTGTATCTATTTTAAAATCATACATTTACATGAATTAAATTTCCAAAATGGAATATACTTTTATTCATTAGAAGGTATTAACATTGCTTATGATTGGACTTCTCTTAAGAATAGCAACTACAACATCGTTTTCCAAAAAAAATCTTTTTTATTCGTAGTAAATTACCAAGAGTTCGAGATTCAATGCCACCTACACCAACGTTGTCTACCAAGCGGAGATGATGGCTATATATGAAACCACTAAGATTCTAGGGCAAAAAGACCTTAGGGGAAAGAATATTTACATTTTCCCAGATAGTCAAGCTGCGCTTAAAGCTTAACTCAAATATTGATAACTCTAAAACTCTCACTGAGTGCCGTAGATCTCTTAACGAGATTCTGGATCCACTCATACCATGCCGATCACAGACCTGTTCGCGAAATTGAATTACCACAGCCAGCACAATACTCACTGAAGGGCCAGCCCAACGATAGTCTCCTCTTGCAAAAGGGACTTACCACGACATGCACCAACACACACCGACACATCTGCATTCATCACTCATGACTGTGAGAGAAAAACCCACCACTATTGTACGTGCTACAGCGTAGACCACATCACTTCTGACTGTGTCTGATACATGATCACCACTATTTTGCACCTTTTCAAACTGGCACTCCGAGGCTACTAGGATATACTTTTTACCTCGGAGTACCCAATTCTTAGACCATTTGTACACCAAATTCTAAGCCACATAAACCATAGTTTTTACCGGTCTTTATAACACTATCCAGAGACCACAATGCCAATGTGCCGGTGGAAATTGTGATAGTACATCTGCCGAGCGTAACGACTATCCCCGTGGTAACAAAGTTTAGGGATCTTTGCCATTCCTTCGTAGGCATACGCTACAGTTGATCTAGTCAAACGGTACACCTACTCCCCAGATTGGGCAACGAACTCCAGTATCTGGGTATTCCCTCTACATTTACACAGGATAGGGCGAACCCGTTGCCTGCAACCATCCTTCTTTATACTGGCTTTGGACAGGCTGCTCGTGAGAACAGGCGGAGTTGGTTTGTTGAGGAGGAAAATCTCTCATAGGTCCAATAGAGATTATGTGGTATCACAACGGGCCTGCACTGGCCTAAGTATACGAGTCGTCTGCTGGCTCAGTCATCAAACCCTAACCTTACCTACACCAACGCTTAAAAAAAAAAAACGCAGAACTTGCAATAAACTGCATATTCGAATTTGGAGTAGCCAACCTATGCCAACAACTTAACCAATTATGTTTGAACCTTAATTTTTTAGAACTTCTGGTAGGAAAATTAAAATTGGTTGGGGCGCGTAATGATTTTTAAAGATTTTAAGGTGGTTGGAATAATTTAGATCCTTAATCAACATACAAATGTTGTTTCTATCGGCTACTAGTATTGCCGACATCGAAAGCAATACCGATGACTCAGATGTTTTTTCCGATTCGGGAACAACTTCTACTATCATACATACAAAACATAAAAACAAAGAGCTTAAGTGCAATAATGTTCTATCATTAATAGCGCTTTCAATACAGCTGCCAGGTCTACCACCATACACAACTGCCGATGCAGAGCACAGTGTACACGCAAAGAAATTGTTCGCTTACCGCGAATTGTATTTGCCGCAAACGAATTGTGTTTGCCGAATATTCAGTTGTCATCATCTTAAAAATATATCTTGTACCGTAAGCTATTCCGGTCATTATTATTTATTATATTAATTTTCTTTTTCCCCATGTCCGTCCTTCTTCTTATAGTTTGTACTCATCGCAACTCTGTTGCTATCTCCGTCTGGGTAATAAGCAAATTACTAATTTGCTTATATAGTAGCAATTTGTCCAAAAAGTAACTCTGAACTATAAGCGTTGTCTTTATACAACGAAGGGAAAAACAAACTAAGTTTTCAGTTGGGAAAAAAAATTTTTTTCAATTGCTTTTATCACTCGCTTTTATGACAAACGAAATTAATTTTCTGCAACTAAATGACGCTTTTCTCGCAACTGACTATAATTATGACAACTGTAAAAACGTTTGCAAATAACGATTTCAAGCACGACAAACAAAGTTCGTTTGCGGCAAACTGGCGATAAACGTTTTTTTCTTTGCTTGTAGGACACTTGTCACGGTAAGAAGCCACTTGAAGGCTCGCTATAAAATAGGTGGAACCCTATTGAAATATTTTGAACTCTATGGGGATGTGTTCTAACACCAAAAATACCCCCCTTGGCTAAAGGCCTGAGCTGTACACAACTCTACATAATCCGTCAAACATGCGTGATGCGATTGGTACAAGTTAGACGGAAAATCTAATTTTGTGGATTTTGTTTTGGATTTTTCTTTGTTTAAGGTATAGGAAAGTAAAAAAAGTAGGCGTGGCAGCTGTTATACAACATAACACATTTTGCGCTATATCTTAGAAACCATGATAGCGAAATCAACGGTAGACGTTTTATATGTGATTTTCAAAAAGTTTTAAGAGAGATTTTAGGCAAAAGCGGGTAAAATGAAACCATATATACCTCCAATGCTATTTATTTTGAAGGCGATAAAATAAATATTGTAGGTTAATGAAGGAGTAATGTTAAGATTATTAAAAATCTTGTAGCATAAAGATTACAAAACAAAAATCATAATAATAATAATAATAATGATCGCTGAATCACAATAAGAGAAGGATAATTAACCGTTGTTGTTTTCATTGCACAGTTCGGTGCAACTATGAATAGAGGGTGAAATGCATTCTGAGCGAATTATAACATACCATCATTATCGTTGCAGGCTTAAATGACAAATATCCCGAATAACACTGAGTATATAAGCAGTATGGAAATACATTTTAACGATGCAAAAGGATTGAAGAAGAAACTTTTGATCTTGGTCAAATCATTTATGGGGTATGGTATTTATTTTATAAAAATGTAGGGGGAATCAGCTTCTGAAATTAAAGAACTTAACTTCCTTGGATACCGAACCCTTGGTTTTTATATTTTTTTCAGCGGATGCTATTTAATGCTATTAACATTTGAATACGAATATGTCTGCCCGCTGTAAGCTCAACCGGGAGCACATATCTTCTTGGCTACGAAGTTAACGCAATTTCAAATGAGGCGACGGCATTTTTGCCGCAACGTCAAAATGTCGCATGATGTGCTTTGCTATTCATAGATTGTATGCGTTAACGTAATGTGCATCCCACACATACAAATGAAACAGACACACGACGGCAACAATGCCGCAAACCACCCCTCCGACTTAACATTATTCTGGCCGACAGTTTTGCCTTCGGTTTCGCTGTCTGTTTCTTCTGCATCGTGCTGGCAGAGTAGATTCTGTTGTTTCAACATTTCGCATTCATTCATAAATCATTTTGCAATATTGCACTCACACTGCGACCCAACGACATCTACACATACGCACACACTGACATCAGCCACGCCCGATTAAATGCATTTTACGGATTGTCAACGTGGTACTCAGGGAACGTGGTACCCACTTTACGTTCTACATACATGTTAAATGAGGCTTTATTGGATATTGTTTAATGGCAAAGTGTGGCAACGCTGTGCACGCTAAGGTTGCCGCTGCAGCAAGAACTAGTTTTAACTAACCTACTGTTTGTGGGAGTGTTTCCATTATGAGGCTAATTTATTTTTGAAATTGCATTTTCTGAATTTATGTGTGTGTGTGTGCAGGTGTAGGTGTATGCTTGTTTGTTCGCTTCAATGTATTTCGATTTAATAGTAATAAGGACTTAGAATTAAACATTGTTTTGACATTTCACTGCGGATGTGCTACTTAATTGAATTTGTATCATGTGCTTTAGGTACCTCAAATCATTATTTCGTCTTTATATTATGTGTCAGGAAATGATTTGTGTGAATGTGGTCTTGGTTCTTAAAATTTTCATTTGAATCAAAATTTTATGTTTGGGTTTTGCATAATTTTTTTATAGCCCAATAAAGTAGAAGAATCCAAAAAGGTATAAGAGAAGAGCTATCCATGTGTGTTGTCTTCCATATAATACACAACAACAAATAGAACGTCAACAGATCCATACGGATTAATTTATGGTCACAAAAACACCTACTGAGACTCAGTCGATTATAAATTAAAATTATTGACTTATTGAGAGAGTCATTTTATAACATAGATCGAGAAAATCATGTTAACAAATCATCTGTTATTTTTAACATAGTCAGAACATATCATAGAAAATATCAATTTCCCTTGCTAAATAATTTGAGTCTAGTCCGCAAGTAGTAAGCTAAAGTTTATTTGAATTATATAGAGTGTCCTGAAAACCTGATATATTAAACAGCAAATAGCAAAAAATTTGGAAAAAGTGGTGAATTCAATTTATAAAAGTTGAAAAGTTCAATTCAGATGGCCAAAAATACTGGGCGTTAAAAGCAATGTTTAAGCAAAGACAAAAGCAAAAAGCAAAGGCAAAAGCAAAAAGCAAAGGCAAAGGCAAAGGCAAAGGCAAAGGCAAAGGCAAAGGCAAAGGCAAAGGCAAAGGCAAAGGCAAAGGCAAAGGCAAGAGCAAGAGCAAGAGCAAGAGCAAGAGCAAGAGCAAGAGCAAGAGCAAGAGCAAGAGCAAGAGCAAGAGCAAGAGCAAGAGCAAGAGCAAGAGCAAGAGCAAGAGCAAGAGCAAGAGCAAGAGCAAGAGCAAGAGCAAGAGCAAGAGCAAGAGCAAGAGCAAGAGCAAGAGCAAGAGCAAGAGCAAGAGCAAGAGCAAGAGCAAGAGCAAGAGCAAGAGCAAGAGCAAGAGTAAGAGTAAAAGCAAGAGCAAGATTGCAGAGATAAAAATATTTGTTATTTTGGCGATTTATCGGTATTTAAGTGAATATAAATCCGTTGAAATTTTTGCTAGAAGATTCTTATTGTTTAAATGAATGAATGAATTTGAGGGAATATGAAGTTAAAAAGTTTCCATACTGCCAATATGGACAATATGGATTAGATTCGGATTATTCATGGATTATTGCGATCGTGCAGGCGTCTCCTCTGAACTTTTCCTCCTTATCTTTTTCCGTCTCTAGCGAAAGTTACAATAATCATTTTTTATTAATTTAGTTTATTTTTAAAAGGCATTTGTTAGTATTATCTTTTTCCTGAAAATATAAGCAAAACGTCAGATCAGCTGTCATTTAGTTGATGCGTTTGGAAAGCAGCATATTCGAATACATGTTCGATTCCGATTGCATTGATTGTATTCTAGTCGGAATCTAGAACACTTTTCGGAAATGAATTCCGATTCAGATCCAGTTCCGAGGTGGATTTCAGAAAATGTCTGTATATAACACTAAGACGGAATTGTGGAAAAAAGAAGAATAAGAACAAAACCACAACTAAAAACGCTGTTAGGCACATTTTCTGCCCTGTGAAATTTTGCCAGAGGAGATGGTTGCTCCGAAAATCAGATGATTGCTTTAACCCTAGAGAGGTAATCTACGTCGATTCAACGTACATATTATTACGTACATAGACTATGTTTCATCAATACATATTGAAAATATGATTTCCTCTCTAGGGTTAAACGACAATATAATGAACGCATGTGTTACACAAGGATAGATACAGGGTTGTTCATTAAGGACTTGACAACTTTTTTTTTAACCAAAAACAGGAGCTGTTTAAAAAAATTTTTTTAGATATAAGAAGGTATTTTTTTTTTAAATTTATACAGGTATTGTACATAAAAAATACTTTAAAAAAATATTTTGTTTTTTAAATACAGTTCTGGCTTTTAGATAGAGGGCGCTGAAAATCCAAAACGGTTCGATGGATATGGCCTTTCCCATGTATCGGAAACAAAAAAATCAAATGACATTTTAAAGCATAGACCTTATATTAAGCATCCCCCCTACGCAAGATTGCCGGGGTTTTGTTTTTTTAATAATGGCGGAAAGTAAGTAAAAAGCTGAAGTAAAAAGTTCGAAAATAAGCGCGCTTTTTTGTTTATATAAAAAAAACAAAAAAAAAAACAATAGATACTTGAATTTAGGGGGATGCTTAAAGGACAAAATAACGAACAAAATGCAACAAAAATCATTGAAATTGAACCAATAGATTTCGAGTTATCTATCGAACCGTTTAAAAAAAAAACAGTTTCGAGGAAATCTCATTTAAAGTTTTTTATTTACGTTGTATAGAGTTTAGACATAGGTTAACGAAAACCGTTATAACTTCTGTTTTTTTTTAAATATCGATTTAGAAATGTTTATGTATATTCTAAAAACTATAAAGAACACATTAAACAAAACAAAAATAAAACCATTTGAGATATTTCAATACCTTTATTATAGGCTTGAAGTATAGGGTGTTTTTTTTAGGGGTTTGTTTTTCGAATTGAAATAAAACACAAGAAAATCGTTTTAATGTCCATCAATTTGGCTTTATTGGAAGGATAATTTTATGCCATTAATGTTTAAATATGATTTCGGGCATGTGGCTGCCGCGGCTGGCTCGAATAAAGCCAATTCTACAGGTCCAATTTTCAACCACTTTTTCGAGCATATGGGGCCGTATGTCGGCAATAATGCCACGAATGTTGGCCTCCAAGTCCCCTAACGTTTCTGGTTTGTTGGCGTAGACGAGCGACTTCACATATCCCCAAAGAAAATAATCCAATGGTGTCAAATCACACGAGCTTGGTGGCCAATTGACAGGTCCATTCCGCGAAATTATGCGCTCATCGAATGTTTCCTTCAATAAATCGATTGTGACGTGCGCTGTGTGGCATGTAGCGCCGTCTTGTTGGAACCACAACTCATCCACATTCATGCCATCCAATTCGGGAACAAAATAGTCGGTTATCATGGCTCTTTACCGGTCTCCATTAACGGTAACTGACTATCCAGCATTATTTCGGAAGAAGTATGGCCCAATGACTCCACCAGCCCATAGAGCACACCAAACAGTCAGTTTTTGTGGATGTAATGGCGTCTCAAGGATCTCATGTGGATTCTCTTCACTCCAAATGCGGCAATTTTGCTTGTTGACGTAGCCATTCAACCAAAAATGAGCCTCATCACTGAACAAAATTTTGCGATGAAAATCAGCATCGAGATCAATCTCATTTTCGGCCCATTTGCAAGCGTTGTTCTTTTGTCAACCTGTTCATGATGAAATGGCAAACCAAACTGAACATAAATGACATTACAGTTGCCAGATTTGACCACAAAATGCCAGTTTTATCTCTATTCGAAAAACAAACCCCTAAAAAAAACACCCTTTACAATCAAAACATATCGTTCATATGGCCACAGCTGGCACGTATGCATCGATTTTTCGAGGTTACAAAATCAGCCGCCATATGGTTTTTTTTTTCGGAAAAAATTGTCCTAGTTCAGGCGATAGCCACTTAAATAAGAATTAATTTGTTTTTTTTTTCCTCGGATGTTCAAGACTGGTGATATCCTGTACAGTGTACACTAGTGTCCGATATTCGGCATATTCGTCCGATTTTTTAACTTTCGGCTACGGCTTCGGCTTCGGCCTATATAGCCGAATATTTGGGCGGAATATTTTTGCTTTGTAATAACTAAAAATATTTTATAATTCTTTAGGAAAATTTCAGTATAATGCGATGAATTCCGTTCGAAATTCCATACTTGAAACACTTGTTGGTTTTGTTTTTCTCTTTCTTCTGTTCTTCCATAAGTTGGTTTTCGCTCGTTGAAAACTTTATTCAAATGATAAATGCAGTAAGTCCGACCCATGATATAAGTCCGACCCATGATATATTTCGGCTTCGGCTTCGGTATTGGGCCGAATACTTCCACTTGGCCGAACATTCGGCTTCGGCTTCGGCTTACCAAAGTAATATGTCACAACCAGTGATGTGATTCTGATTTAGTAAAAAATCCCGATAACATCCCGATTTAGACCTGTTTATCCCACCAAAATGACACGAAAAACCCACAAAAAATCCCACCCAAATATTTATACAAATAACGATTTTTTATGCAATTTTTGAAAAGAAATAAGGATGCCCACCTGCTGAAGGAGGCCCACCTACTGCTGAACACTGTGAGTTCTGACGTCTTTTTGATGCGCCAATGTGTAAAGTGTTGCAGGAACATCTCATTGAATGTTTACTTTTGATAATTCACTGAGATGAATGCGCATACTGCTTTAGCCCCACGGCCGTTGAGAAATAAAATATTCGAATAAAACGAAGCTGAGCAAAAATAGTTCATCTCTATTTAGTGAATTTTAGAAGGTGTTTCTTATCGATAAAAAAAGGTGAATATGAGTAGAATTCTATATTTAATGTTTACTTTTCACAATTCGACTAGCAATCGAACAATATTGAGAAATTGGAAAAAAATATTTCACGTCATATCATGATGGCGCGCCTGGCCACCTACTGAACAAAACGTTGGTCCACCTTCCGAACAAATTTTCAGAAATCGTGTAAGTAAAAAATTGGCATTTATATGATTGAAAATAGTGTTTGAAATAAGTTAAAATAGTTTTCGTGATTGTCGTCCACGTTCAGATAAAATTTTAGAATGGCGTCGCCTAAAAAAAAAATTGAAAAGAAGAGAACTTCTCTATTGTTTGAAGTTCAAAGAGTCATTATGAACTATTGATAGAATAAACTTTTTATAAACTCTCAAACACTATTGTTTTTACTTCATTTTCTAATTTTTTTCAACGATTTGTTTTAGGTGCTCAGTAGCTGGGCGTAGATTTTCAGCGATCGATTTCGAGACTTTTGCTAGATCGACTGCCTTAATTATAATTTTTGGAAATTTTAAATTTTGATTAAAATTCCTGTTAGTTATTGAACTTAGCTTCCAAATGAAACCAAGAGCTCTGAAAAATTATGTTTTAAACTAAAGGTATAGCCTCCAAGCAAAACGTGTTTGGTAGGCGCGCATCCTCCCCTACATTTTTTTAACATTATAATAATTTTATAGTTTAATAATGTAAATAATGAAGTTTTTCAATAAATATAACAAATTTTCCACAAAAAAAAAAAAAAAAATACGAAAAGTTAAACACTGCGTTTTTTTTAAAAATTCTCTCAAGTGTATGAAGTAATCGTAAATTTATTTCGTTGCATCAAAGTGAAACTGAGCTTATATTTTTTTGTTTTTAAATGAGGATCTTATTTTCATTAATTTTAAGCCTCTTGAATATACATATCCCTTTCTTACATATTTAGAATGAATGAAACAGCAATTAAACGAAAAATTTTGAAAGATTACAAAAAAAGTGATACCAACCAGTTTTGCTAATTTACACTTTAAAAAATTATGATTCAGTAGAAAATCCCACCTAAGCATCCGAAATCCCACACGTTCTCAAATAGGCCAAATATCCCGAAATGAGCCCGAAATCCCACCAAATCACATCACTGGTCACAACACTGCTTACTTCTCATTTTCCATTGTTCATATTTCACCACACGCAAGAGAGAGCTTCATTTCAATAAGGTGAGCTTACGACGTTTCTCAGCGCTTCCGAGTGCAAAGAATACCAATTTCTAAGACCGGTAACGAGTTTCGGTAACAATATTGCAGTTACCAGTAACGCACAGAATTGATTTGTAAGAAGTGACATGAATAGATGTTTCAAAGTGAGTGATCCAGATATCAAATTTGTGTCATTCTTTCTTATAACCAATGTTGTTTGCAACTGCCCCGACTGCCAAGATATTATTGCTCTCATAATATCTATAAAAACGATTACTTGGTATTGTAATTTCCATAAACATTTCCAATGAGGTCACATTAAATGAATCCTTCGTTTACTCTGTAACTCAAAGTTTATGAAGCTCATACTCTGACAAAAATATACTTATAGACTATGTATTAAAAGAACTTATATTGTTAGTTACAAAAACTTTTGCCATTGAAGTATTTTTAATTCATAGTCAGAAAAACATCCTGGTTGTTACATTCATACCAACACTTTTCCTAACGGACAAGTTAAATCGAAATTTATGAAGTCAACGAGAAAGTTTTCAATAGGATGCTTCATTTAATTTGATTGGCAAAGTGACAAAGTTGTTTGCATATATTTTGGATTCAGTGTGTTGCTGGTTGACTGCTGTACAGTGTTTGTTTTTTGTAGTTTAAAATTATTCGGACATTTTTTTGTAAATATATATATTTTTTATAGTTTGTTATCTAAATGGACGGGCAAAAAATTGCTATAATTGGAAAGCGTTGCTAATGAGACACGTACAACCGCCGGCGTGTTAGTAACATTCTTTTACAAGTTGAACAGTATGTTTTTAAGAAGTTTAGAAATAAAAGTTATGACCTTTTTTCAAATTACCAACAAGAATTAATGAGACTTATTTATTAAAAAGCGAAAAAATACTTTAAACGAAATTAAACGTGGAAAAACGTCGGGTTTTGCAAAAAACTGCAGACTTAGCATTTGACAGCTGTCAAATGTTTATAACTGTCAAATGTTTATAACATCAAATGTTTATAACTGTCAAATGTTTATAACATCAAAACTAGTTTTTGTGAAGTTAAGGGTTTGCCATTTTACAATATGAACGTTTCACCACCAAACAACGCGTTAAAATTGTTGATTTATGTTAAATGCCCATTGCGCTAGGTGAATACATGAATAAGCAAAATGACCGTATATAGGGCTCTGAAAACACCCAACGATTGTAGAGAGAATCTTGTGTGCATTATGGGCTGGTGGCGTCATTGGTTCAAATATTTTTTAAAACGATTAAGAAGCAGCCTTTACAGTCAATTCTGAGCGCTATAGCCGTATGGTAACCGATTTCTTTTTTTGCCTGAAATTTATGATATGGATCTGGACGATATATCGCACACTATCTTCAAAAGTGACACAACTCAAAATTTTGAAATTTTCAAGAGAGTAAAAAACTATTTCATTTTCAAGCAACTTCATACAAAAGAAGGATATAAAATGATTTTTTAAAAATTAACGAGCAATCAGATTAAAACAAAATTTTGACTGTAGATGGAGATGTGAATTACAAAGTAATATTAAAAAATCAAAATTGAAAAATTTTGAATTGTGTAATTTTTTAAGAGGGTGTGTGATATGGTCTGCACGAGATGCGGCCTCAAGACAAAAAACAGCCCCAATTATGGCTTTGTTGCGAGAGAAATTTCTAGGACGGTTTTTTTCCGGGATTTAAAAATGTCAATTGGCATCCGAGATCGTGCGATTTGACATCACTGGACTTTTTTTTTGTGGGGCTACGCAAAATATCGTGCTTACGTGAATAAACCTCAAAATCTCGAGCAATTAAAAACCAATATTCGTCAGGCCATGGCCGAGCTAGTGCCCGAGTTGTGCCTGGAAATCATCGAAAATTACCTCAAAAGGATTAAGTCCTCCAAAAACTCCTGTGGAGAACACTTGAATGATATTGTATTTCACTTACAATGGGAAAGTCCCAACATTATAACGAAATAAAACTTTTATCGGAATTTGCATTTTAAGCTTAATTTTCTTACTTTAAAATGCTTTAAGCTATAAACTCTTTTTTTTTTTGTAAAAAAAATCCTAAATATAAAGCGAGATAGAGGAGGTGACTCAAGTCCTTGGATAAAATTCTAAAAATTTAATAACTTATTTTGTCAAAAAAAAAAAGTTAGTTTTCTCGGTATTTTTAATTCCTCCCTTACAGATATTTTTCAAAAGATTCGGACACATCTGCTGCAAAGAATCGTAGTTTTTGTTTTTTTTTTTCACACATGGCGGAGAGTTTGTCAATTGCGGAACATTTTTTAAATGCGCATCACGGTTTGTGTTCATCCACTTTTCTTTGATCGAGACCTGGACCTACTAGTTTTATGCCGACTCCGTACTGCTAAGGTGCATGTTCTCCAGAAGCCTTACATGGTATTATTTACTCTCTGAGGTTTGCCATTGTCTGCAGAGAGGTGACGACCGAGCAGAAAAATTAATTCAATTTAAAAAACTTTCTGTGTCAGATGGAACTGAACCAGATTTCTCTGGCCTATGGGTCACATACTCTACCTACTGCGCCACGGCCGCCACAATATAGGCTCCATTACATAGGAAGTTGAAAAAACGCATGATGGCGCTTTGAGCGTTCGTTTTCTTGGCTTGGGGTAACTATTTACCCCAGTGTGGCTGCAATCGTGGCTCGGCACAGAACTTTTTTTTCAAATCGATTTGTTTGTGATGTCAATAGACAAACTAAAGGTAGGTTTTTGATATTCTAGTAAAAAAAACATTTTGTTCTGTTTCATTTTGATATGATTGTAGGATAGCACGTGGGTTATAGGTTAAGAAAATACGGTTCCCTTTGGGCATGACGTGTGCTGGTCAATAAAGTAGGATACAAAATATTTTTCAAGTGATAACTTCCTTAGGCGCGTTTGGCAATTTCTGATGAGTGATTTTCTCGATTCAATCGTCAGCATACCGTTAGATTCTGCCGCTGCTTCTGTATGTTCGACCATGTGCGCACTTGCATCGTAGTAGTTGCTACACACAATCCTACGTTTGCATTTTGTTGTTGTTTGTGTCAACATTTTTATCTTGCGTGTGTAGGTTTGTGCTTCCCAGTGGCGAATGGATCGATCCGTCTTCGAAGTCGTCTTTAAGACACTAACTCCGTCATAGACGACGGATCGCTCCACTTTCATTACTGTCGTCGAAGACATATTCGAACAAATTAGCAAAACGACTTGCAAGACTATACTTCGCCATGTCTTCAACGACAGAAGGGATCCACGTACTGCAGAACGTACGCGTTCGTTCAAAACCAGCTCTGCTTGCATGTGTTCGCTCTAAATTTGTGCCTCATCACGCTCTCGTTGCTTTATGCTCATGTTGCTCTTCTACTCTATGTGCTCTATTTCTCTATTTCTCCTCTTTCCCCTCTCCTTGATATTACAGCTTTCTTATTCATGGCTTGAATCGAAATAAAAAACTGACGGCATTTTAGCTTATAGCCAACAATTTATTTTAAAATATTTATACAATACAAAAAATATTAAAATTAATACAAATATTTATGTAATTTAAGTCACCATGTTCCCTTGCATTGTAACATCTGCCACTGCTGTAACTACCGCCACTGTCATTGATAACGCTGCTGCCATTGTTGCTTTTTGTACCACACACTGTTTTCTTGATTTTATTCGAATATTTAAAGTATACTTTTTTCTTTTTATTAATTAAATACTGCACTTTTTTGTTTTTCTTGCTCATTTTAATTTTTTTTCTTTTAATGCTCAATAAACTATTAAAGTTTTACTTTATCTAAATGAACTTTTTCACTTACACTTCACCACACTTTATTTTTGTAGCATTACTGAATATTGTCAGATGCAAAATTTTCATTACTAGAAAGTTAATTCTCATTCTAATTCAATATCAAATCACCATAATATTAAGTCTGGCAATAGTTACTTCTCTTTTCTTTATTCTCTATTCTCTACCTCTCGGAGAGGCACAAACTTCCAACGTTTTGTTTTTAAAATTGAATTAATAGCGACATGTCCATGGTATAATTAATCAGGTAGGTGTGACAGTTTTCCAGCGAACATGAATTGTCAAAAATCATACAAGACAAAGCAAAAAAAAAAAAATAAAAAAAAGACGAGTTTGACAATCCATGAACGATCTCGTGAGAAAATAGCCTGTTGTCAAACCTACCTGTATAATTGTATCATGGACATGTCCAGCAAATATCAGCGTTGTTGCTCCATTGGCGTCAACGACGTCCTCAAAGACAACGGCTTCAGAGACTATTTTCGCCACTGGGTTTCTCAAAATTTCTCAATTGAGCAGCCATCTTAAAATGAGCTTACCTTGTAATTGTATCATGGGTATATGTAATAAGGAGTAATGCGCTAGGCAGCTCGAAGAAAACTCAAAGCCTTTGGTTTATTTTCTGCGATTACAATTTAATTTAATCATGTCAAATGATCCAAATGAGAGCATCACGAATACGGTACAACACTTGACGGAGTTTTTTTTTAGATATTTAAATAAATTTGAATCTAAAGTTTTTGTGTCGTATTTCAGCTACCACAAATCTATTATTTCATTCTTAGAATATAACAACAATAAATAAATTTACAAAACAATATTAATATCAACTTGTTTCCAATTCATCATTTATTATATAAGATAAATGTTATTTATGTACATAAATATATCTTTTAGAATTGGAAAATGAGAAGTTATCACTTCTATCGTATGGTCATAGGCACACAGCTTTTTTTTGACGTAGAATACGTCGTTCTCGGAGGTAAGTAGGGTGGTTGATAGTGATCAGGTGTCGGTATTTACATTACTTTTTGAGCCTTTGGTGGGCCTAAAGTACTTATCGTACAATGTTGATATTAGCACTTCTTGGTCTGCTTGATCCTCAATGCGACAAAAATTCATGTTAGAACTGTCTAACTTATATCAATTTTACACAATTACATGAAATATAAAGCCAACATTTGATGTTTTTGTTTGCTTAAACTTGCTACCTATTTATCGACGGCTTCCGGTTTTTTCGACGGCGAAGACAGCGCCATCTAGCGTGAAGACATAAATCTTATAATTAAAAAAAAGCCTAAAAAAAAGGAAATAAAGGTCATATCCTCAGGTGTATGGAATAAATATTTTTAAAAAAGATGTCATCAAAAGCGAATTGAATAATTCTACGTCTTGTGTTACGACATAGTCGAAACTACTGTATCTTTTTTTTTGTTCAAATATCATAAAAACAATATTTTTTCCACTTTTCTGTATCTAAAAAATGTATTTAGAAGCTAATAAAGCCAATAAAAGCAAATGTTATGAATTGTAATTTTTTTCATTTTTTCCTTCCAGTAATTTTACAAAATAACTATACTTATGCGTTATGCGTAGAGTCTTTTAGCCCTTAATAGTGAAAAATGGCGGAAAAATTAAATTTTTAATTCTTAAAACAACCCATTTGTGTTGAATTTTCACCAGTTTTTAGAAAGCTTGACCAGTTTTTAGAACGCCATCTATAAATTGACCGATAAAAATCATAAGAAATGTTGAAGAACACTTCAACAAACATGAAACTATCGGTTAGAAGTCTTAAAACACTTACAGGTCTTGTACAACTAAGTTTTTCAGCGAGGGGTTTCATATGGCTTGGCTAAGGTGAGACTGCTTAGGGTTTAACGCCTTTTAAATATTCGACTCTAACTATAAAAGTTTAATTTTGTTTAAAAAAGAGGGCTGCTTGACCAACTAAAAAACTATTTATACCATTATTATTGTCTCATCAATGCGCAAATTTTAGGTCTTAATCCAGTGAATTTAATACAAAATAAAAAGAAAATATTTATATTTAACATAGAAAATTCGCAGAGATGTTTCTAACAAAAATTTAGTGGATAATATAGTAAATATCAACTTATACACGGAGAGAAATAATATTCTTATATTAAGCAAATATTTTGCTTGATCTAAGAAAATTTAAAATATAGCCCTATTTCCTTAAATCAAGCACAAAAAATTAAAGTGAAGATAAATGAATTTATAATCAACATTTATTTCTAAAAAAAAGTAAAATAAAAGACTGGTTGAAGCAAATACTTGATTCTAAAACCTGGAACAAGACTTGAATCAAGAAAATATTTTCTTAATCTAAGCAATCGCATATAATTATTTTAGTTTTCATCAGCAAAATTTTTCCTCACTTCAACTTATATTGGCATGCTTATAATTCACAACATGTTTACAGGAAAAAATGTTTAAGATGGTGCAGATTAGCAAACTAAGGCATGGTTTGAAGCCGCAGTGTCTTATCTGTTACTTTACTTGGAAACATGTAAGCGTCTAGAAGATATATTTAATATACGAGTAGCTATTTAAGGATCGGTTATCCTACATCCTACATCTTTGCCGAAGGATTATAATAAGAAAATTATGTTTCTAATATCAAGCAAAACATTTTAATATTAAGAAAATTGTTATTTAGTTAGCTAGTTTAGTTAGTAGTTATTTTTCTAGCTGAGGCCTATTCAATGAAATTATTTTTTTAGGGTCGACTATAATCTAGTAAACATAATTTTTACAAGATATTGTATAAATTCATTTGAAGATAGTAGCCATGTTAACATAATTTATTCAGTCATTTCTAAAGTTTTGACAAAGTTGCACATAGTCTTCGTAATTCAAAATTGACCATGTATGGTTTTCTTACTGCGTTTCTTTCGTGGCTGAGTTCATACTTATTTAATAGGGTATCTCTTCTTGCTATAGAAAACGTAAATTCTGAGTCTTTTTTGATAATGTCTGCAGTCCCGTAGGGTAGCTTTCTTGGACCGTTTCTTTTAATTTTATTTATAAACGCTATCTCAAAATGTTTTTCTTAAGATTGTTTATTATTATAAGCTGATGACTTGAAAATTTCTTCCAAAGTAAGGCATTATTCAGATTGCCATGCTCTTCAAACTGAATTAAATTGGCTCTAAATCGAGCTCCGCACAGATCCCAACAAAATTTTATCCATCGCACTTAAGAAGCATCGTGCCTGTCAACTTTCTATTTAACTTTGATTGCTCAACAAAGTTTTTTGTTTAAAACTTGAACACTATGTTCGGCAAAAAAAGCAAGCACGCTTATATAAATTATCGAAGCTATAATGTGTAAATTACATAATACTTCGCTAATTTATCATCCAAATCAATATCGGTAAGTTAACATGTAAAACTTAGGTGTTTTGACCAAAAACATAGGAGGCTGAAAATAGCCAAAGCCATCGTATAAATTATACTAGGTTTTTTGTTCATTTTACATAAGTTTTTTTCTAGGTGTACAGACTATTTTCATATTAATTGTCAAAAAACAAACTATGCCATCTATGAGCCCATTAAGAGAACTCTTCTTATGTTAAACAAATTGTATCAAGAGAGTTCAATTGATTTTTGTATGAATAAAACTAATTTTAAATTTGCTTTATTAGGACTTTAACATTAATTATGTTGAGGTGATGACACTGCAAACTTTTTTTTCCTTATAGAAGGTGACCCACTTTATAACACATCGCTAAGTCATGTGTAATAAACATTCACTAAGTGAATGTATGGTATGTCTAGCTATTAGGCAGCAAAAATTGTTAGAAAAAGATAATTGAAGCCATTTACAAATGGTTTTTGTTTTGAATCAAAAGAGTACGTAAACTTTTTTGATTGACTGTAACTGTTGCTTGGGCCAGATTCCAAGTACACTTCTCAATGAATCTTGCATTTCCATTTTTATGGGTCAAAAGCATTCGTGCATCGTCAAATATTGCTGAAGTTCTATCAACCCTCAGTTCGCGCTCACTGCAGTTCAAGCTCATTGTTGATTTTCAAGAGATTCCATGCATTACCTCATCGCTGTTATGAGCTTTTTAATGTAGATCTAAATATATTTCAGTCTTTTCATACCCTGGTGTAGTGATGTTACATCGTCAGTTTTGCCGCCTGTATTGAAAATGAATTATTTAACTTTGGTCATAAATTATATGAGCGCATTACTGTTGAGGTCGTAGTGTCCGCCCACTAATTGTAAACAAACCTTAGCCGCGCTGCCTAAGGCCCCCCATGGTTTTTATGCCCTTTCTGTGAACCCCCCATTTTCGTTGTATTTTTTTTTTTAATATTATTGTTATTGTGGCTGTAGAGATGGATAGATTTATGTCTTGTATTCCCGTTACCGAAATTTGCGACGTGGTATGCCTCAATAATGAGATTCAATCTTTTGAAGTTGTGAAACATTTATGGCCAACAGAGTAAGATAAATGACCGAAAGCGGGAGAGCAAGGAAAATTGAAAATGTCAGAATTTTTGTTGCTTCCAAGAAGTAGGAACAGAGCACAAAATTCTGCACAAATATTTTTCAACACATTTATTCGCTGAAATCATCAGAAGTTTGTTCTTTTATGTTTCGGAAATACTCAGTAAAATTTTGTGTAGCTAAAAAAATGCGCACATCGAAAAATCTAAACTTTGACCGCATTCAGCGAACTGAATTGTTAACTGTTGCCATATCATACCATAACCTTGGTGAACGCTCTTTTTCTCTGGATGCGTTGCTTAGTTAATGATGATTAAGTTCTAAAAGGCAAAATTACTGTGAAACGTAAGGTCATGTGCCTATTTGGCTTCTTATCTGCTAACGTTGTAAATTTCTCAACTTGCAAGTTTCTGCTACAAAAGAACGGGAACAGTACATATAGGCTGTGTTCTTCAATAACGTCCTTATTTAAATACGAGTATGTAAGGTTTAGTTGTTTGTCCTATTGTGATATTTCCAATTTGAAATATGAATAAATGTTGCCATTTCAGGCATGATTAGTAAAAAATTCGGATTTAAAAAAAATAAAGAAGAAAGTATTGCTCTAATGGAAAATAACATAATTTTTTTGGTACATATGGGGTAACTTTTTTAAAGGCGGAGAACTTTAAATTGGTAACACATTTTTCTGTGACATTCGATTTGACATTCCTCGATTGTTGTGGGGTTAGTTTGGTTTGACAATTTATCATGAATAGCAGGGGTGGATCTAGTTAAGGGCTTTTTGGGCTGCAGCCAAGGGCTTCGTAGATTTAAGTTGCCCCAGCCCCCACTGAAAACATTAGATGATATTGTGGAGTAAAAAAAACCCAATTATAACGTTGGCAACACTGAGATCAATCAACTTGTGTTTGTACTGTTTTGTTTTCTACGCATTTGATTTGTTCGTCTTTGCCACAATCTCTCATTTGATTTCTTTGCGAAGAGCAAAACATTGCAGAGGAGTTAAAGTTATTCTGAAACCGGTTTCAAATACTCTCATGCAGCCCTTTAGCGTCTCTTGAACTGAACAGGGACTTCCCCGTCGGTTGTTTTCGGTTGGAGTATTTTCTCAGTGTGTACAGCGTTTGATTTATAATCGTGACGTGAGTTCGAGGCTAAAAAATGTCAATGAAATTTTTTCCAATTTTTTTTAGTTTACTTTTTAAAATTTATGAAATTATTTAACATTCTTAGTATCAATGCAATTGTACTGATAAAAATACAAATCCTTCAAAATCGATCGTAAAACTTTACACAAGACTAAAAAGCAGATAATAATTATTTAAGTAAAAAATAAATGTTTAATATACCACGTTTTTTAAATGAACTAAACATAATAAAATAATTTTTACAAAAGTGCGTCTTTTAGTTTTCCTAAAAACGTGGGGCACAGGGGATAGTAAGGAGTGTAGAATACCTTTGTTAAAAAAAATTTGTTCACTACCATATTACAATTTTTAATTGGTAACAAATAAAATCTCAATAATTCATTAAGATATGCATAGAAGGAACATTTTCAACAAAAAAGAGTTGGCTGTGTCGTGGACACACCCGTAGGTTTTGACGTGATGTTGTTTCTTTCTACTCCTATTTCATGTCCAAACTCATGTTTAAATTCCTGACCAAATTCCTGACTTAATTAAATTAAGTTTGGAAATATGTGTTTTAGGTGTGTCTTAATTTTTGTCCTTATCCATATCCTAATTCATGTCAAAGTCCTTTTCCGGTTGCATAGTCCGGTTTCATTGTGGTATTATTTTGTTTGTGAGCAATGCTGCTTCCCACGAAAAAACTGTTGAAGTCAGAACTAATTAGATTATTGTTGTTGTTGTTGTTGTTGTTGTTGTTGTTGTTGTTGTTGTTGTTGTTTTCGTTGTTGATTTTAATGTTAATGTTACAGTTATTGTTTATGTCGACGTTGATGATGATGTTGATGTTGATGTTGATGTTGATGTTGATGTTGATGTTGATGTTGATGTTGATGTGATGTTGATATTGATGTTGATGTTGATGTTGATGTTGATATTGATGTTGATGTTGATGTTGATGTTGATGTTGATATTGATGTTGATTTTGATGTTGATGTTGATGTTGATGTTGATGTTGATGGTGATGTTGATGTTGACGTTGATGTTGATGTTGATGTTGATGTTGATGTTGGTGTTGATGTTGATGTTGATGTTGATGTTGATCTTGATGTTGATGTTGATGTTGATGTGATGTTGATGTTGATGTTGATGTTGATATTGATGTTGATGTTGATGTTGATGTTGATTTTGATTTTGATGTTGATGTTGATGTTGATGTTGATGTTGATGTTGATGTTGATGTTGATGTTGATGTTGATGTTGATGTTGATGTTGATGTTGATGTTGATGTTGATCTTGATGTTGATGTTGATGTTGATGTTGATGTTGATGTGATGTTGATGTTGATGTTGATGTTGATGTTGATGTTGATGTTGATGTTGATGTTGATGTTGATGTGATGTTGATGTTGATGTTGATGTTGATGTTGATGTTGATATTGATGTTGATGTTGATGTTGATGTTGATGTTGATGTTGACGTTGATGTTGATGTTGATGTTGATGTTGATGTTGGTGTTGATGTTGATGTTGATGTTGATGTTGATGTTGATCTTGATGTTGATGTTGATGTTGATGTTGATGTGATGTTGATGTTGATGTTGATGTTGATGTTGATGTTGATGTTGATGTTGATGTTGATGTTGATGTTGATGTTGATATTGATGTTGATGTTGATGTTGATATTGATGTTGATGTTGATGTTGATGTTGATGTTGATGTTGATGTTGATGTTGATGTTGATGTTGATGTTGATGTTGATGTTGATGTTGATGTTGATGTTGATGTTGATGTTGATGTTGATGTTGATGTTGATGTTGATGTTGATGTTGATGTTGATGTTGATGTTGATGTTGATGTTGATGTTGATGTTGATGTTGATATTGATGTTGATGTTGATTTTGATTTTGATGTTGATGTTGATGTTGATTTTGATGTTGATGTTGATGTTGATGTTGATGTTGATGTTGATGTTGATGTTGATGTTGATGTTGATGTTGATGTTGATGTTGATGTTGATGTTGATGTTGATGTTGATGTTGATGTTGATGTTGATGTTGATGTTGATGTTGATGTTGATGTTGATGTTGATGTTGATGTTGATGTTGATGTTGATGTTGATGTTGATGTTGATGTTGATGTTGATGTTGATGTTGATGTTTATGTTGATGTTAATGATGTTGATTATGTTGATATTTATGATGATGTTGTTGTTGTTGTGATTGTTGTTGTTGCTGTTGTTGTCGTCGGTGTTGTTGCTTTTGCTTCATTTGTTTCTCTATTGGTTGTGCTTTTTCTTTGCCTTAGCTGTATGCAATTAATTTAGCAAAAGTGTTGCATATGCGCCACGTTAAACGTTTCTCTGAGAGGCCTCATGACGCCGTAAATTTTTGTTTTATTTTTATCATGTGCCCGAAGACTTCACCTTCATTTTTGTTCCTTGAAATGTACCGTTACGCTAGTATTTACAGAGTTAAAATTCCATGAAACGTTTTTCCATGGTAATAGCATTTTTAATGCATTATGTAATTGTCAACCTGAAATTATGACGACAAGATTTTTTTTGTGTTTTAGTTATGAGGCGTAATAACACATCTATGCAAAATTTACTGCGGAACGTCTCCTGAGTGAGTAATAATTCCATGTAACGATATTACATTTCTGTTGCATATGCTGCTATATTCACGACCTGGTTACGTCAGAATTTTTGTTTTTATTTTTATCGTAAGACCAAGTATAAATCCTTCATTTTCCTTTTTAAATATTTATCGTGGCTTATATACTCACCGAGTAAAAATTCAATGCAACGCCGCTGCATGAATGTTGCATTGTCGATCTTTGAGCGGCTCTCTCTATGTCCTCTGACGTCAGATATTGTTTGTTTCATTTTTTTGTGAGGGCTTAAAACAGGCCTTTATGTTTGCACTACATTTTTAATCATAGCACTAATACTCAGCGAGTAATAATTCCATGTAACAAATTTTCAGTGTTTTAATCATAGCTTTTATTCTCAGCTAGTTACAATTCAATGCAACGCCGATGAATTTTGAAAAAAATGCATTTTTCAACTTTTTTGGAAACCTGCGCGGTAAAACGTAACTTCGTCAAACACCCCTTACTTACTTTGTTATTTATTTCAAATTGGGCGAGTTTTCAGTGTAGTGAGAGAAATTTGTTTCAATTGAAGATGTTAAGCTTTCGTGAAACTTTTTGATAAAGGTCGTAAAACTTGCATTCTATGTTTGTTGCGGGATGTACTCTGCTTATTTGCAAGAGCTTTACAACATCAGTCATAAGAGCGATTTCAAGAAGGTGGAAAAACATAACATCAAACAAAAAAAAGCATCTTGACATTATTTTATCACAAGTTTATTGATGCTGCCAGCTTCGTTTTATATATTTATCATACGAGTAGAACTTAATTTGCTCATAACAATTCACGTGTTACATTCACATACTTATGTACATTCACATTTCCCATCTCAAGAAATGGTGTTTACGATCAAAACACTTAACACCATACAGTGCATTGTGTATGGCATGCACGCACACATAAATACAGTGGCATGCATGAAGTGCATTGCTTGCAAACTGCACGTGAGCAACAACAATACTGAAGCAAATAACAAAGCAGCAAAGGAACAAATAAAAAGCAGGAAAAATAATATTATATGAAAATGTGAAAAATGCTTTTACGGCAACAAACTCAGTTCGAAGCAGTAAAGTTGTTGCCTATGCTGTTGACTCGATGGCTGGCAGCAACAATTATTAGAGTTCTGTGCAGCAGCCACAGCAACTGAAAGACATTTAAAAGTTGAGCACAACTGTTTTTGTTTTCCTTTTTTTAATCCAACGAAAACAAAAGCAATAGAAAAAAAAAACAAAAAACGAACTGAACCACAGGCGTCTCTAGTGTATGCAATGGTTATCAGCCGCACTGCGCTGCTCGCCCGCTATCAAGCTCGGCGACATGCAGCAACAGACGCAATAAAACTTTTTCCTGATGCCTGCAACAAATGCTGTTGCTAGCAACCAGCTAGATTTTCCTGCCTGATGCCTGTCTCACCCTACATCTTCTTTAGAGCTCTGCAATGCGCCGTTGAAAGAACTTCCTGAAGTTCTACCCCTTTCAACCCATCAACCCACACGACAGACACGTTAACAGATTTAACAGCGTCGAATCAGAATATCCTTTATTATCCTTTAAATGCAACTGACTTGCTTTGTGGGTTGCGCTTGTTTGTGTGTGTCCTGGTTGAACGACTGTGTGGGTGGCCTTGTTGGTGGCGGCATGCTTGCTATACGACTCACTTAATAGTTTTGTTCTATTCGATTGAAACTTGTTCCACTCACAAATATCTGTGCGTTTTTTTTTTCGGTCGCTCTCTACTCGGTACATCTCCATTTTCTATTACTGCATCGCATATCCTGTGACATCGAATGTCATATGATTGACACTGCATTATGTGGTGAATAGTTAGAGATAAAAGCGAGGATGTGATAACGTTTCTATAGGACTTCGTTGTGTAGCAAGTAACGGTATGGGAGGTGTTTGTGCACAATGTCGTCCAGTTGGACAGCCAGACTGGTTTGTGATGATGAAAGGTCGTATAATTCGAAATAATCATGAATCCTGTTAGAGTCTGTGCATGAAGATGATGAACGTAAAGCTAACTCACATCAAAATGTAAATGGTTAAGACAATCAATATTCACGTGAAGATATTGTTAATGAAAAAAACAATGAATTGGAACTTTATAATTTGCAATGTACAAAATATGATAGTTATATTCATTATGATTGTTATATAAGGTGCGTTTCATAATCATAAGGCACTAGCTTTTTAATATGACAATGTTTCGTAACGTGAAAACGTAACGTTTTACCGCGCAAGGTTGAAGAAAAGTTGGAAAAGAAAATTTTTCAAAATGCATCGGCATTGCATGGAATTATAACTCGTTGTGTATACGGTAGATACTTACAGAAAAGTAATGATAAGACTGGAAAGGCTAGTTCTTTTACCTTATGACTAAAATATAAAAATAAAATGGTAATGGTGTTACGGACGCGGAGGGAACTGCTTAAGCAAGGAACCTGCAAATTTGTAACATGGAATTATAACTCGTTGAGTATAGGTGCTATGGTAAAAAATATTTTACGTCAGTAAAGACAGTTCTTAGCATTCACGACAAAAATAGACAAATAGACAATTTATGATGTCTTGAGGCCGTGGATTGGTACACTCCAAAATCGAAGATATACATTCATGCAATGGCGTTGTATGGAATTATTACTCGGTGAATAAATCCACTATGGTAAACATAAAATGAAGAAAATAAAAATGGAAGATTTGCACTATTAAAATAAAATATGACCACGTAAGGTCGAAAAAACAGCAGCTTACGCCACAAAAATGCAATATTGTTGCATGGAATTATTACTGGCTTAGCACATGTGCTAATGTCAATTTTGTTTTACGACAACAAAAACTGGTTCTTTGACCTTATGCGGAAATGAAAGAAATGAAAAAACAAAAGCAAGAGCAAAATCAAAAGTAAAAGCAAGAGAAAAAGCAAAAGAAAAAGCAAAGCAAAAAAAATAGGAAAATAAAAAAAACTCAAAAAAGGCAAAGGCAAAGGCAAAGGCAAAGGCAAAAGCAAAGGCAAAGGCAAAGGCAAAGGCAAAGGCAAAGGCAAAGGCAAAGGCAAAGGCAAAGGCAAAGGCAAAGACAAAGGCAAAAGCAAAAGGAAAAAGCAAAACCAAGAGCAAAAGCAAAGGTAAAGGCAAAAACAAAAGCAAAAACAATTCGTTGACGTTGTGAAGACAATCCCTCCGACTGTGTAGATATATGTAATATAAAATTTTAGAAACAAAACAGTTTCTTGGAAACATTTTTTCAATTTTTACCCTTTTAACACAAAACTAAAATTTTTTTTTTACTTATTTAATATTTCATATATATTTTTAACGCAACATCAAAAACTCAAACCAAAAAACAACTTTCTTATCACTACAAATGAAAAAAGAAACAAAAAACTAAACATTTTATAGCCAAAAAAGTTTAGAAACATTTGTGCTTTTGATTGAACTTTGCATTGCTTTGTATGAAAAAAGCTTAAAAATAACGGGATCTAAAGTCTTTAGACATAAATATCAGTAATATACGCATCAGTCACTCGCTTTTTCGTAATAAACGCACTTTAGCCGCGTTCTTTTGTAAGCGAGTGACAAAAGAACGCTGTAACTCGGTTAAAATTTGCTTTTAGTTGCTTAACAACACTGGCAACAACCGTCAAAAAACTCATGATTAGTTTGTTGAAATAAACATGCGAAAATTAGCATAAACAGCCTTATTCATAAACACATTTTAGAGGCAGCGTAACCTTAAACGGGCTTTAAACAAGAAAACGTTATTCACAAACATTTTTCGCAATTGTTTAAGAGCTGCGTAACTTAAACGCCGAAATTGGGGTTTAAAGACTGCGTGAATAAAACCATGATCTTTGTCTTTTCGTTTAATCTCAGACATGCTCCATATGCGCCCTCTGCAGCATTTTTTTATGTGGCGGCCATTGCAAATCCATAGGAATTCTTAATTTTTCTAGAGATTTTCTATAGTTCAGACACAAACCTTACAAACATGAGCAAGGAATGAAAAAATGCTTATTTTTTCATGAAATTTCCTAAGGATTTTTTCAGAGCTCATTCACAATAGAGCAGTTTTCTTACTTTTCAACACTGCATATCAAGTCGGATATTAGCTTACCGAGTTGGAACGAACTCGTATAAATAGCCGAGTTTGTGTTGTTGTTTTGCATGTATTTAGTTATCCTACCTAGTGTTCTTTTGTAAGTGGGTAGCAAAAGAATAGGGCTATTATTTGTCTTTTTTGTCTTAAAAATGGGAAATCTCACTGGACGTTCGTAAATTAATTCTAAGGCTGTATTTTCAAAATAAAGTGCGAGATATTGGCTAAATAATAGGGAGAAGCCATTCTAGTGTTCATAAAATTATAAATAAATATTTATACACGGGATCATTACAACCAAAACTTCGATCTGGTCGGCCAAGTTTTTTAACAGCGCGCCATGAACGAGTTATTTTGTCAGAAATAAAAGCAACTCCAAACGTTTCTGCTCCGAAGATTGCTGCGACACTAGAGAAATTGCATGATGTCCACATAAATGCCCAAACAGTTCGAAATAGGCTCCATAAGGCTGGCTATCAAAGTAGAGTTGCTCGAAAAAAACCTTTCATATATAAGCGAAATGCGGATAAACGCTTGGAGTACGCAAAAAAAGACATCAAAACAATCGGAACAGTTTTGGAGAACTGGGGTATTCAGTGACGAGTCGAAATAGAACATTTTTGGTTCAGACGGACGTCGTATGGTGTGGAGAAAGGCAAATACGGAGTTCAATAAAGAAAACATTGAAGCAACAATAAAACATGGAGGCGGTAGTGTGATGGTGTGGGGGTGTGTTTCAGCAGCTGGCGTGGAGAACTTGAAGTTAATTGAAAAAATAATAAATACAGAACATATTTAGCCATTTTGAGAGAAAATTTGCTGCAAAGTGTGAACAAAATGGGGCTAGATGAAATCAGTTTCTTTTTCCAACAAGATAATGACCCCAAACACAAGTCGCGTTTGGTCACAGAATGGCTGCTTTTCAAAGTCCTACACCAGCTGCATACACCCCCACAATCTCCAGATCTCTACATAATTGAAAATGTGTCGGACCTTATTGAAAAAACTATCATACACCATCATTTTACATCCAAAGAGTCGCTTAAACAAGCGATATTAGAAGAATGGAATGCAATTACCCCACAAGAGTTTAAAAAATTATCTTCGGGAATGGTGGCGTTCGTGGCGTAGTTGGTTAAAGTAAAAAAAATAAATAACTGGCCATTTCAGCCCTTGAAAGGACTTTGACCTAGCTTCTTATGATCAATTGTGTTGTGCGTGTTATTAAGTTTGTACACAATTGACCGAGAAATGGACCTACAGGTTTAACGCCGACTCCGAACGGCGATGAACGTAATGTTCTTATTCTCAAGAAGCTTTACATGGCATTTTGATTACTCTCTGAGGTTTGCCATTGTCTGGTTAAAGTGCGTGTTCGATATGTCAACGAACTTTGGAAACCCAGGTTCGAACCCCAGCAGGGACAGAAAATTATTTGAATTAAAATAATTTTTCTGTACGGTCGCCACCTCTCTGCAGACAATGGCAAACCTCAGAGAGTAATCAAAATGCCATGTAAAGCTTCTTGAGAACGAGAACATTCATCGTTCATCGCCGTTCGGAGTCGGCGTTAAGCATGTAGGTCCGGTTCTCGGTCAATTGTGTATAAACTTAATAACACGTACAACACAATTGATCATAAGAAGCCAGGTCAAAGTCCTTTCAAGGGCTGAAATCGCCAGTTATTTATTTATTTTTTATATTCGGGAATGAAAAATAGACTCCAAGCGGTTCTTGATTCGAAAGGCTATCAAATGAAGTACTAAAATATTAAAATAATAGTTTTTCTTTAATTTTTTCTGTATAACTTTGAATTTGTTTCTAAAATTTCTTGGCCATGAAATAATGTTCTTTTTGCTGTTTTTATCACATGTTCGAATGTTGTAATTGTTTTTGATTTGATTTTTTTGTTATTTTGTTGTGATATATTCATGATATAAAAATATATAAAAAAAATTTTTGCAACAGCTTGAAAAGTGTAAAATTTCAATGATTGTTTGAGAGAAAATGTTTTGTTTCTAAACTTTTTTGATTCACTGTATGTACCGTAGACCGTATCGTAAAAAAGTACGTCGCACACCATCTTATCTGAAGCATTTTATGAAAGCAAATTGGGAAAATGTTTTTTTTTTACTGTACGAGCATTAATCTTCTTCATATCTTTGGCATTTAAAATCCATTCTTAAAGAATGATAATTCAATGTCTTTGCTACGAGGATTACAAATTGTTTACTCGAAAGAGGTCTTTGGGGTCAAGCACCCCGTTCTAGTACTTACCCACCAGAAAGTAAAGGATGAGTCAAATACAAGTTTTTTTTTTAAATGCAATTAATGTGTGAAATGTTGGTTAGTAAAATAATGGAAGTAGATTTGAAGGCAAAAGTTTTCCCACAATAAAAGTTATGTATTTTTTATCATTTTTATCAGATTAAAATTTACCATATGGTGAGAGCCTTCAAAGGCCGAGATTATAAAACATTGATGCATTGATATTTAATGTCTAATATTGGAAAAAAAATTAAATTTTTTGTTAGAAGTGCAAATTTTCGAAAAATGTTATTAAAAAAAAAATTCCATAAATACAAAATTTGAAAATATTTTAGCATGAGTGCTTTAAGCATAGTCGACCTATTTTATGTTAAAAATTAAAAAAAACCAAAATTGCGATATCAAAGTTATCGATCCTTAAACTTGAATTTTGTTTTAAATCCCATTTAAAAAAAGCATACATTTTTTACTCGGAGTGGCTTGAATAATTCTATAAAAAAAGAGTTGGCTGTGCCGTGGACACACCCGTAGGTTTTGACGTGACGAAGTTTCTTGCTGTTCTTGCTAATGTTGATGTTGATGTTGATATTGATGTTGATGTTGATGTTGATGTTGATGTTGATGTTGATGTTGATGTTGATGTTCATGTTGATGTTAATGTTGATGTTGATGTTGGTGTTGGTGTTGATGTTGATGTTGATGTTGATGTTGATGTTGATGTTGATGTTGATGTTGATGTTGATGTTGATGTTGATGTTGATGTTGATGTGTATGCTGATGTTGATGTTGATGTTAATGTTGATGTTGTTGTTGATGTTGATGTTGATGTTGGTGTTGATGTTGATGTTGATGTTGATGTTGATGTTGATGTTGATGTTGATGTTGATGTTGATGTTGATGTTGATGTTGGTGTTGGTGTTGACGTTGATGTTGATGTTGATGTTGATGTTGATGTTGATGTTGATGTTGATGTTGATGTTCATGTTGATGTTAATGTTGATGTTGGTGTTGATGTTGATGTTGATGTTGATGTTGATGTTGATGTTGGTGTTGGTGTTGGTGTTGATTTTGATTTTGATTTTGATGTTATGTTGATGTTGATGTTGATGTTGATGTTGATGTTGATGTTGATGATGATGTTGATGTTGATGTTGATGTTGATGTTGATGTTGATGTTGATGTTGATGTTGATGTTGATGTTGATGTTGATGTTGATGTTGGTGTTGGTGTTGTGTTGGTGTTGATTTTAATGTTGATGTTGATGTTGATGTTGATGTTGATGATGGTGTTGATGTTGATGTTGATGTTGATGTTGATGTTGATTTTGATGTTGATGTTGATGTTAGTGTTGATGTTGATTTTGATGTTGATGTTGATGTTGATGCTGATGTTGGTGTTGGTGTTGGTATTGGTGTTGGTGTTGGTGTTGGTGTTGGTGTTGGTGTTGATTTTGATGTTGATGTTGGTGTTGATGTTGGTGTTGGTGTTGGTGTTGGTGTTGGTGTTGGTGTTTGTGTTGGTGTTGGTGTTGGTGTTGGAGTTGTTGTTGGATTTGGAGTTGGTGCTTTTCGTTTAGCTTTTTTTTTGCTTCCCCATTGGTTGTGCTCTAATTTCAATTAATCCAGCAAAAGTGATGCATTTGCGTCACATTAGGCGGTTCCCTGAGTGTTTTTGACACGCCGTCAAATTTTTTTTTTATTTTTGTTATATGCCTGAAGACCTCACCTTTGTTTTCGTTCCTTAAAATTGACCGTTGCACAAGTAGTCACAGAGTTAAAAATCCATGCAACGTTTTTTCATGGCTATATCATTTTTACTGCACTATGTGATTGCATCCCTAAAATCATGACAACAAAATTTTTTTTGTAATTTAGTTGTGAAGCGTAATAACACATCCCTGCTGTCGTAAAACAAAATTTACTGTAGCACTCCCCTTGAGTGAGTAATAATTCCATGAACGAATAGCAGCTTAGGTAACATTTCTGTTACATAAGCTGCTATATTCACGATCTGACGACGCCGGAATTTTTTTTTTATTTTTGTCGTAAAGCCATGTATAAAAAATTTATTTTCCTTTTTTAAACTTTTATCGTAGGTTATATACTCATTGAGTAAAAATTCAATGCAACGCCGCTGCATGAATGTTGCGTTATCGATCTTTGTGCGGCTCTCTGAGGATCCCCATGATGTTAGAAATTTTTTGTATATTTGTTGTGAGGGCTTCCAGTAGGCCTTTATTGGCGTATCGTATTTGTAATCCTAGCACTAATACTCAGCGAGTAATAATTCCATGTAACAAATTTTCAGTTGCGTTGCTTACGCAGCTCCCACTACGTCCCTATGCCGTATTAAATTTTTTTTTTGTTATTTTAATATAGTCAAAGAATTAGCCTTTATGGTCATACTACGTTTTTAATCATAGCTCCTTTACCCAGCGAGTAACAATTCAATGAAACGCAGATGAATTTTTAAAAAATTAATTTTTCAACATTTTTGGAAACTAGAGCAGTACAACGTAGCTTCGTCACGTCAAAATATTTTTGATTTTTGTACAAATAAAGTTTGGAATGCCAGGATTGCCAACATAGCTTTTTTCCATTCCTGTTTTTAAAGCTGAATTTAGGTATTTTTCCGAACAAATTTCCAAAAGTCGAAAAATTTTAAAATTTTAAAATACTACTATCCAATGAATGAACTCTATGTGTAAGACACTCTTTAAAGCACCTGTGAAAAAAAACATGTTAAAATTTTCATTTTTGGTTTTTTGCGATTTTTTCCACGCATCATATGAATAAGGACCTCCTTAATGTACATAAGTGCGTGAAATTGAATATCCTGAAAGCAAAAATTCCAACTTTCTAAAGAATAACTAAGAATGTAGGTTTCATACACGTTGAATGTGATGCATGTCAGTAAAACATCTTGAATGTGATGAGAAGGTGAAGATTCAAGTGGAAAGGTAAATCAAGTGTAAGCAAAATTACAGTATAAAGGTCACATACTTTAAGTGTGTAAACGATTGGTCACTCTTTGGTATTAAACATTGATGTTTTATTTTTGAATTTCATATACAATGATGGATTGCTCTGCATTTAAATGTTTGCGATAAGTCAATGAATCATTTGGGTTTTTGAGGAAAAAAAATTGTGTCACAAAAAAAAAGAATAAAATAAAAATTAAGTTTAGAATAAGCCTACGTAAGCTTGGATATAGAGGCGTTTCCTTAAATCACTTGGTCAGAACCTTAAAACAGAAACACAATTTCTATTAATACAAAAATTTTTAAAAATAATACGTTTTTCTGCTCTCAATTCGCGACCACTCGCGCTAACGGTAAAAACCGATGAAAAATAACACTTAATTTGATACAAAGTCTCATATGTATATTTCAACAAAAAGGATTTACTATCAGTCCACAAGTTCCTCACTTACCTATCATCTCTATCAATACGTTCCCTTAGAAATAACCAAATAACCCCACTCTTCTCAATCGGTTCCCTTTATCGATTGACTTTTAAAATCTTATTTAATTTTATTGAATTAACCCGTATACAATAAAATTGTTTACCCTTAATTCATTAACCCCATTTAAGGACATGTAAATAAAACCCTATTCATAGAATTTCCGTGAGTTCTAATTAAATATTAAACAAGAATTGCTGCTCATTCACTTGCACCGTATAACGACCCTATTCCAAGATATTTTTTCACCCTAATTTCCGAACATAAAGCCACTAAGAAAGTGTAATCATAATATTTCAATAAAAAATCAATATGCTGGTACGATGCGAGTCCATAGAATAAACCACGTCATCGATCCCTCGGGTAACGTTAAAGATGAATAAGTGGTCTTGGCAACGTGCCATCGTGATGGTCGTGCAGAGTCGCGTGAACGCAAGTCGAACGTTTTCGACATGTTTACTTTTGAATATGAAATCCTTGAGGGTGGTTAATAACGCACAAGAAAACTACCTACATAAAGTGACAAAATCCCCGAACGATAATGTGTCAGCTCGCGCTTCAGTTTCTGCCAACTAGCTGGGAAATCCAACACGCGTTGCTCTGCAAACGAGAAAATATTTCGAATCTGTTTAAATGAATGCAGAACTAGTCCGGTCTAAGTCTTGCCTGATAGCTTGGAGACAAAAGCACCCGTCAGTCTAACTGTCAGTGACGAAACGAACAAACAAATAGCGAAATGTGAAAACCGGCGCACACACAATGCATGCCGACAAGGCTTTACAAGGCTTCCATTCAATCGTAGGAAATGTTTCTGTTTCCTCTGGGTCTTCATGTGTTTGTCTGCCAGATTGTTTTTATTGTTGTGCTCGTTGTGTACACTCGCTTACAAAACACAAAAGGAAGGCAATGTAAAGGATGTGGCAGACAGGAATGAAGCAGCAACAGCACAAGGATATGCCTAATCCATAATCTTTGGCTCGACTTAAACGCAATGCTACGCAACGATATGCTGCTGTTGTCCGCAATGATGGATGATTGTTTGTGTAGGAAATCTTCCTGTTTCGCTTGACTTCTTCCGCAGCCCGGTTGTCAATGGAGATGTAAATTAAATAAGAGTAGCGATAGAAAGCTGAAATTAGAAAATACAAGATGTTGATTACAGTCTCAGGACTCATAGAATTGCTGCACGAAGGCACGTTGTGTTCGGTCATTGGTATGTAAAGCCGCCGGAGATTAATTAATATTTAGTGATGAGCTTGTAAACGTTTGACACGCAAGGCATTCATTCTTTTAACGAAATAAGAACATCAATGGCAAAGGAAAGCTTCGACGAAGAAAGATAATAAATCAAGGCATTAAATGGTAGTGTGGATGGTAGTTAAATGGAATGTATGGGTCAAAACACTTAATAGCTGTGCGCTGTTAAGGCTGGGGTGTTTTGTTTAACTTCCTTTAATATTTTTTCAGAAAACAAGGTGTGGCTATGTAGGAAGAGATACTTTAATGCTATGGCTCAGATAAATTTTAACTAGTTAGCTTCGAACAGCATGACACAAAATATTCTGAATGTGCCTACGCAGGGTAGGATTAAATTTTATAAGAGATATACGAGAGAAAGTGGATAAAGATAGTTAGGAAAAGTATACGAGTACTTAATGTGGAAAGTTCTTTTAATGGAAAAAATGTGGTTGGACGACCAGAACTAAGCAAATTTTCAACCACAGTAGGGCCCAATTTAAACTCTTTGTACCACTTGTAAGCTTGTGATTCGACAAGATTTCTAGAAACTAGATATTTTGCTAGAAACAAACTCTTTGTTCAAGTAGGTTAGGTTATTTATTTATTTATTTAGCCAAACAAGGCACTTTTCTTACATACTAACTTAACCTTATACTAACAGTTTTATTTTATTATGACTTATGCTAACAGGTTTTTTTTTTTTTTTTTTTTTTTTTTTTTCTCCTTTCCTTGTTTTTGGTGATTGAAGGTAATTCGTAGTGTGGGCGTGAGCCGCCCACACCACTGACATATTTTCTAAACATGTCAAAAGAAGAGGTGGAGACAAGAGAGGGAGAGCACAGGACTATTGAGTGTTAAGTGGGAAACAGATATTTGGAGAGGGTACACTTAAATGTGGATTTTGACATGGACGGTGAATAGCAGGCGCATATATTATTGAATGTTCTACAACATCTGTTTATGGGTTCATTGTATGCATAAACAGTGCAGTGTTGGTGTTCGTTTAACAGTCTTGTATGTCTAGTTAGCCTTTCAGGAATATTAAATGTAATCTTACTCGAGATATATTCAATGTCGATTAATCCAGTTATGACATCAAATGTGAAGCACGAGCTTAATAAGATTCTTCTTGATGATAAAGGCATCATATTCAAAAGGCCTAGTCTGTGTTCGTATGGTGTCAGGTTACTGAAGTCGCGAGGGTCATAAGAGTCTCTTAGTGCAAATAGCAAAAATTGTTTTTGTATAGATTCGAATCTAGAGCTATGTGACTCAAAGGCAGGATCCCAGATTATGCAGGCATATTCAAGTAATGGTCGCACTAATGTACAATAAAGGGTCTTTGTTACCCACACATTCCTGAATTCTTTTGCACGCCTTTTTATGAATCCGAGTTGCTTACTAGCTCTAGATAAAGTTTTATCGTAATGAAGATTAAAGCGTAGCTTGTTGTCCAGGATAACGCCAAGATCTACGATATGATTTACCCTGCAAATTTCAATGCTATTCAGAAAGTAGCGGTTATTCTCTACCAGAACCTTCCGGGAAAAACTTATAACGTTACATTTACTTACATTGAGATAGAGCCTGTTTAGATTGCACCATTGTTCCAAAGCATTTAGTTTCGACTGTAAGAAATTGGCATCAGCTTCGGACTTAATGATGTGGTACATTTTAAGATCATCTGCGTACATGAGATGCGGGATGTCAATTAGTACTTCAGACAAGTCAGAGATAAATATATTGAAGAGGAGTGGACCGAGATGACTGCCCTGAGGAACACCAGAAGAGACAGATATTTTCTTAGACAATATACCTTGGAACTTCACATATTGAGACCTTCCGCATAGGTAAGATTTGAGCCAATTAAGTACCAAACCGGATATACCAAACTTCTGTAATTTGAGAACTAAGATGTGATGATCAACACGATCAAAGGCTTTACTGAAGTCTGTATAGACCGCGTCGACCTGATGTCCTTTTTCCATTTCGGTAAGCACATGCGAGACTAAGATTGCAAGATTTGACGTGGTTGATCTGCCCTTACGAAAACCATGCTGAGGTTCGTTAAGTAATGGATTGACTAGACCTGTAAGCTTTTCACAAATGAGTTTTTCAAAAAGTTTTGGTATAGCAGACAATATGGCAATACCCCTATAATTTTCAATACACCTTTTATCACCTTTTTTATATATAGGTGTGAGATGGGAAGATTTCCAGTACGATGGAAAGGTACCTAGAACCAAGGATTTGTTAAAGATGATATGAAGCGGCCTGATAAATTGATCTACGCATTGAACTAATAGGCAGGGAGGTATTTGGTCGGGGCCAGGAGACTTGTTTGAATCAAGATTAATGATGGCTTTATGTATTTCCTCCAGAGAAAGACTGAGGTTGTAAATTAAGGGTGATGTGTTTGGAGAGGGAGACTGCGATAGAGTCCAATTTGAAGGAACACAAAATACTTCTTTAAAATGATCAGCAAAGAGGTTACAGATCATTTGAGGGTTGGAAGAAACCACGTTACCTTTGAACATAGACGTGGGGTAACCATAGGATTTTCGCTTAATATTAACGAAATCGAAAAATTTTTTTGGATCTTTAATAATATTCTCACCAATTATATTTGTGTAAGATTTATACGCTACATTTGACTTGATGGAGAACTCTTTGGATAGTTCTTCATATCTGATCTTTTCTTCATCACTTACATTGTGGGAGCTTCTAATGATTTTGTGAAGCTTATTTCTTTGATTTCTTAGATGCCTAAGATTTCTATCCAGCCAGGGTTCTGAAAATTTGTCCCTTTTCTTAATTTTGGGGACGTGCCTATCAATTATATGAAAAACACGCTGGTAAAAAAGCAATACAGCACTGTCCAAGCCCATAGTCTCAAGTTCCATCCAGTTCCAAGTGCTCATATCAATTGCTATATTTGTGTAATCTGCGTTATGAAAATCGTACACAATTGAGTTGTTGAACGAAAGGGAATAAGTTATATTATTCGTTGACAACTCAACTGTTAAGGCTGTGTGGTGAATTGTATTGGAGAAAATATGTTCAGCCTCACAAGTCTGACCCACTTTGACTTCATCATAGGAGTTTGTGAAGACTAAGTCTAACCACTTGCCATTCTGATTTGGGCGGGGTGCAACTTGCTGCAAATCATTATTATAAAACGTACTAAATAAGGTAAAATCAATCGGGCTTGAAAGGTTAACTGGAAGAAGACAGTTGTCATTTTCATCAATTTCAAAGGAAACATTTGGACGATTAAAGTCACCAAATATTATAACCTTATCTTCTTCATTCAAGGTCATCATTAACGATGAAATAGATTCACTTAATACGTTGTATGCATTTTCTGTTGCACCTGGAGGAATATAAAAGACACAAATATATATGAAGAGATTGCTTTGTAAACACATTCTGATTATTTGGTGTTCGAAAAATTGGCAGGGGGTGGTTTCGACAATTTCAGAAGGAATGGAGTTGCTTGTTGCGATTAGAACGCCCCCTCCACGAGAAAGGCCAGTTTTTAAGTAATCCCGATCATTTCGGAAAACTGTCCAACTACTATCCAATATTTCCTCATTCTTAAAAGTGTTGTTCAACCAAGTTTCAGTGAAAACAAACACATTGAAGTTAGTGGATTTTCCTTCTATGAACAGTTTATTTAATTTCCCTCTCATACCACCACAGTTGTGATAGAATATATTTATTTTTAGGGAGCTCATTGGTGGGTTGGGCTGGTTTTGAGATACAGGGGTTGCGCTAGGGTAATAAAGAGGAGCACTAGCAGAGTTTGGTGTTATTTCATGCGAAGAGATATGTATTGGGCTGGAAAAAGGAGTTTGATTTTGTGCAATTTGTAAGCTATTGTTTTTAGACATAGAGATTTGATTATGAGTAAGCTGGTTAGGAATAATATTGCTGCTGCTCTTTACGGGACTTTTGAAGGTAAGAGACATGTTTTGACCTTACATGAGCACCATATGTGTCAAGATCTTCTTTGACTTGGTGGATCGTCAATCCGAGTTGCTCATGGAAACTAGTGAATAAATTGCGCAATTCATCGACATCGGTAGGTAAACCTTCTTGCTGTATCAAGACTTTGAGGTTTGTCTTGGTTTTGCCCTCTATACATGTGGAGACCGGTGCCTTATACATGTAAGCAAGATACAGGCGCACATTGTTGTAGACGCTGTTCTCTCTAAGGCGAGAAAGGGCATATCTGCTCTCATTGTCAGCACAAGAGTTCAAAGTAAGTCTCACTCTAGGTGGTTGAAGAGGGTCGATGAAAGAAGTGGGGCTGCCAGGTTGGTTAGGGGCTATATTAGTGACTGGAGCAGAATGAGAAGGAACAGAAGGAGATGGAACAAAAGGAGATGGAACAGAAGGAGATGAAACAGAAGGAGATGGAACAGAAGGAGATGGGTTAATAGTGTGGGAATGAACGAAGTTAGGATACAGTGTGTGGAGTATGTTACTCTCATTTTTATCTGACGGAGTGTCAAAGTTAGGATTAAGATTGAACGAGACTCGTTTTGGGTTAGAAGGCTGAAGTGATTGATTCGCTCGATTCGAGTTAGAAGATTTTTCCTTTTTTGTATGATTGACCTGCCGAGTGATATTAGGTAATTTATTGTTTGAAGGTGTGTTGTTTGGATGAGGTAAAGTAGGAGTTTCTTTATATAAAGATTTCTTAGCATGAGAATAAGACTTAGAATTATAAATGTTGGAATCATAATTAGTATATAAATTTAACTTAGAGTTAGAGTTTAAGTGTGAATTGGAATTAGACTTAAAAGAAGATTGATGGTTAGAATTATACCTAACATTGGGGTTAGACGGCATTTTGGTATTTGGCATTGTTTTATGTTGGGTAATCTTGTTATTCTGAATGGTTTCTGATTGTGGGTTGGTTTGGTATTTTTTTACAAATTTTGGCTTTGTGTTAACAGGCGGATAGTTAATTGGGTTGGTTTGGTGTTTGTTTACAATTTTTGGCGTTGTGTTATGTGTGTGTTGGGATATTTGACTATTCTGGTTCGGTTGTGAGTTATATGGAGTGTAGTTTAGTTGCGGACTGAAAAATGGAAACATTTTTGTTTTAAAGCTCCAATTAAGATCTGAGGTGTGTTGTTTTGGTTTTTTATTGTCCTTCCAGACTGACAAGTACATCGATTCCAGCATAACACCTTTGTTATTATACGACTGAAACAGCCATACGTATTTTACAGGCATTTCGATTTTGAAGCAGCACGGTTTTATCTTCTTACAGTCTTTCAAATAGATGCTGTATTTTCTTCGGAAAAAATCATGTATCCATGTAGTATCTGCCAACTGTGGAGTTCCTTTTATATAAAATACTGTATATTGCAACTGATTCCCCGTATTCAGCTTTGCCAGTCTGCTTTGCCACTCAGAAACAGTCCAACTTGTACCGAATTTTGAAATCTTTTCCAGTGCAGCACTGGCCGACGGAGGCGTTGGTTGTTGTACATATAGAGGATTCTGAGTTTGCGCACGGGAAGCGGAGACCGGTGGTGAACCAATTGTGGGCGAACGCAAGGAGACTTCCCTAATTTCATCAAAGATGGATGATGAGTTTTGGTAGGAACTAGTTTGGATTGATTCCGGGAATGTTCCGAGATCTTTGGGTAAGGACCTGACGGCATCCGATATATCTGCAAGCGTCGAACGGAATGTACACATATGCTCACTTATGACATTTATCTGGTTGCTCAGAAATTCTAAAAGTGGATCGGACATCTGGGACGAGGGCAAAGGTTTAGGAGAAGCTGATTGCTGAATAATGTCTAGATCATTTCGAAGATATGCAATATCTTCCTGTATTTTTGTTATGGAGTCTGTTTTTTTCATTACTTGCGTAATGTCTTTTTTTAAATCACACAACGCGGAATTGTTATTGTTTGCTCGCACTGATTCAATGAGCAAATTTATGCTTTTTGACATGCTTAACAAATTTGTTTGAGTATATTTCATGTAGGGCTCCAAAGCATTATTAGCCTCTACAGTGGAATGTACTGCATTGTCAATTTTACAACAAGTTTTATTGAAAAACTGCTTGTTTTCCTGTTGTAAAGAACCGAGAGAGTCACTTAAACACTTAATCGCGAGCATTATGTGTGACAGAGATATCTGTCTACATTCATCACAGAAGAACATAAAGTTTGCTGCGTAGTCTTCTAAGTAGTTAAGGCTCCTCTTAGATAAGCCCACACATACACCATGAAAAAAGTTGTTACAAAGCCCATTGCAGGTAACAATGGGTGCATTTTTGTCTACAATTGTGCAATTTTTATTTCCGCACGACATTTCAATATAGCACAATTTTTTTTTTTTTTTTTTTTTTTTTTTTTTTTTTGACACAACGAACTTGCAACTGCTTAATCCGCACTTTTTATTTTTTTTTATTTTGCTTGTTTATTTGCTTGACGACACCGCTCTAGAGTTGTTGATTAAGTAGCGCAGTGAACTTATGGCAGTGCAATGGGTTTGATTTGTTTTTGTTCTGACCGCTTTTAATTTTATTTTGTTGTTATTTTATTTTATTAGTAACAATATTTTATTGTTTTGGCAGTTCTTAAGGGTTCACTGAACGGCACACTTATATTCGCGATTGTGAAACCAAGTGGTTGAGATAGGTCAGGGTAAAGAAGTTAATTTTGCGGAGCTTATTGAAAAACACGTCCGATCGGTTTGACTGTCGACAGCGAATGTTAGGTTAGGTTAGGTTAGGTTAGGTTAGGTTGAAGAGGCCGTCTCTTATGAGACACACTTAGGGCAATTCGGCCCTTTGTGATACCAGGGGTTAATTATTTTCCACTCTATCAAAATCAGTTGGAGCTTTTTATAAAGCTGAGTATTCGGTAAACCGAAGATTTTGAGAGCTCGTCTTGGTCACTGTGGAACCAGTTACCTAGGAAAAGGTGGCGTTTTCTGGCCAGCGCTGGGCATGTGCAGAGAAGATGTGTTGTGGATTCTACCTCTTCCTCCTCGTCTCTGCAGCTTCTACTGAAGTCGTTATGAAGGATTCTTAGTCCTCGGCATGGTTTCCAATTAGGCAGTGTCCTGTTAGAACGCCTATTTCAATAGTTATTTGATCCCTTTTAAGGGACATTAGTTCCTTTGAGCGTTTTAAGTTCAGGGTTGGCCAAACTAGACGCGCCGTATGGCATGTGCTACCCGTAGGCCACCTGATGTTGGTAGTTTCAAGGGATAGTTCATTTGCGCGTAATTTACATGTGGCGAGAGGTATTCCAATTTGTTCCTTATCTGTCGATAGGGGTTTGGTATTACCGTTACGAGCGAGTTCGTCAGCTTTGCAGTTTCCTGGGAAGTCTCTATGTCCGGGGATCCAACATACAAATATATTTGTCTCATTTAGAGATCTGCGGGAGCTTAGGACCCTTTTAGATGTTGTTACAACAGATTCCAGGATGTACAAATATCTCTAGCGGATATATCGGGTTCGTGTATCGCAGTAACTACCGCTTGGAAGACACTGCAGTCGTCAGGGAGCCTAAATGCAAGGTTGATGTTTAGTGATTCAGAGCAGAATCCTCCTCCTACTTTGCCATCAAATTTTTATCCATCAGTGTAGATTTCAGTGGTATTGTATTGTGGAGGACTTCCCATTAATTTCTGGAGGGAATTGATACATCAAACTTTTTTCGAAAAGAAGTTTTTGCGTGATGTAGTCTACGGTCTTAGGAATTCGAGGAAGAAGTTTCTTAATGTTAGAGTGTCCTATTGTACCTAACTTCTAATGGGCAGTGGCTTCTAGACGGAATGCTGTGTTTGAAGCCATCTGTTTTGTTAGGATATTTGGTGTTGTCAGGTGGAGCATAATGTCGAGTGCATCCGTTGAAGTGGTTCTTAGCGCTCCGCTGATGCACAGCTCAGCTGATCGTTGTACTTTGCGAAGTATATTGAGGTGAAAAGTTCTCATCCTCTAATTTTGCCCAAAACAATATTTTGTTGTAGACAATCAATAGACACTATGCTTAGGTTCCGGTCTATCGTCCTTGGTACCGAAATTTTAGCCGAAATGCGAAAAAATGCGATTTTCAAAGAAAAGTCATATTTTCACACCCCGAAACATGTTCAAAAACGTTCTGATAGCTGATGACATAACAGTGATTTTGTCCCTTCTTGCCCAAATTGCTAGTAACTCATTTCATGCAAACTATCCATAGGAAGGACGATTTTTACGGTCAAAGGATGAGTCAAATTTTTTCTTCACAGTATGAAGATATTTTCTAGCAAATCACTTTTCAATTCTGACTTTTACAGCTTTCGCCTCTCTTAACATTTCATGGCCTGACTTTTTTACTTCTAGGCATTTCCTTCAGTTCTGGAAAAAGGACAAAATCATCTTCATACCAACAGCTATTAACACATGGTCCAATAAGCCCCGAGACTAATTAATAAAAAAACTTTTTTTGCAAATATTCTTCTTTATGCATCAACATTGGTTCCTTCAAGAGGAATACATTCATTCCACCGCTTTTATAACTTTTCAGTTTCAGCCATCACCTCTTCATTGGAGTCAAATTTCTTGCCGACAAGCATTTTTTTGAGGTCAGCAAAGAGCCAGTAGTCGCTGGGGGCCAAATCTGGCGAATGCGGTGGATGAGGAAGCAATTCGAAGCCCAATTCGTGGATTTCATCAATCCCATCGATTTCATCGATTTGTGACACGATGCATTGTCTTGGTGAAAAAGAATTTTTTTTCTTCTACAAATGGGGCCGATTTTTCGCGATTTCATCCTTAAAACGCTCCAACAACGCTATATAATAATCGCTGTTGATTGTTTTTCCCTTTTCGAGATAGTCGATGAACAAAATTCCATGCGCATCCCAAAATAGTGCAACTTCTTTAGATTGTCATGAAATTTTTACACGTATTGTTTGAAGGTTGGAACTATCAAAATATTATATAGATATTTCGTTAGAGGTGCCACCTAGTATTTAGTTAGTTTCGGGACTTATTGGACCATGTGTTATATCTCAAAAATCCAGGATGAGAACTTTTGTTCTGGGACATGTCTCGGGGAGTTTAAATCGGACGTTCATGCAATAATCACAATATTTGGCATTTTGACTCGAATTTCGATACCAAGGACGATAGACCAGAACTAGAGCATAGTCGATTGTCCGTGTAAAAATAGAATTTTGAGCAAAAATACAGGATGAGAACTTTCATCTCTACCTCTTTTAACGTTTTTCCCCAAAAAAAGAAAAATTTCACAATTGCTAGTAACTCATGCCATAGGAAAGACGACTTTTACGATCAAAAGTATAATAAAAATCATTTTCTTATAGTTTAAAGGTGTTATCTGTCGATTTTCAAGTAAATCACTTTTCAATTCTGACTTTTACAGCTTTCCTCTCTCATTACATTTTCATGACCTGACTTTTTTACTTCCATTTTACGGTATGAAGGACGATTGATAATATTTTGGGATGATGGGACTAATTTTTGTTTTAAATTCCATTCTTTTGTAAAAAATTTAGCAAGCACCACATTTTTTTTCATTGCGGTGAATTCAGCATTCAGAAATTTTGTGGCGAATTGAGCCAATATTTCGGGCTATCTTCACAGAAGTGAGTAAATCTATCGAGTAATCGGTCTCAACACACGGGTGCTCAAGATGCTGCCGGCCTTACAAAGAAAACACACGATTTTTGACAAAATGATGGAGTTTTCTTTCATAAGCCACCTTGATGAAAAGTTCCCTTGATCAAAAAGTTAAATAAAAAATACAAGATTATGCATCAAAATACATATTGTCCCTTTCAAAGTGCATATTGTCCCATATTGTCCCTTTCAAAATACTCCCATCGACTGTAACGCACTTATGCCAGCGTTTGATCCAATCCTCGAAACATTTTTTATATTCGGTTTGCGGTATGGCCATCGGAGCCGTTTTGGTGGTTGTTGAATGGTATTCGTTTCGTTTTAAGCCAAATGTTTACGCCATTCACTCGCTTGATGTCTGGATTGCGTATAATACTCATAAATCGACGTCTAGTCTCCAGTAATGATCCGTTTGATGAATGTTGGGATTTGGCCTTGGAAATCATATCTTTTGCGACGTCAACGCGGTCCCTTTTTTGCATAAAATTCAGGTCTTCCGCACCAGCTTTGCAGCGAAACGTCTGATGCCCAAATTACTAACCAAAATGTCTCGAACGGATCAAAAAGCAATGCCCAACTCGTCTGTCATCTCTTTAATGGTCAATTTGTGGCCTACGGTCATCCATTCTTTGATTTTGTTGATGTTTTTGTCGGTTTTCGATGTCGATGGCCAGCCACTGCGTTCATCATCGTTCACGGACTCACGACCACTTCAGAAACATTCGTGCCACTGATAAACGATTGTTTTCTTCAGAGTATCGTTGCCGAAACACTTTTCAAACATTTGCAATGTCGTCGCATCATTGAAACCTTTTTAAACGCAAAATTTAATACAAACTCGTTGTTGCGAATTCAATTCCATTTTTAAAATTGTACCATAGTATAATAATAGAGGTAGTCGCAGCGCTGATTGTGCTCTCTTTTGTCATTACTGCCGATATTGTCAGAATTAGCTGTGTACTTACTGCTGTACTTTTGTTGTTGTTTAGTTGTGCTCCCTGCTTGCAGTTAATATTTTTTGTGTTTAATTTTCAACGATGTTTGGCTGGAAGTAATTTTAAATAAGTTTAATATCAATAAAAACACAAAAAATAATAGGTCTGTTTCCGTACGCGCTTCAAGCTACTTGAAGGCGTTTCTTTACACATTTTTCGAGCTCGAGAGAGAAGAAGAACAAGCAAAATGCCACTCTCTCGAGCCTCGAAACTAGTTTGAACTTTGCTTGAACAATTCACGATAAGAAGCATCAAGAAGAACAAGAAAATGTCAAATTAGAGTAAATAAATTTGGCGCTGCTTACGTTTATAGGGAATCAGCTGTTTTTGTGCTTGAAACTCGCTAGAAGTCGTTTCCGTACTTTTGTGTAAATTCTCTCATTTCGACAGATAATAAAATTACTCTCACAGCTTGAACTTTACTTGAACTTTTCTTCAAGTTTGTACGGAAACAGACCTAATGATTTACTACAATTTTGAATTAACACAACATGATAGCTTCAACTGTTTAACTTCGTTTACATTTCGCCAATTCTTGCTTTCTCTTGTCATTCTCATAGCTTCGAGATTTTATATGAGTTGTCAACTTCGTTTTGACATTCGCGGCAGTACGCTCTCATCTAGCGAGTGTACCTCTATAATTATACCATGAATTGTACAAAATCGAAAACACACACAATCGCACATGTACTCAATCGGCTTCACTTTTTCAAATGTCAAGCTATCAAGGTATAAATTTCATAGAATGTCAATGCCCGAAGTAGCCACCTAAAAAAAAAGAGAACCCAAATCGGGCGACTGAGTGGTGATTCCGGGAATTTTTTAATCAAGGTGGTAGTCCCCTTTAAGCTCGATACACTTATTCCAACGATTTTCCAGCAATGTAATGTCCTTTAAATAGTAAGATTTCTCAAGATCTCTAAAATACGCTTCAGTTTCCAATGCCGACCTATTCATTCGTCGCAAGTCTCCTTCCCTGGAGCTACCTTTTTAAGTTTTGGAACAGATAATAGTCGCTGAAGGCCAAATCTGGAGAATATGGGGGATGAGGACGCAGTTCGAAGCGCAACTCGTGCGTTTATGAGCTGGAGCATTGCCTTGGAAGATAATTTTTTTCTCCGATAAATGGAGCCGTTTGTTTGAGATTTTGTTCTTCAATTGGCCCAATAATTTACAGTCATAGTCGCTGTTGATTTTTTTCCTTTTCTCAAATAGTTGATGAACAAAATGCCACTTGAATCCCAAACAAAAGACGCCAACACCTTTCCGGCCGTTTGCTGTGTCCTTGCTCGCTTTGATGCATTTCCACCCACTATTTCGATTATGGTCACACTCTTTCACTTTCGGATTGTTCAATACGAAATCGTGGATTTTTCTAATACATTCTGGAGTGTTCACTGTTTTTGGTGCTGCCCCGACGTATTCATTTTTTGCGCTGATTCGATCTCTTTTGAACTCTGAAATACAATATTTCAGAGACCTGTAACTATTTTCGTTTTTGAGTCAGTGGTTGATTGACACAAGAAAGAGTATTAGTGGACTTAAGTCAAAGAGGAACTTGCACTCATATCCACTCATACTCGTTCACGCACGGCGCACAAAGCAACAAAGAATAAGTTATCTGCTGATATGAACCGGTGCAGTGCTCAATTCTCTCATGTATTTATTTTGCATCGAACAAGGATTGGAAAAAGAACGAAAAGAAGAAGTTTTGCTAAAGGACTAGGACAAGGATTAAGAAAGGGATTGGAAAAGGACCTGAACAAAGCTAAAGACTTGTATAAGAAGTGGAATAAGGTCTATGAAATTTATTTGGACAAGAACTACACTAAGGGAAATAACGCATATTAGCATTATCCACGCTTGAGTATAAATGTTATTCAAATATTTACGTGGATAAATCCAATGTTTTTCCTTACAACTCGTTTTTTTCCCGTATTTGAATTTTATTTATACCACACACGTACACACATATTCCATACAAGCAAGCAGCAACAGCATCGCACACGTACACACATACTCCGACAAGCAGCAACAGCATCGCACTCTGTTCCTGCAGTTTATTTCTTGCATTTGCAGTTCTTATAGTTCTCATTTAGTTATTGTTGCAAGAGTAATATAGTATGCATGTTTGGCAAAGAAATGAAATTATGTAGGGTGGAGTGACAACTCGGTATTTTCTCAAGAACATCTTGGACCGGTTGTCATTTACCTGCATAATTTGCTTCTACCTACATATATTTTGTGCATTACTTTTTCGTTCTCTAATTTATACTATTTTTGACAGTTGGTGCCCTAATATTGCACCAACTGTCAAACATAGTAAAAAAGTGAAAAAAGTGAAGCGAGAATAAATTATACAAGCAATGGCATTTGATGAGCGCAATATGAAGAAAAAAATACTATAAAACCATTAATAACATCTTCAATTTAAATGTTTTTTTTAAATTCAATATTTTTATATAAATGCGATAGGTTATTTTAAAATAGTAAATATTTGAAAGATATTTTAAAAAAATTCGTGCATAATTTTAATATATTTTTATTAATTCCGTTTAAATATTTAAATATTTAATTTTATTAAAAAATTATTGAAATAAATTTTAAATATTTACGTAGTCGATTTATTCAAATGCGTTATTGGTGCAAAAATGACTCGCTTTTTGGATAAATTAAAAAAGTTTTTGGATAAATTTCATATTTTTTCCCTTAGTGTAGGGCATAGATTAAAACATGAATTTGGTGAAAGATCAGGACGAGGAGTTAGGCCCTCCATACGAATAAAGATAAGCAAGGAGACAAGTTTAAGGACAGAGGAAAGGATACAGATAAGAATAGAGATGAAGATAAAGATACGTTGTCACGTAAAAACCTACGGGTGTGTCCATTACACAGCCAACTGCATTCTTTTTTCCTTGTCTTGAGGTGTGACTTTCTCATTTCCGATATCACATGACCTATGCCCCAAATTCACCGGACCGAAATTAACTGTTCACTGAATTTTGCTCCTAATAAAGTCATGGTTTTACGGGCTGTGTACCAAGTATCATCGTCTTCTTGAAACTAAATGTCGTCGAGATCATAGGTTTTAATTTCAGACAGCGAATAGTCCTTCAAAATGATGGACGTCATTCACAGTTATCTTCCGTCTGAGCTTATTTCTGAATAAATTTGGATAAATGGCTATATTTTTTACACTACGTGCTGCATGTGATTTATTTGGTTGCGTTTTATCAAATAAAATAAATCCAATGATAATAAAGATCAACATTTTTCGATGGTATTTTCGATTATGTGAACTCTAATTTACTCTTAAAGCTCTAATACTAAGATTTTATAATACAGCTGATTAAAAATATATAATAATGATTAGCTACTTCGATTATGATGTTCACTAACCTGGTTTTAGCGCGCGTTTTTTGCGATATTGATAGCTTATCAGGGACAATTTTGTTAGGTTACGAAAAAAAATGATTTAACCAAAATTTGGTGTCGATCGGATGGGGGTAATCCTTGCCACGTATGCCCAAAGTTGAGTAATTTTTCCGCAATTTAAAAAAAATAGTTAATACCTACCCCGGGGTGACCCCAAGAGGGGTCAAATGTATAACCAGGTCCTTTTATTTTTCACCCCCAAAATTTCCTTCTAACACAAAATATCGGTTGGCAACTAAGTAATTGCGGATTTTTCTTAGAAAATAAAAGATAATTTTTTCATGGAACGAAATAACTTCATTCTGCAATGTACATTAATACCTCGATTTACGTTGTCTCTATTTACGTTTTCTCAATTTACGTCGTGCAAAAAATTGTTTCTTCAAAACTCGATTTACGTCTTCATTCGATATACGTCGTCTCTGTAAAGGAACTAAAATGTGGAATAAAAAACAGGGAATTCTCTTTTGAAATTGATCTGTATATTTTGTGCATGTTGCTTATGAATTCCTTCAGTTTAATTACTAAATTTGTGCTGAAATAGCGTGTAATATGAGCTCGAAAAATAAAGTGAGTAGAAAAAAGCGAAATGCTATATCATTAAAAACAAAACTCGAAGTTATTCGCCGTCATGAGCGTGGAGAAAAGGCTTTTCGGATAGCTAATGTGATGGGGCTGCCTCAGACTACAGCAAGAACTATCATAAAAAGCGGCCACAAAATCCTTAGAAGTGCAGTTGGAGTGCGTTCTCTCGAAACGATCACTAAAAGAAGACCGATTTTGTTGGAAAAAATGATTTGTTGGAAAAAATGTAGTTATTCAAAGAAAGGCCATAAATTTGTTCAACGATCTTAAAGCTGCGGATAATGAGGAATGTAACGATTTTTCTTTCAATGCTAGTAGTGGCTAGCTGGAAAAATTCAAGAAAAGAGCACACCTTCATAACATAAAAGTCGGTGGTGAGTCTGCAAGTGCTGATAGTGAAGCAGCTAAGATTTTTCCACAAAAGTTGAAGCAACTAATTGACAATGGCGGATACACTCCCCAGCAAGTCTTCAATGTCGATCAGACTGGGCTTTTCTGGAAGCGAATGCCGGAAAAAACATTTATAGCAAAAGAAGAAAGACTAGCATCCGGATCCACAGTTTGGAAGGATAGGCTTACGCTTCTTCTTGGAGGTAACGCTGCCGGCGATTTAAAACTTAAGCCCTTGTTGGTATATACGTCTGAAACACCAAGGGTTATGAAAAATGTTTGTAAAAAAAGTCTTCCGGTAATTTGGAAATCCAATAAAAAAGCTTGGGTCACTGCTAAATTGTTTGACGATTGGTTTAAGTTGCATTTTTGCCCTGCAGTTAAAAAATATTGCGAAACAAATAATTCGTCATACAAAGCACTGCTCCTTATTGATAATGCACCTGGACATTCTATCAATTTGGTGGAGACGGACACTGGAATTGAAGTCGTCTTCTTACCTCCAAATACTACATCTCTTATCCAACCCATGGATCAAGGCGTTATCGCTGCATTCCATGGCAAAACAAATGAAAATGCTGATGCAGTTCGAAAATTTTGGAGTGAATATAATATCATGACAGCAGTGGAAAATATAAACCTAAGCTGGGCAGAAGTTACTAAATCGACAATGCGAAATGCCTGGAAAAAAATATGGCCTGAATGCACATCTGATGGGGTGGAAGAAAAAAATCGGAATGAGTTAAATACAGAAATCATAAGATTGGCCCATCGTATTGGATTTTCTGACATTATCGAATCTGATATTAATGATGTTTTAAATCAGGCTGATGAACCGTTAACAAACGCAGAGCTATTTGCATTGACAAATCTTTCAACCCAAGATGATTTTGAACAAGAAGATTCGAAGGACGAGACTGGGGCAGAAGAATCACAATTTCCAGTGCGTAAATTATCAGAGGCTTTTGGCTACATAAAAATAGCTACTGATATTTTTGAAGAATTTGACAAAGACGAAGAACGAGTTGAGTCCACAAAGAGATCTATTAACTTCAGTTTGCAATATTACAAGGACTTATATGCAGAGAAAACTATGTCTTTGCCGCAGAAATGCATAGATTCATTTTTTAAACCCATTTCATCGGAATCTCAATCATCCAGCCAGAGTCAGACCAGGTAGCAAACTTATTCAGATAATGATATGGAAACCCTTATATCTGCAATTTTAACATCAAGCGATGATTCTAATGATTAATTATATGTTACTTAAATATGTGTATTTCTTAAATTTTTGTTTCCTATTAATGTGTACTTTTTGTTAATTTTAATCTAAAGATACTGCTGAATTATATTGTATTTTATGTTCTGATTTAAAATTAAATAACCTGAGTTTCATACCATATGAAAATGTTGTTTTTCGATTTACGTCGTTTCGACTTACGTCGCCTTTTTCTAGAACGAATTAAAACGTAAATCGAGGTATTACTGTATTGCCCATTTTGAGCAATGACCATCTTTCAAGCAGCGTCGTAATTCCACGTTCATAAAATTTCTGGTTTTTATCAGCAAAAAACTGAACCAGGTACGATTTGACATCATCATCATTATTGAAATTTTTACCATTTAAGGAGTTTTGCAAAGATCGAAATAAAAAGTAATCAGATGGTGCAAGGTCAGGACTATATGGTGGATGTGCCAAAACATCCCAATCAAGCTCCAATAATTTTTGCCGAGTGACCAAAGGTGTGTGTGGCTTTGCATTGTCATGATGGAATACAACACCTTTTCGATTTGTCAATTCGGGCCGCTTTTTTTCAACTGCATAGTTCAATTTTGTTAGTTGTTCAATGTAGACATCTGAATTGATTGTTCGGTTGGGTGGTAAAAGTTCAAAGTAGACAATTCCTTTGTAATCCCACCAAACTGATAACATAACTTTCTTTTGATGAATATCAGCTTTTGATGTTGTTTGAGCTGGTTCACCTGGCTTGCTCCACGATCTTTTCCGATTGACATTGTTGTAAACAACCCATTTTTCATCACCAGTTATCAATCGTTTTAAAAATGGTTCATTTTCATTGCGTTTCTTTAACAAATCGCAGATGTTAATGCGTTGTGTTAAATGATTGTCTTTCAGTTCATGAGGAACCCATATATCGAGTTTTCGTATATAGCAAAGTTGTTTTTAGCGATTTTCAATGTATGATGTGATACATGAAGCTTCTCTGCAATCTCACGTGTTGTACTTTGACGACCCGAATCGATTATTGCTTTGATTTGGTCGTCATCAACTTCAACTGGACGACCAGAGCGTTTTTCATCTTTGAGTGAAAAATCATCAGAACGAAATTTGGCAAACCAATTTTGACACTGCCGTTCTTTTAAAGCTTCGTCACCATAAACAGCACATAACTTTTTGTTGAGCTTGCGATGCGTTGTTGTGATGCGTTGTTGTGAGCTTGCGATGCGTTTTTTCCTTTCCGGAAATAAAAAAGCAAAATATGACGAAAATGCTCGTTTTGATTTTCCATTTTTCAACAGACGCCAAACAAAAACTACACAACCGATCAAAAAAATGTTTTTACTGACTGACACTTTAAGTACCAACTATCAAATAACAAAATGTGTTTGACAATTCGATTACGTCAGCAAACCTAAAAACTCAACTAAAGCCATCTATGAGTGAAATCCGCAATGACTTAGTTGCCAACCCAACGGGGTGACCCCTAGACGGGGTCAAATGTAACACCAATTACAATTTCATTTTATTGCCCAACATTTTTTTCACACGTATGTATATCTCCTATCAGACACCCCTTTGGAAGCCCCATACAAAAAACATAAAAAAATTAAGGAAAATTTCGAAAAATACCGGCGTGGCCCCTTGAGGGGTCAAATGTACGACCGCGTCCTATTATTTCCATATTTCCACTGTATTAACCCCCTTATTGTCACCCTTCTGGGTCCCAACCTACAAAATGCACAATTTTTAAAAATCGGTGTAACTGTCCCGGGGTAACCCCTAGATGGGTCAAATGTGTCAACTGCTCCAATTTATTTTTGTTGCCGAACTTTTTTTTTAGCACATCTATCCCCTATCTGATACTTTCCCTATGTATAGTCCCCTCCCACCACTATAAAAAAAATTATAGTGTGATTTTATAAATTTCTAAATACAATTTAGTTATTATCACGCTCTGAGGCGGTTAAATGCATTTATTTCATAAGTCAACGAAAAATAATAAATCAGTTAAGAGTTAAAACGGGTTGTTTGAGTAGCTTGTTGGGAATTCTTTCCTATAAATAATTGGCGATGACTAATAGCCGGTCTCGAAACTCGTCTTCTTCCCGGCAGAGACCCCTGTTATAGTATTGCACCATATTTACATCTCTTTGCACCGCCGTGTCGTTGACCACTCGCAATTTTTTGACAATTTTAAAGGATTCTTTATAGTTATCATCCTAAACGGTCGGAGTTTGATTCAAGAAATCTTGTAACAACCCAAAAAGAATGAAAAATTTATCGTGTTCAATGTGACGAAGTCACTTAAATCCATTTCCCTTGAAAGCCCTTGAAGCCCTCGTTGACGTCTTTAAGTTTCATAGTCAGTTTTTTTTACGCTTCTTTCTCTGATAACGGTAGTGCTAGCTAAAGTAGCAGGTCCTTCATCATCGTCATCTTTGTCAGTTGATATGTCATTTTCTGCGACCGATGATTCTTAATCTTCTTCGCTTTCTTCAGCAGTGGCGTTGAGGGCTTTTAACATTTTGGTCGTGATGTTTGTTGCCATGTTAGAATCAAAAAATGCGAATGACCTCATCCGAAAGATACCAGGTATGTCCAACGAGTCCAACGAACTGAGATAAAACGTTCTTTGACAGTTCTTTGTCAATTGCAGCAGATTTGGCGATTGATTTCATAAAATGCAAGTTTGGTTCGGAGCCTCCTGAGCATGATCGGTTCGAAACCAGGCCTTGAAGGAGTGAACCATTCAGTTCGCGTGCAGAAAGAGGTGTAAAGATGGTTCAAGACTATAACGAGGTCTCTGCCGGGATGAAGACGAGTGGAATTGGTAGCAGAGGGGTTTCAGAGAGGGGTAGATTTAAAAAAAAGAAATATGTAGGGCAATTAAAATAAATTAGAGCTGGTGACACATTTTACCCATCTAGGGGTCACCCCAGGACAGTTACAGCAATTTTTTAAAAAATGTGCATTTTGTAGGGGTGGACCCAGAAGATGACAGATAACGCGTTGGTATGTTAGAAGGAAATGTTGGGGGTGAAAAAATATTAGGATCCATTACACATTTGACCTCTCTTGGGGTCACCCCGTGGTAGATATCAACTATTTTCGTAAAATTTCGGCCTCATTACCCAACTTTGGGGCCGGCGCGTTAAGGGTTACCATCATCCGATAGGAATCAAATTTTGGCTCAATCATTATTTTACGTAACCTAACAAAATAGGTCTCGATAAGCTTTCAATATTTATTTTCTCATACAACACTACAACCAGGCTAATGCATCAAGTCAACATCAAATCAAATTGCTTGAAATCTCGACCGAATATTGTAAAAACTGTTCTTCTAGACGCAAAGTTCTTTTTTACAAAATAATTTAGAAAAGAGCGACCTTTCATGTTTTTCATTTAATTAACTTGATGTCCTTGATGCAATTGTATTCGAATTTGAAGTATCCTGTCTAAACGATTGCCTTGCTGTCAACGCATTACCTCGAACTTCGACAAAAAACAACAACACATTCATAACAGCATTGCTTCCCTTCTAACCATATTTATTACCATCGCACGGATGTTGCCAGTTTTGAGCTCTGTGTAGCAGAGTCTCAACAATGTCGCCACGACATTTTCCCTCGTAATTATTGCACTTCGCCAGCTGAATGCCTTTGTTTCGTACACGTTGACAATTTCGATTTCTTCCAAGGGTCTATCATCATCATCGTCAGCATTTATGAAAATGTCCTGGCTCATTTACAGGATGGCATAAGAGCGCGTGTGCTATACTTAGCTTTACTTTACTTTCGCATTCTATTCATTTTTGCTGTTTGCTCATTTTTTTAATTTCGTCCTTTTAAAACTCAGATAATCATTTCCACTTGCAGGATTCCGCGCCGTCTAGCTGACTGTATGAATGCCAAGTTTTGGTCCTTTCTGGCTTGTTGTTTGTTTGCAGAGCTCACGGTCTTTTCTTCTGCTTCTTTCCATCTATTTGTCTGTCCGACTATCTATTCGTCTGCTTGCTTGGCTGTTTGGCGTTGTTTTTCTCTTTGTGTCTATATGTGCGTTTGCTGTTTTGCTGTTGCTGCCGGCAGGATTCACTCTAAGCGGCAACAAGATGTCAACGGCAGCAGCCATAGAGGGAGCAACAGCCGCAACGCACACAAACAGCAAGAAGGACTTCTTTGCCTTGGAATACATTTCAAATTTATTTCTCTCTACTTTTATAATGTAATTTCAGCGAATCGATTTTGTAGCTATTCCCTAGAGATTCTCCGTACTCGTCCTCGTCTTCGAACAACGGCGTTGTTGTTCTTTTCGTTGTGTTGTAGTTGCTTTGATTTTCTGTCGACTGCTTTGCCTCAACAACGTACTGACTGTGCCAAAATTTTGTGAAAACTTTTTGAATCCTTGCGTGGCATGATGAGATTTCAATTGATTCCGAAGCGATTTTCATGTGCTTGACATTGGCTGGATGTTGGTTGGGTGATGAAGGGTTTGGGCCAACACGTAAGGCGGAGGGCGTTGGGCGTTAGGCACTGGGCGGCAAACAGTCGTTATGAATTGAAGTGTATTTCGTATGATTTTACGGAGGGTAGTCTATATGCCATGAAATGTTTTTATTGTTGTTGCTGTAATACACTCAAGGGGTGATTTAGTTCAATTTAAGAGCATCAGCTACGTAACATCCTCATGGGTGTGGGTGTGGGTGTGTGTTTGCTTGTGTGTTCCAAGGCTAAATTGGGTTTGGGCTATGTCAGGAGAACGTAGCTATTGTTTGCCAACTTGTGGTGTCACCATTATTTTTGCAGCCCGTTTGAACCGCAAAAAGTTATTAATTATGCCTACATTCTGGTCTAATTATTTCCTTAGCGATTATGGCTAGAATGCCAATTATTATGTGTGTGCGGGTTATGAACGTTTATATATATAACTATAAGATGTATTATTACATACTTTACGTTAAATAAGAGTAGG